>CAMZMU010000063.1:46950234-47397177 GCA_947311845.1 Poa pratensis
CAAGCTTGCACAGGCTGGATTTTAGAGTGGCCGAAGGCGCTAATCCGGCTGATGTTGTCCCACAGGAAGAAACACCGTCGCCCCCCGCGGTTGCAACAACGAATGGGCAACACATCCGTTCCATCTCCTTTGGGTCTAATACCAGGAACAAGCAGCACATCAGGTCCATCTCCTTTGAATCCTTACAATAACGTGCAGCCTGGCAACAAGTATTGCAGGACAAGGAGTACGACCCGTGCAGACTTTTCTGAATGATCATGGCGATCCTGACATGACGTCACAATAAGCACATCGATGAACGGAAATGCAACATAACAATGAGATGAGGTGACTCCTTAGCCCTCAACCGAACGCCCGTGTGCCAATAAGAGTCTTCTTTTCAACACGCCACAGATGACGAGGAGACCCAACATGACACACAAAAAGGGGCAGTCTTTAGTCCAAGCACAGTGCGTAAGGCAGTGAATGAAGGCATGGGACGTGGTAAACCTTTTCACCATCGCCAGCCGGCCCCAGCCAGCCAGCCGGCCAAGGAGCAAAGAAAAGGCGAGTTTCACCCTTCTAAAAAGAGACATCAAGCAGAAACACAAACCGGCGGCCCGCTCACGAGTACGCGAGATCTGGTTGGAAAACGCTGAGGTTATATCACATGGGTGTCCTATGCTATCACCGGATCAGCTCGCGGTCGCGCCCATGAATTCGCTTGTCTGCATGAACAGATCCTCAAACAGGAAGTGGCTTCTTTCCTTAAGGGTGAAAAGCGCGCTACCAGTCTTTTCCGGTGAGGGTGACTGACGAATATGTGGACTGGGGTCATGATACCCCTCAGAAGTGTTCTTTGTGTACTTCGAAGACGTCTTCAACATGATCCACCTGCGCCGGTTGTCTTTATCCTTTCTCGCCTATGGACGCTCCACTTAACTCCGCTATCATAGACGTCAATATCTTGGAGTCGCTATTGCGGACCACGAGATACTATACCAAACATGTTCAAGACCAAGGCGGTTGTACTGAATGGCGAAATATCTAACAAAGTTCATGCTGCAGAATTCAGGGCATGACACAAATTCCGTGCCTATTGTCCATAGTAAGTCACTCGCCTACATTACTTTGCTTTTGATTTTTAGATTTCCATTTTATGAAACTAATATATGATTGATATTTGGTGCTATGTTTGCGCAGCGATCACATGGTGCTCATCGTTCTCGATCCAAAGCGTTTGGTACTGCTCTTTTTCTGGATTCGGACCTCCACAAGAACTCAATTACGATAATATCAAGACCACTCTGGATCAGGCTCTCTTTGACTACAGCAACCACGATGGCGTGCTCGACCGAGATCATGTGAAGAAAAACAAGTACGGAATGGTCTGCTTTCGACACATGACCAATTTCAAGTGCGCGAAGCAAGCAGAAGATAGCAACATGGGAGGCTACTTCGTCCTCCATCAAATGTGGTCGTTCGTACGTGCGAACAAGATGATGGACGGAGATAAGACCATCCTCAAGTGGGCTGAATGCTTGAAGAATCTCAAGGATGAACATATGAGAGATAACTGGGCGCGCATTCAGAACGAGTTTGTAGTAGTCCTCAACAAAGATGTCGACACCGTCAACGCCCGGTTCTATTGCCAACCACTGGATAATGACGACATCATCAACCGCTAAAGGCACAAGGTGGCACGGGGATATTCACAATGATGGCTTGCGTGACTTCAACACCATCAGCCAGTTAGAGCGTTCCCAAAAACTTGTCGTTGTAATAGCTAGCGGCTTTATCCTTTATTACCTTCCGTGAACTTTCATTCCGTGGGTAGAACTGTGTTATTTTGTGTCCGTAAAAACATATTCAAGACTTATCGTTGTAATAGCTATCTAGTGGTTCAGACTTTCCTATTTAACTAGCTCTATATTAATTTGTGATCAACTTTGAACTTTAAGTTAAACAAGTATTCATATTTCTATGCGTGTATGTGGCGCCCCGACCCGACTGCTATACAGTGATGCTGTGTGTCACGGTTAAGCGATACAACCGGAGGTTACGGGTTTACCAATCCCGGGCCAAAACCTTTGACAGGCGTTGCTCGGAATTGATCATCGGCAACGCAACACCCCGATTGATGTCTTAACACAGGCACAACTATCAATGCATAATAGAGAGATCAAGACTTGTGGAACAACTGGCACATCACAGACTCTACGACTCAAAGCATTATAGTTCAACTCTTATAATAGAGAAAGATAGGAAATTACAACCAGAGCTCACAGACCCAACATTACAACATGCGGAAGCGAATTAAGTTGTTCTAAACAACAAGATCCAAATTATGGCCTAAGAGGCCTACAGATAAACATTCAAGCGCCAGTTGTTCCGGGATGTCCCAAGCTGCCACCTGGGAACCCCAGACTACTCGTCGACGTCCACAAAGAACCCACCTTCGAGGTCGGTGAAGTCCTCCTCTGAAACAAAACAAATGATGTTGAGTTCGACGAACTCGCAAGATTAAATATAGAGCTTTAGCTCAATGAGGCTTACAAAGTTTTATGGCTGTTTTGCATAAAGCTGATTTTATTTATAAAACACAACCCCATGACATCGACTAATCAGAATATTTTCAAAAGGGGTAAGAAGTACTCTTCTCTTTTAATCCCTTCTCATCATCTACCACCATCATCATTGTACCTGTTCTACAAAGGCACCTCCCCGAATCACCCTCGAGGAAGTCAACCTCATTCTTGAGTAGTACCTTTAGTACTCAGATTTTAATCATTCCGTTCAAGTTATTCTATGATCTTATCGTCCTTTCCCAAGTCGTCTGTAACCGTGGACACGGCTTTTCGAAAAGATTTACCTTGCAGGGGTGTACAATGTTTGCCACGCGTACCGTCCGGCCCATTACCTATACAATTAGCTCTCTTCCTTGGAAAGCCGACTGGGTGGGAGCGGCGTCGACTTCTCCCTCATTAAAGACTTTCCAGGATCATCAGTGGCGGTAGGACAGGTTCAGTGCCTCCAACACCCTGCCCCACAGCCACTTATTTTCCTAACACCACAATCCTCATCCCAGCTCATACCACCATCATCACGCACGCGCAAATGGAAGCTCAAACTAGAGGACCCTGGCTAGTCCCGCCTGAGTTATTTAGTCTATGAGGGTTCCTGCACTGCGAATGCATAGGCCTCACGCATGGTTGCACGCTCAGTCTTGGTTCAAGAGGTAAAGAACTCGCACCTAGGCAGCGAGAACGAGACAAAGCGCCACAACCACAGTGGCCTCTCATCCCCACCTTTAAGCAGTTTATTACCTGTCACCACAATTTCTCCACCATCATCCGAACATTTAAGCATCTGTTCCCAACATGAACCATCCACCGTATAGCTAAGCATTTACTAAGCATGGCTAAGCATCAACATAGCATAGTTAAGTATCTCAAACCAACAATACAAACCTATGGATAATAGGAGGGAAACTGGTAATGGCATCGGAATCTTAATGCAACTATAGGATACTCTAATCCAATAAATTGACATTTGGAACCGCATGCAATATTATAGTGGAGAAAATATTTGCGGAAACATAGGATAAGACATGCTCAGAGGGGGGATTACGCTTGCCTTGTTGATATGGCTGGTAATAGGGATCGTCACGAGGCTGCGGTGTCACTTTCACTCCTTGATCTACCGAGGCACAAACAATAACGGGAAGGAACAAATAAATACCACGAATACAACCGGTGCAATGCACAAACATGATGACATGACAGTTTAATGTACCGCACTTAACATAAGCTATTAGCCATTTTAAATGGGGTGCGGAAAGAATTACTTCAACTAGATAAGTAAACACCCCATATTTAGCTTAATGATTCTACTAACTTGTAACAAGTGCAGTCCTTTAATGGTGCTCAACTATGCATGATATTTATTCTAAGGAGTAGTTCACATTTTTCTGGACATTTTGGTATATCAAACACATTTTTCTAATGCACCGATAAAAAGTTATTGCATTTAATAATTTCCTCTTAGATAGGTGCCTTACATAAGTTATTTTAAACCACCCTCGAATTACTTAACCAAGTTAGAAAGAAAAATAATTGGAACAGGAATATTTTTGGTACTGGAACAATTTCGGAATTCATCCGGAATTCCGAACACTCGAAATTTTCCGAACTGGTTCCGATCCCATTCCGGAGAAACGCAAAACGGTACTGGACTCGATCGGAATGAGGTAAGTAGATAGCCGGAAATTTCCGGTCCATCCGGAATTCCGAGTCAGTTCCGTATCGATTTCGAGCGAAGGAGAAAAACTGGATTCTGTACACGATAATTCCAGGCGACGGCGACGGCGATCTACGGCGAGAGAGGAAGATGGAGGGGACGGAGAGCAGTAGGAGGTGCGCGTGCTCACCCTAGACTCGTGGGGAGGCTCGGCGAGGTCGGAGATGGACCACAGCGGCGGCGCGGAGCTCGACGGTGCTCAGCCGTAGTCGGTGAAGACGAGGACGGCGCGGTTGATTGCGGCCCTCCCGCGTCGATTCCTTCGGCGGAGTTGAAGCAGGCGACGTGGCGGAGCGTTTGCCCCAGACGGCGATGCTCGGCGTGGACTACAGCGGCGGCGCGGCGGTCAACTGCGGCGGCTAGGTTTCCGCCATGGGGAGAGGAATGGGGAGAGGGAAACGGGGAAGAAATGTCGGGGAGCAGGTGAGCCTCGTGTGCTCTTCTTCTCCTCGCAGCGCGGCAGGAGGGCGTGGGCCCCAACGCGTCGAGACGGTGGTGCGGCGCGAGCAGCTCGCGCGGCACCGGTCGCTACAGGGGAAGAAGATGAAGATTTCGCAAAAAACCCCTGGAATATTTTCTGCCATCACAACCAAGTCCTTTTCTGCTTCTTTTAAAAAAAAACCAGCAGCATTCCCCTGATTTAATTTTGGCACCAAAACATTTTAGAAAAAATATGACAAAATTTGGGGAGGCTCCCCTTAGCCTGTAGAAGCTCCACAAATTTTGGTGTCTCAAAATAAAATATTTTGTACCACTTTTGTTCATAGGTTTCAATTATGGCATTTGGGTAATTTGAAAAAATTGAAGATTACCCTAGGGATTTTAGAGCAAGTTCCAAATAGCATTTTGAACTCTTGGAACTTCCTTGACAAAAATAAGAGGTCAAGTAAATTTGTTTTGCAAGTTTGAGTGCCGTCCTGGTTTTGCCAGTTTGAACACTTCCATTTATTTGAAATTTTGGTGAGACAAGTGTGGCATTTTGTTTAAATGGTGCCACACCAATTTAGGTGTTGTTTAGCAAATTAATATGGAATGCCATGATACAACGAACACAAAAGCGAAAATTTTACTCAGGTTTTCAGGTTCTCAAACTTTGGGCTGTTACAGTGTATTCTCGAATCTAGTCTCTGCAAACGAATTTTCGAATATGGTCGCTAAATACGAAATATCGAATATACAACAATTACGTAAACTATTTGAAAATTTAATTAAAAATAAATAAAAGGATTACTGGTGTGCCATAACACACCACGCCGGTAATCACCAATACCTGATACCGGGAAAAAGTTGGATAACCGGCGTGACTGCACTCGCCGGTGATCCCATAGAATCACCGGCGAGTCTCGCCCTCGCCGGTGATCTGATTGAATTACCGGCGTGGCCATGCACTCGCCGGTGATCTCAAATAGCACTGGCATAAGGTTACCGGTGTGGCCGTTTCTCGCCGGTGATTAGCTGTTTCCTTGTAGTGCGGAGACACAATTGATTTTTTGTTGAAGACTCTCGTGTTTTATTACCTCCATATCTCCAAGCAGATTCGGGTGGTTGTCGAGGCCTTTGAGAGAGTTGTAGCAATTTCTCCAATGGGAGGCCGACCTCATCACCATGACTGACGCGTTGAACAACTCTGAAGTCCCCAACCAAGAGGCCATGGCAGCCCGGATCCGCTTGGAGTAGCTCTGGAGGAAGAGCATGTGCGCGGCAGTCTGAGGTGCCGAGATTTACATAACTGGTAGAGAGGTTCATGAGTCCAACCTCTGGTGGCGAGAATATGCCCTTTCGGTTGAAAGTTCATGCCAAGAAAGCCGAGATATGTCGTTTTAATAGGGAGATCCGCACCCTCTTATCTAAAAAAAATAGAGGATCCCCATAATAGCCTCAACATTCATAGGAATAAAAGTTAAACAAAACTAGCTTCGCTCTAGGTGGCCGACGTTTCATCCATTAGCTCACTAACGAACTGTGGTGGATCCGCTATTAGGAAGGCGGTGGTCTGAGATACTGATCGTGTGGGTTTAGTGGTTCATCCAAATATTTGTCGATAATCCATTCCTTAGCCAATGCGTTTAATCATTTCGTGAGTAAAGTATGACCTTGTGGATTGGTAACTTCTCTCGCTCGGCGTCGATCTGGCCGCCCACGGAGAAACGATCCAACCTCCGCTAGGTATCCTGAGTCGAGATTTTAGCACATAATACCACTTGTTGGGGCTTTTTTTGCACAGAACCACAACCCTGGCTTTGTTTTGCACAGAACACCAACATTCGGGGTAATCATTTGCAGAGAACACAGAAAACGCTGTTAACTCGTTTGACCACAAATTAGGAAGCTGGGCCCACCTGTCAGGGTGAATTTTGCGTTGGGAAACAGTCCTCAACATCGGTATCACCTTCGCAACGAACCAGAAAATCATCATAATGGTCTGATTTGTGTTGGGAAACAGTCCTCAACATTGGTATCACCTTCGCAACGAACCAGAAAATCATCATAATGGTCTGAGTCAGTTTCATCATCGACAATGCCTTCATCTTGGCCATCTCCCTCCATGTGTGTTACCAATTGAGCAGGTTCGACCTCAAGAAATTCCCAATCCACATGTGCACTGCCGAATCAAAATGAAATTTTAGGGTTCTTCCCGTATAGAAATAACACCAAGCAGAGAAATTTCAGACAAAATCGGGCATTGTGGAGTGGATATTACCGAGTTAAATACAAGGAATCGCTGGAATTCATGTCCGTCGTCGTCGTCGCCGGCGCGCTGCCGCGTCCGCCGCCATTGAAGGCTCCCATGGTCGCCACCTCCGCTTCCAGCCCGTCAAACACCAGTGCGCCTCCTGCCCATCAATCCCGCCCGTCCTCCATGGCGGATCTCCGCCGCCCCTGCCGCCGTCTTCTGCTCCGTCGGCCGGACGCATTCCCGCCGTCTAGTCGCCGCCGCTGCAAACCCTCGAGCGGCTCTGCTCTGTTCTGTTTGTTTGATCGAACCTTTTTGGTTCCTTCAGCTCTAAACGGTGGCACTTAAACAGGTGGGCCCAGCTTCCTAATTGGTGGTCAAACGAGTTAACAATGTTTTCTGTGTTCTGTGCAAATAATTAGCCCAAATGTTGGTGTTCTGTGCAAAAAAAAAGCTAGGGTTGTGGTTCCGTGCAAAAAAAGCCCAACAAGTGGTGTTATGTGCTAAAATCTCATCCTGAGAGTCCGGGGAAGAGTTTGTACTGTATAAGTCTAGGCATTGAAATCATGTACAACTCGGACCTGGCTCAGTGTGGCTTGTCAAGATATTAGTAAACGAAAACGAAGCGGATTGCCCTAATAAAAGGTAAACGAAACGGATGCTGATTGGTTTCCAAGTGCCAATCGGTGTAGGCATCTGGTACTATAAATAAATCCAGAGAAGATGCAAATCACATAGGTTTCTCGAACGTGTACCTGTCCCTCTGCCGAAGCTGCTAGCAATCTATTCCAACTGTTCGATCCGCTCCACTGCCGTCGCCGGCCGGGACTGGACTGCCGGATATGCCTAGCACTTCCGAGCCCGTCCTTGACGGCGGCGACACGCCGGCGCACACAGCATCGACCATCATCGCCGAAGGTGTGTCCGGGTCGCACATCCTCCGGGTTCAGGGATACTCCCATACCGTTGCGCTCGGCCGTCCGATCGCGTCCCGCCCATTCAGCCTCGGAGGACATACCTGGGCAATCATGTACTGGCCCGATGGCGCCAGCTCTGATAGCGTCGATTGGATATCTGTTTCTCTGTATCTTCGTCACACCGATGACGCACGAGTCAAGGTGAGATGCAGGTTCCGCCTGCTAGACCAGGTGGGTGAACCGGTGCCAGAACACACCACGCCTTACGATACACACACATGCTATGGCAATGACGAAGTCACCACGGCTCACAGGTTCATCAAGAGGGAGGAGCTGGAGAGCTCGACGTGCCTTCTTAAGAACGACTCCTTCAGCATCAGATGTGAGCTCAGCGTCTCCATGGAGACAACCCGCACGCAGCCCAGCACAACGACGCCGCCGTTCGTCGTCACGCTGCCCCAGCCACCGTTTTCCGACATGGCTCGTCAGTTCGGCCGTATTCTGGAGACCGGCGAGGGGGCGGACGTGACTTTCCAGGTCAGCGGCGAGATGTTCCCGGCGCACAGGCTCCTGCTCGCCGCTCGGTCCTCGGTGTTCTCCGTGCAGCTCTTCGGCCCGATGATGGAGACGAACGATGGTATCATACACATCGATGACATGGAACCCAAAGTATTCAAGATGATGCTCCACTTCATCTACACCGACACGCTGCCTAGCATAGATGCCGGCGAGATCACGGAGATGGCCCAGCATCTGTTCGTGGCCGCGGACAGGTATGATCTCGAGAGGCTGAAGTTGATCTGCCAGAACACCCTGTGCAACTACATGGACGCAACAATGGTGGCGACCACGTTGGCACTCGCTGAACAACATGGCTGTAACGAGCTTAGGGAGGCATGCCACAAGTTCCTCCTCGCCTCAGTCCAGAATTTAAAGGCGTTCATGGCGAGTGATGGCTTCAAGCATCTCAAGACCATTCGCCCCAATATCATACTGGAGCTACTCCGTCTTCGGGCGGCATCTCAAGACAGCGATGGTAGTATTACAGACTGAGTTAGCCTTTTTTTTTTGATGAATTACGCTTCTTCTTTGTATTTCTTATATGTCTAGGGTTCTTTTTCTTGCTTCTTCCTCTATATTGCATCTTCGGATCTGCATGATATTGAGTTGTTCGCTTGTTTTATCGACCCGACTACATATCCACGCTTACAATTAGAATGGGAAAAACAATTATGTGACATCGATCGATGCCATAAAAAGTCATATGGCATCACTCTTAAAATCCATCACATGAAGCTTCACAAATTCTGAAAAACTTCTGTGATGTACATCACAAGCTGATGCATACATGTGTAATTTTCAAAAATTCAGAATCATCAGAAGATCTTTTTCACCCTCTGATCGTGTAGGAGGACCAGGAACCAGCGCTACTCAGGTTCTTTCTCATTGTGATGCTTCATGAATGAGAAGGAATCCGTACTGCACGAATGTTTCATTCAAAATTCACAATACATCCACTAGTACCTTCTAAGATTTATGCAGGCAGATACAGGTGGTCTAAAATCTAAACGACCACAGATTGACCAACTAGCTCACAACGCTGACTGCTCTTCCTTGCTTACACCGTATTCTTCAACAAGCTTCGTCACAAGTACCATAAGATCGACAAACGCGCTGAGTGATGCTCGCAGAAATCGAGCCTCTACAGCTTCAAAGCGTCTGAATTCGCAAGACAAGGTATTCAATCATTACACTCAGCGCAGCAACAGAAAGGCAATCCAAAGAAAAGATGGTGGGGATTTACTCACACGGCAAGCTTGCCACCAGAAACAGTCATCTCCCTCTTGACCTTATCTGGCTGCAACTGCAATACAAAACACACCAGATAAAACTTTTGACAATCATGCCATGAACAAAGATAAAGCAAAGAAGCTCATGGAAGCAGGAGACATGGTTAAAACTAGAAAACTAGCTTCTTTACCTCCTTGTCAACAGCTAACGTCCTGTGGACAATGGAAGCATGCTCTTCCGACCCATAATCAACTTCAAAGTTGCTGTCAAACAAAAAGGTTTTGTTACTGCACTCTAGAATTTCTCCAGGAACCATTGGCATGAGAAGTGCAGGAAGGGTAACATCACCATCAAATCATTCCTGTATCTATCTACTACTCAGCATTGTTCGCAAATAGCATCCAAAACGATCAGTACACCATCACTTGTTGGTAAGACACGAGACATGGCAGAGTTTTCTTTTTAGAACGTCACTATGATTGATCATTACACCTTTCTTATTGTCTCAACGCTGAAGAAAAGGAAATCACCGACAACCTTCAAGACGCTCAACTAAGTCGAGTAAAAGCAGTGAATCTAATATATAACACAAGGAACACAGGATCAGCACGAAATTTCCATGCCTTTCTTTTTGCCTAAACCGCTAGCTTCTTGCAGGCAATCCGTCGAACACGAAGCGCACAGGTGGAACCAAACGCGAGGTAGTAAATAACACCGCAGTCCAGCACGTAGCAATGAGAAAGCTACGCAGGTTTGCTGAACAAAAAAGCTACGGAGCAGAAGAGCGAACCACGACGGATAAGCTGTGATGGCACGAAAATCTCAGACATCAGGCGGAGGGAGAAGAGAGGGAGGGGTCACCAGGTGAACTCCCAGCCAGAGGAGGGGGCTGGGGCCGTGGAAGCAGCCATCGCGGCCGCACGGGGGGCGGGGGTTGTCTGTCCTGCGAGAGCTTCGAGCGGCGGTAGGCCGCCTCTGTCGCCGGACTCGTTGAGGGAGCGGCGGCGCGCGGTGTATGTTGCGAGCGCGGCGGGACGGGAGGAGGAGGCAGCCCAACCCCAACGCGGGCGGCGGACAACGATTGTTTATTTTTCGTGGGCCTATGGGCTATGGCCTGGTGCGGGGGTTGCAGCAGCCCGTCTTAAACGTGCCTAGAAAGAGTTCTTTTTAACATTCGAAAACCAAGAGGGTTTTGTCCAAAAGAAATAGATTTTTTGTTAGCACGAGCGATTCTTTTCTACGCCCCATTTCTCTTTGCCGTCAGATTATATTCGAAAAACTATTTATATTATTATATTCCTAGGCATTCTTGGAAAATAATCCTCCTAGGCCTTGTAGGCTTTTCTTTTTTTGACATGGAACACTCGTAATGCCGGTCACCAGACGGGTTACAACAGTGGGAAAGTTCGTCGTCCAGACATTTTGATCTCCATGAACTCTACCCACACCCCAAGCCGCTATCTCATGAGCCGGCTTATTACAATTTCTGGGAACATAGACAACTCTAGCTTCTGTGAAATCCATTTGAAGCCTAAACTGCATATCAGTAATAAGATTGCCGATAGTGGACATAGAGTAATCAGACGAATTCATGGCCTGCTGTAGGTTGAGGCAATCTGTGTCAAAAATGACTTTACCCATACCCAGTTGATCTGCAATTTGTATTGCATTGGAGAGAGGGCATGCCTCCGCATGAAAGGCATCACGTAAATCATGCAAAGGACCTGCAGCTACCACACATACCTCAGGTCTGTTGTTTCGTGCAATGACTCCCCAACCACCGCTCTTAGAGACATCACGGAAAGAAGCATCAAGGTTCAGCTTTATGAAATTGTTTGGAGGTACCTCCCAGACTCTGTTATGTGTAATGATCGGTTTCTTTTCAGCACTCAAAAAATTTCTTCCAGTCCTCTACTTGCCAGCGAGTACTGAACTGAAAGCTGTCAATACTCTGATGATTTTCACCATGTCTTCCTCTGTTTCGCTCATGCCTCCACATCCATAAAAGGCAGACCGAGCGAAGCATTTCTTCAGATTGCAGTTTAAAATTTTCATCAAGCATCTCCACTGCTGATCCACATGGTAGCAGTTTTAGGCGTACAGTTGTATGCTTTCTAGCTAGCATTTCATGAAGAACATAACATGAACTTTTATATGGAAACGTCAGCAGCGCATCTTCTTCTGCTAAGTGGTTTCACCATTTTTTTTGGCAGGATTTTCCACGAGAGAATACTTGATAGTACCCTATTAGTTCAAGCATATCTTTGCTGGGCAACTTTAGATATATTCATGTAGTTTAATGGGTTTCAGAATATCCCACTTGGGTCATATTCCTCTAACAAAATACTGAAACACATGCTAAGTTCTATCTTTAATCCATTCTAGATAAAAAGCATTAACAGTTGCACGCAATAATAACAAGAATAGAAATAGATTACAGTTCACATGCCCGCATGATGGTCACCACAATACAAAATTGAGATACCACTAAAGATCACTGACGTTTCATCAGGACTCAATGTGGTATCTCAGTCACGCTGATTGGATGGTACCTCACTATGCTTTCTTTTTTATTGATGATGTCTATACAGATTGAATAATCTGGTAGCAATTTTTTTCCTCTGCCAGATTTTACAAATTAGTATCTTCTCTCATAATGCTCTCAACTTCTTTTGTCCAGTCGGACAAATCAGTATGCCTTGACGGCAACAGGGGGTCAAATGGTCATTGGCGTTAGCTGAGATCTATCTGTATGGGAATGGAATCAAATTATTTTAAAGTGTTGCTTACACCAGAACTTCCTCTCAAAAAGGCAACTATTTTGGTTCATATTCCTCTAACAAAACTATGCTTCGGTAACAAACCGAAGAATCTTCTCGCAGGCTTAGAGGCCAATTCTTCTTTAAAAAAAGGAAGAACGCCAAACTGCGCACAGAGCACCTTCCCCTACAGTGACAGAATGTTATCTTCGATCCACTCAGATAGCCTGCGAATCTTCTTGGCCATTTCACCGCTCTTCGGAAAGTAAGACTCGGCATTGGCAACCATTACAGTGGCATCATGTTGGACAGCCTCCAGAGTTCTATAGTAATCGTTATCCAGTCTTGCCCTGATTACCTCAATGGAAAACTGGACAGGAAACCTAAAGCAGAAATTTTGCAGCAGAAAATCTTTTAAGACAGATATTACTATCATGCATAAAAAAAGTACCAATATACTCTATATGAAATATTTCTCCAATCCAACAACGGTAAGGCAATGAGGCATCAGATCTTAAAAAAAAGGTAATCCTAATATTTTAGGAGTATATATTATGTAATGCAACAAAACCTTCCAAGACAGGTAAAACGAAAGTTTGGTATGAAATAAACATGAATACAAAAATATAGTGCATCCTGATATTCTAGATACTGCTATGAGCATATATGGATGAAAAGGAGTAAACAACAGAACAATTCAATGAAAACACCCCATATAAATAAGAGTCTCCGCTGGTTGAATGTTTACCAACATTGTTTATCAAATCTGTATCATAAAGTAATTGAAATGGAATTTAGGCCTTATAGAGGTACAGCCAGCAACTTTCTGATGTAAAACCAGCATTTATTTGACTTTGATGGCACATAATGTCAATTCGCAAAATCTAAGATCCATGATTGCTATGAGATTTGGCAATCATAAAAGGTAATTTGCAGAAGTGTTTGTGCATATTTTCTAAAAAAGTATCTGACACTGTAATCATTTTAAAAACTACAGTTATTGTTCCATAAATCTATAACCACTAAAACCTCACAGACATATAAGGTGATTTCACAAAACATACATGGTACAATGTATTATCCTTCGATTCTATACCTTACGAGGACTATTTCACAGTAGTCACCATTGTCACTTTTATTTCAACAAGAGTTACCTGTTTATGAAATCTGATTTTCGTGCAACGGTATCCAACTTCAGAACACCATATTGATCCTGAACATCCATTATTAAATATATACTTTAGTTAGTCATAAAAGAGTAGGCAAAGACTGTTAAAATTGAAAATAGATAAACTTTACCTGGTTTCTGTGAGACATTTTCTCTAAAGTGGTCACTGCTGATAACAATTTATTCCTGATACTGGAATCAATATGTGGATGTTTCCACGAAACCAATGGGTTATCAGCATCATGGAGCTCCCACGGGCTATGCAGCTGACCAGAACCATCATTCTTATATTGTATGACATATTTCTCCCATGGACTCTCAGGAAAATCAGTTGATTTTGGCCTTATCGCCAACACCCGTCCCTCCCACCAACTTCCTCCTCCTTCCTCTCCATCATCTGCCCACCAAACTCTGCACTTATCTCTGATAACCCAGTTCTGCGCAATAGCAGCTTCAAACCGTGTTCTTTCCACAAGAAAATCAGGGAAGTCAACTGGCTCGAGCAATGTGATTATAAACTCTTTGCCAAATCCGCTTGAAGTGTCATCAATGAATTTAAGTGTTAATTTACAGCAGTTTTCACCAGAGCCTCTATAAGTTGTATAAGAAAGGCCCTGAATTTTGCAAAGCTCTACAGCTTTAAGGCCTTTAATCCGATTCCATGGGCAACTATCCGATAATCGCTTTATGTTAAGATATTCCTCATGGCCCTGCAAAAGGAGAACACGAAGTATATAAGAATAGATTCATAAATACTATTCTAGGAGTCACAATGGTCTATGTGTTTGTATTAATTCACTACGCATGCTATTCTCCACAATCAACTAGTTACCTTACAACTGAGGTGTGTAGAAGTGGGAACATGTGGCAAACATGATTTCTTTTTATTTTTTATTTTTTGACAGTTACATGTGGTTTGAGATCATGAAATACAATAGAGAATAAAATTACCTGGCGCAAGTACATAACCTCATCGCCACGTTGAGGAATATAACGGTAAACATCTTCATGCTCCAGCAACATCAACCAACAATTCAAGGATACTTTGTGCTTTTTCCCCACAAGATGTGTATCAGGAGAGTTGCAGCCCTCTCTTCTGCTCCTAGTAGACCTTAAACTAGCAGTCTTGGATGTTGATCCCCACTCACGCCCATCTGTAACAATTCGTCTTCCACTAGTTGATGCTTCATTGGACGAATTTTTCACATGAGAGATAGCATTCCTTGCTCCAACATCATCAGGGTATGTGGATGACCTTCTTGCGCTTCTTCGCAAACTACCTGTACCAGTTGCAACAGGACTGTAGTCTGGAGGTTGATACCCACCATCATCGTTGGAGACGGATGTACTATCTCCATTTCCATAGGAATCTGAATCCAAGTTTTTCCTGTACTTACTTGGTTTTGTCCTTTTGTACACTGCACCGTAACTCTTTGCAGATTCAAAGTGCAACCTTTTTGAATCATGTAAACCGGTGCTTTTATCTGTGCATTCCTGGAAATTTCTAGATGGACTAGGGAGGTCACTGCTCCTCTGTTTATTGGTGGTAGAATCCTCATCCTGCTGCATTGGAACTTCATCGTACTCAGAGATCATGTCACTCCCTACTGCAGTAGCCATTAATTTGTCTGGTGAAATTGTACCATCTGGAAAGCCTCTTGAACTAACTAACTTCAGTTTCAAGGTAGGATGAGAATTACTATGGAACTGTTGGTTGCATTCTCTGTTATTTACCTCCTCTACATATGTATTATTGTCGTTAATTATCCTTTCTTCACCAGGTAAATTACCTTCAACATAAACATCAGTATCGTTGTTTTCATGGATGCTATCCAGACAAACTATATGTTGACCCTTTTGTACACTCTGCTCAACCGGTTGTTGGATGTCATTGTCATATTCACGAGGTGTCTTCTTACTACCAAACTTATCAACATCCTGCGAAACTGCATTATTTGAGGGCTGCATGTCTCCAGCAGAAGAGTCACCAAACTTGGGACGCTTTGAAGATCGCAGCTTAACCTCACCCCACTTGATTGTACTATGAACAGAAGAAAAAGAGGTCATGGTTTGACCTCGATCTGTTAGTAGTTCAGCCTTGCAAGTAGAAGAACCTCCAGGCTCAAAATCCTGTTCCGGCTCAACTGCTCCGTGTTTGGCTGCTGCAAGTGGCACCACTGAAGGAAATTGGATTTTTAAATCACGGTGTGGTATCCTCAGGACCAGTTTTCTATTATTTTCACAACTTTCCCTAGTTTCAGGGAAATGAGAGGGTTCTGTAACATCTTCAGAATCCTGTTGGTTACTCTCTCTACCTCTACCATGCCTTGGCTGGCTATACCATGCTGACTGCTCAGCTTCTGTGCTATCTGAGTTCAATTCACTGTCTGAGAGACTGCTCTGTGAGTCATCTTCACAATCTTCTGTCGAACCTCCCATCTTTGTGAAAAAACTGAGTGCATTGCGAGCTGCACGTCTTTGAGGTCGCAATCCCCTAGATTTAGGTGATCTTTTCCTTTTACTAGAGCGACCAGTCTTAGACTTCCTACCTTTATGTGGCCTTGATACACTAGCCACATCATGCTCATCCAAATTTCTTTTCTTAACTCGCCGACCAGATGAAGTAACAAGATCAGCCTGCAAAGAATATAAGAAAAGATAAAAAAGTTGAAAGGTTAAAATGTAACATAAAGTAAGATAGAATGATCTTGACTGTTGCCTCTTACATCAGATATTTTCTTCTTTCTTCTAGACCTGCGACGATTAGCACTATTGCTCAGGTTATTCTCATCAATTTCTGCACTTGAGTATGAAGCATCAGAGGAATCACCACTCAATATCTCCTGCTCTCCTTCAGTAGACTTATCATCCATGCCATCATACTCAGAATCAGTATCATCAGAGATAACTTCATTATCTACTTCAAGATCAATGAAGTCCGTTATCTCTGGAAGTGGTTCCCACCTATCTGGATCAATAGTTGGGATGATTTGGTATTCGCCTGTGGTAGCATTGTAAGTGGGGCCAACAGCAAAATTTACAGAAGGGGGTCGCCACTCAATACCCAGAGCACCTAACCGACGTTTCTGGTACATGCTCTGATAAGGTTCTGGGTATGGTATCATACCTGCAATTAGTAAATAGCAATTATAAGCATGTGTGACCAACACTATTACTATATGGAGAATAGACAGATAGAGAAGTTAGATACCAGAGTCACACAAAAGGTCTTGAATATTTCTCCTATAGGGTGTGAGCTGTGTTTCCTGGATACATTAAGCAAAAGCAGCATTAAGAAAACCGGGTAGCTCGTGATGCACTTAGATAACATGGAAAAAAATCACAGAGACACGTATGAGTTATGACAAGGGCTCAATACCACTTGTTTGGGGAAATACTGGCTCTCTTCTGCAATTTTACTGTTTTAACATGTTCTGATAATCTTTAGTCTTCCAATGCTACTTGTTAGCTGTTTCGAGTAAGCATCACCAATAATAAATAACAGTAAAGCGGCATCAAAGTCAAATTTCAGCCAATCAGCAGTGCAGTCCTCACTCTAGAAACAAGATTTGGACAGTTTTTACAATCCACCTTGCTGAACTAGCGTGGTATTCTTTACAATATATAGTTGGCAGTCACAGAGAGACTAACAAATCCCAAGGAGTCCAAGTCATCTGGCATAATATTATTTCACAAACCACTAACCAGCAAAAACATGAACTGTCACGAGAGTACAGTCTAGGAATTTTCTTTAAAGCAATACTTAAGGAAACCTCCACTGGTCTACCAGATCTTCAGAACATAACAAAATGAATTTTTCTGTTTTAGATACAGATATTTGAAACAGTTTGCATTGATAACTCTGATGCTAGAGTTAGTTTCACAAACTGAACAAAACATCATACATTTCAAAATAAACGAAACAACTCATACATCTAATGCAAATGCAAAGGACAGATGATTCATATATTTGGACGAACCTGATCGATAGCATTTCCATTTGTGTCTTGAATAAGAGGTCGATAGTCTCCAAGAAAGAACTATTGGAAAAAAAAAAAAAGAATAGTAAGCATCAATGATTGAATAAAAGGTAGGATATATCCCCCAAACAGGGGGGGGGGGGGGGGGGGGGGGGATCCACTGCAAACAATCATGCAAACTCTGAATGAGCTCTTCGTGGATTAAGTGTAGGGGATTAAAGCACTACAGGGATGAATAATTATGTGAATAAGCCCAAAGGCTCTAATGGATAAGAAACTTAAAACATGGTCAAACTGATTTAAATTATCAAATCTATCCGTGCCCCATCCAACTGTAACACATGATCACTGAGATAATGACAGTTGTATTATTGCCCACCAACCAATGCTTGCACTAGGAATTCTCCCCCAATAACTTGATCAGTAACAATTTGTGTACCTCATCTAAAATTAATAACTTCTGTACCTGATCATATTTTGCATCCTTCTGGGATTCTCCCTGCCCTGTACCAATAATGAATATTTGCCCAATTTCATCGGTGAGGATAAGTGACGTTCCATCCCTAATGCCCGTCCACCAACACAAAGAAAAATAATTTAGCATCTATGGTAATTGATAAATGGAGCAATTCAATTTGGCATGTTAACAATGTTATGCTGTTAACATCTCAAGAATATACAGAAATTTTCGGATTTAAAAAATGCGAATTAACTTGGGTCAAAGGTGTGTTTTTGGCTGTTTTGACTGCACCATTTGGTGTAACTGGTCATTCTTTGCCTTGCGAACAAATTGGTAAGTCAGATAATGACAAAAACAAGGCATCTATGATGGCTAAGGATCACAGCTTCCAGTAGTGGTTTCTGACACTCGAGAAGCTTGATATATTAAGAACACTCAACTAGTGATTTATACTGATTCTGTAGATTTTCCTTGCATAATGAGATGCTAAAGACGCCTTGTGAGTATAAATTAGTTCGACAGTTCAAGCGGCAGATTGAAGTCCATTTTCATTCAACTACACCTCTATAAGAACGAGATATTGATTGCTTCACTTCTCTACCTAATTAACCCGATTTGATCAAGAATTTTGTGGAAAAAACAGAAAAAGGTCATAAAGGGATGAAGAAACAGAGTACTTTCGAACATAATTTTTTCTCTTTTGGAATTTGTACATTGCAAAACATTCACAAAAGTTTTACTGGGAAAGCATTCCAACATCCGTGACTTTTAAGGGACATCCATAAAATTTAGAAGTCATCCCTGATTGTTCTCTGTTAATTTTCTTCATTCTTCCAAATGCTTAATGAATTACTAGCTGAATGCCCGCGCGTTATTACAAAAAGGTAATACAATAAATTCAATAATATGGCATACTTAAGAATGTACATTTTCTTAGGGCCAAAACAAAAAGTTCCCTTTGTTGAGAATAAGAGGAATTCTCCAGTGACACTTACGGAGAGAACTTGCCATCCACTAGCTTAAAGTGACCGGTTTCATAGATCTGCACAGGTTTTCCTTCCCATATCTGGACAAGGAAATAACATTATTTCAGGATTTAAATAGTGATTAAGATTGCATAGATCTTGTTAGGAACTTACATCCCAGATGATTGTCTTTCCATCATACCCAGCACTCATTGCTATACGTGGATTGAATGGATGCACATCGAGAACAAATGTCTGTTGAGAATGAATTTAATCAAAACAATTCTTTATGAAACGATCAACCCATTAATGAAACAAGTTGAAAAACAAAGAGTGGATGAATTATAAAAGAGAAAGGAAATCACAATGTTGCAACCAAAAATGCTGCAGGTTCTTGATCCATTAAACCAGTTTAAACATGTAAACATTTATGAATGTGCATGAAAGTCATGCAACTTTGACAGGACTACACCAACAGATACAGATCCATTTCTATACCTAAAATGCTCATTTCAAAAACAAAGATCAACGGACAAAGAATTATTACATCATCACAGAAAAAACAGGTTATTCATGTGAAACAAGAACAGTTAGCGCACTGATAAATCTGTAGTAACCTACTTGGCTGCCAAAGCACCAGCAAAGAAGTTACTGCCACAATTGGACAACAAAGTGGATGTGAAATGCACTGATCAATATAAATCAAAACACCATTCAGGTTAAGGAGGACACTGTTACAAAATACTCCATGGAAACCGTAGCACTTTTTTTTTAACAAACGAAGTAAGAGAAAAGAATTAAGCCTTCAATTGCGTAAGGCAAGAATATACAATGAATTTCATATTCTTCATTAAAATTGCAAATTTTACACCTCCAAAACCACCACGTCCTAGTTTTTCTGTTTCATTTATGTTTTACATTTCAACCGACGCTCTCTGCCGGCGAACTTGCTAAGAAGACACAAGAAGTTACTGTGTTGTGTTTTCATTAGTGATATGATGAACAGTGTTCCAGCAATGTGTTGCAAGCGACAAAGTTCACACATACGCACCTAAGTGATACGAAAATGACATGCAGGAAAACCATATTGTGTCAACATGCCATAAGAAGTCATTGACCAAAAGGAACTTCAAATTATAAAATGCATGGTGCACGCTTACCGATTCCTTATGGCCAATTAGTGAATGTACCAAGCTCCCATCAGAAGCATTCCAAACACAAATTCTGCAATCTGCACAATGTAACATTTTTTTTAAGGGGTGGATACAAATAAGAGCATTGAAATAAAAATTAATTATGTAATGATAAGATTAGTACTCGCACGTTTGGAAAACTAGGAGCTACAAATGACAACATATAGAAACGATGGAATACAGAAAGGGACATATCACTGTGATCGTGGTGAAAATATACGAATTAGAGCAAGGATACCCATGATAGCAGCAAGCACAAAGCGGTTGTCCAGACTCCAAACAATCATATTGACTCCACGAGGAGTTGGCTGATATCTTTGACGTGGACCGCCACGAAGCTGTTGGGGAGCCATTGGAGGTGGAGGAACCTTGAGATGGTAAGCACGGGTCCAGCGTCCAATCTTACCCTGGTTTAGTGCAGAAAACAAGTTATGCAATTACTATACTGAATGGAACTACAGGGTAAAAAAAATTAAATACCAGCTACAACTGACAAGCCAAAAAAACCTGCATGCCATTATACACAGGCGCGTGATTAAGCTAGCTGCTGCGCAAGTTGCTTTTGTACCAGCTCTTACTATACAGCATCTACTGCTCCGACATGTGACACAATGGGAAAACATAATGTACCAGAAAAAAATGGGCACTGTTGAGGAGACAATTTCTGTAGTACGCTAGTAGCAGCCAGAATAGGCAGTTATGCAAATCGTCATATACTTTATGTACTGAAACAACGTTTGTCAGGAGCAAAACCGTAGAGGTTTAGGACCCATTAGCTTACATGTGACCTCCGAGATCGTGGAACC
This sequence comes from Poa pratensis, assembly GCA_947311845.1. NCBI lineage: Eukaryota > Viridiplantae > Streptophyta > Magnoliopsida > Poales > Poaceae > Poa > Poa pratensis. The sequence continues at coordinate 46,971,226 of CAMZMU010000063.1, forward strand.
CATATAATTGCGCTGCCATCTCGTGAGCAGGTAACAATATTATGTGTGAACCTGGCAAAAGGAGACAAACTCAGCCGGTGTATTACTGCACAGACCAACAATAACCACCAGTTGGACATAAGATTAGAAAAACTGACTGAACTACCTAAATCACATAAGGTGAATAAACTGAAGAATTATATAAGAGCATGTGAAAGACCATTCCATGACTAAAAAGATACTAACCATGAATTTCTTAGCTTGAGGTTATTTTCTTCCTTAGTGGTGTGACTGCTATCAGATGAAAACGATCTAGCTACCACACATCCACTAAACTGCACGTAATTTACATCATTTTCATGACCCGATAATACATCCATCTCATGATTCGATTGGTCATGTTCCTCGGAAGAACTCTTGCAAGCATTCCAGACCTGAAATCAACACTTCTAATGAAAAAAGGATTCACCTTTTGGTAGTAAAATCAGAAGTTCACAGGTGCAGTAGATAAAAGGAAAACATACTCTTGCAAAAGTGTCTGAGCTACCAGTAACGAACACAGTTCCATTAGCATTGAATGCACAACATAAAATTTGGTGATTTGTTGATTGAACTTGAACAGCACTGCAAGATGCTTCACCACTCTTCCCTAACATCAAAACCATGTGGTTGAAATAAATAAGTGTAGGCATTACCCACGCAGATAAAATAGGTATGCTTCAAAGAACTAACCAGGGGCAACATCGGGAGGTTTTGGTGTATATATTCGTGGAGATTGTTGAGAAGATCTAGCATCCCAAATCCTGCATGTCCCGTCATCTGATGATCTGTTTCTCAATATGATGTGGCAAGTAAGGGAGAGAATAACTTAAATAAGACGCAAAAATCCTATAATAAATGTAAGAGTACATACAGCGAACCAATGGTGAGGTTTTATCATAAAAACATAAGAAAAGGGAAAAAATAACACATCTGACAGAATGTAGGTAGAATGAAAAGGAAAAAATACATCCAATAATATTTTCAAGATTGGTTTAATTTGTTCCAGTGGAACTTGGACAAACCTAGCTTTGAACTTCATACAGATAAGCATTTACTCCAGTGAAACTAATGCAGAGTGGACATAACTTATACTACCAAGTTCACCTTTTTATCATATAATCATGAACCAAAAATAATTGTAAAAACTAAATAACTGCACTATCAGGAAAACTTTGATTCAAAAAATACTATCAGGAAAAAAAGAAGAAAAAAAGAATCACTCACGACAATAGCTGGAAAGCAGCACCTGTCCTTGGACTAAATGCAATAGCAGTTACAACCCCTGTATGCCCCTTCAATACTGAGATGGGCAATCCATCAGGTATACGCCACTACATTAGTAGACACATTCATTAAGAAGAAAAATGATGTCATGACTTCTTGTTCTTGGGAGTACAGAAACTAGCAATCTTACCACTCGAATAATGAAATCATTGGACGAAGATGCTACCACAGCATTGTTGAAACTCACCGCGAGGTCAGTAATATCGCCCTTAATTTGCAAAATGTAAAGTAATTTAATGAAAGGTTGTGAATATTTATACGTTTAATTGCAATAAGCAAATCTTACTTCATGGCCTCTGCAGCTAGCCAGACAAAATGCAGTTTCCATGGCCCAAATTTTGACTAGGCGGTCATCAGAACCAGTAATAACATAACGCCCTGTGCGGTCAAAAGTAGCTGCAGAGAAACAGGAACAGTGTGAAAACATTACAGCAGATAAAAGTAAACAGATGGATAACTATGATTATTAGGACCAAAACAACTAGCACAACAAAGGAGCAGCTTGAAAATAAGTGGGGAGAACAATACAATCTTTAGAACAAGTGGGTATTTTTATTGCATGAACCATATACAAAATATAATCTATTGTAGAAACTTCCCATGAGATTAAATAGGCTTAAATATTCAGTTTAGGAACACGCCGCCTGACATCGATGGCGCATATGAACAGACTTCCAAATAATCAAGGAAAATTTGGCTCTTGACAATTTACTTGGATGGCAGTTGCTAAACACACCACATAGTAACAATTTCACTCACGGGCACTATGACTGTGGTATTGTGGTGAAGCATATTACACGAACTGAAATTTTAAGAATCAATAAAGGTAAAGAGTATTTTTCCCTTGGCATCAAACTTGAACCACATTTGAGTGCCCTCTACCACAGACATAACTAGAGGATCCACTAACAGTGTGTGGTATGCGAAATGGCACTAACAGTAAGGTTCTTAGACAAAATTGACTATTTAATCCACTTCTCTCTCCTTAAGTTCGTAAAGTTGTTATTGTATTGGGTAAAGCGTGCTCCGCAGATGATCACAATTCTGTGATGCACCTGAGCTACATCAGGTTGCTTCGGCAAATGTTGCCTGAGTGGAGTTTCTAGAAAGCAATTTTGCCAATATTCAAATAGCTTACTTCAACATGATTAAATTCAGAAAAGGAGAAATTTCAACGGACCACAATACACAGCATTTTGATGTCCCCTCAATCTCTTTATAATCTGCATCTTTTCAACAAGGGTAGATGGCTTCGCAATGGCATAACATGATGCACGGACAGACGGAGCTCGATGATTCTTAGTGAAACCACCAATCTCTCTCAAGCTTAAACCATGAACTTGATCAGCCTTTATGTGCGGCCAACGGAGATACGTCGGCAACCTGGGTGTTTCCTTATCTTCGGTGGTCCTATCAGCTGAAGGATCCAAAATCATATCAGCGCATTAAAGAAATAACAAGGAATTTCATTGAACATAAACCAACTATCCAAACTTCAAACTGAAACGCTAAGTTGCAACTAATGATGTTATACATGGCTCAAGAAACGAGGAGAAAGGAATACTTTTGAGCCTAGAAGAACATAATATACATACATGCAAGAAGGGAAAATGAGTTGGAGCCAAGAAAGGTTGGAACATTAGCAGCATTTGGAGACGCATCTCCAATCAAGCTGCCTGGGTGGCAGGAACTAACCATCAGTTCCTTTAAAAGCTTTACCAAGTGGTCTTTACCAATGTGGGGATATCTACAAAATAAGCATCATAAAACAAGTAAGCAAACAACCTCAACTGCATGTGATCATTCAGAAGGGCAGATAGAAGTTAACTGTTCTGCGAAGGTGGGATCATTTTAAATATGCCTTGCTTTCACTATTATATACCATTATATACCTGGCCTTTATAATGTTAGATTTCAGAATCACAAATTTCATCAGTTCTAGATTAGTCTGATTGAGGAACATTGTTAACAAATTAGAAAGGCATGAGGAAATATGGGCTCCACAAGAGAAACAAATGGACATATGATATCTCCATCATATACTGGATATGTATTCAACTGTTTTCCAATCCTAATCTAAACAACTCAGAAGCATCTCAAGTTCTTAACTACTTGCAAAGTCTACTACAAAGAGCTCATCACTGTCACAAATGTTTAGTAGCAACGAAAATAACTCTTCTTCATAATAAATAATAATGGATGCAAACTGAACATGATAAAGGGTAACGTATTTCTACCTCTCAACTAACTTTAGATAACCCAAAGGGAGGGATACACCATCATCATTTTCTTCGCCACTATGGAAACCACCACGAGAATACCAAGCATGATATCTTCTAGGTAGTAACTGATGCTCCTGGAGTTCATTGCACAGTTCTCCAAGAGTCCGCTTGAATGGACCATGTGATAAAAAGTGCATAATGAGAAAGTAAAGTTCTCTCATATCGATATCAATGGGAGCCTCGCATGGTACATCTGCTGAAATCATTTGATTCGCAGAATTAACCTTCTCAAGTGCCTGGCTTGGAAAATCCAGGGGCACCATACTAACAGAGGTTGCATTCCCAGCAGGTTGGTGTTTCCTACAATCCATATCTACAACCCCACCTGGAGTTAGAAACAATAAAAGCATAAATATGAGAATAATATTGGTGGAGAGAAATTGAGTTCTGGATGAGCTTAAGAAATAAACAGTCAAAGATATAATGCAAAACACAAGTAGAAAATCAACTGAATGGACATGAAAGGTGCAGAATATTATACTTCTTAAGAGTAATGGAGGACAATATATAAGCAAACTGCCATCCATGAGACATGGAGAAAACGTGCAATTTTTAGAATTAATCTGAAATAAGTTTTCTAAAAGTGATATAGGTGAACCTTAGTTAACAATTAACACAATTTTGGTCTGACTGGCTTGTGATATATGGTACACCGCTGCACAAGAGGTCCGTCTGAGGAATGCCTCTTCAGAAGTGTAGACACACAAAGGCGGCAACATGTAACCATTTTCAACAAGTTCGAAAAGAAAAATATGCAGATAGCTTCATCATACATTTCAGTTCAATATTATACGGTGTATGTAAAACTTCATTTGTGCTATACCACTAAACCATTTGCATGTCTTGGTAGAGTTTACTTGTTGTTCAAATGACGGCAGTGTTTAGGGAATCAAGTAGTGTGAGCTGTGTTTCTTGATAGCCTTACAGATAACCTAGCTGTTGTTTGCACTACAATTTCAACTTTTACAAGCATGTATGGCTAAGAGTTACCTGATGTTAGTGTTTAGGAAAGCAAGAGACAGTACAATATTAAATCAGTTATCACATTCTGCTTGAATGATCAGCCTATTAAGCATACACATATTCCTCAGATGCGACTATGCATTCATTCACTATTTCGCATGTAATCTCTAGTTCTCCTTGTTATCTCAAGTTTTGCAAGCTGGCGTTCCTCTGTTCTGACCTTATTACCTATAACCGTCAAACTATGGTTTCACATGACAGCATCTGACAGCCATGGTCAAACACCATATCCTGATCTCAAGTACAGCAAAGCCAAGCAGCAGATGGGAAGCATGTATCCACTCTATTTGATTTTCAATCTCTTATGAATAAGTAACTAATTTTGGTAGCTGTATGCATTGGTAAACAATCTACTGACAAGACGTAACCCAAACTCTCTTACACTTAATCACCATTCAAATAATCCCAGGGATTCGCAATGCCGTACAGAACTTTACTGGAGAGCTACGGACTAACCATTAGTTCTCACGGATTGTACGGATCTAAGAAAATGTAAATACCTCGGGGTGGAGAAGGTGGCGGTGGCTTCATGGGAGGTGGTGGCTCAGGAGGGGCGGTGTTGGGTGGTTCGGCGGAAGACATCGGCCAATAGAGCCGCCAATTGCCGTTCTCAGGCGCCCGTCCCACGCCGCCGCAATCTCCGGCCTCTTCCACAGGGGGCGGCGGGCGCTGCTACTGAAGGAGCGTGCGGGTCCGTTTGGATGCTATCGCGGCTGGCCGACGCGTGCGGGGCGACGACGATTTCAACTTTCAGAAATCGGGGATAAATCCGCGACAATTTGGGGGAGATTGGGAGATAAGGGGTGAAGAAATTGGGGATGAAGGAGGAATAGCTAACCCTAGAACAGAACGAACAACAATGTGGAGAGAGAAAGGCCAAACGGCACCTCGAAACGGTACATTAAATTAAAAATGCTTTAAATGCCAAAACATACTGAGAAAATATAAGCATATACGCTTATGTCTTTTTGTTTGTGTTTTATTAAACTTTTGTAGGCAGGAACATATTCAAAAATTTCAGGAGGAAATTAAATTAAAAAGGTAACATAATGAAAATGGAAAATAAAAATAAGTAAAAAGATAAAAAAGGAAATAAGAAAGATAAATAAGAAAACATTATTTTGAAAAATCATGTACACATATTTCTAATGAGGGCAGATTGCTTCTACAAGGTTATTTATGATTTTCTACCAGCTTTGACCTCATAAATTATGTTCATTGTTTGTATATTTTCATCTAGAAAACAAAAAACAAATATTACGGCTTTAGGGGGATATAAAAATTGTGTTCTCGAAATTAACATTCATGATATAATTTAAATTTGAAAAGAAGTTTTAAAAAATATGAGAAAAGGTAAGTAAAAAAGAAATGTACAAATAATAAATAGTAGCAAAAGAGGAAAATAACAAAAAAATAGGAAAAATATAAAATATTAATAAATAGCAATTATGAGGAAATGGACAAACATTTGATCCGAATATTTCATGGGAGGATACTGGGAGGTATAAACCCACTGAAATAGTGATCATGTGAACTCGAAATATTTCATGAACAGAAGTCTAATCCAAATATTTCATGGTAGAACACTTGGATATGTTTGACACCATTTCTCAGAACTTTTTCAAAAAAAAAATAGCTTTGTAATCGACCAGGATCATATGAGTTTGGAAGCCAATTTGAATTTCCGGATGCTTGGCTCCTAAAATATGCTATCTCACGTCAAGTAACAAAGTGGTTAAATATGTAAAACTTTTCATCCATTAATTCTCACGTTAAGTTTTATGTTCTCATTTATAAGTTGTTTCGTGTCAGGTGTAATACCAACACAATGTTTCCACATGAAGACATATTTCTCCATGAGATGTAAACTCGGAAAGAACAATGACATGTTATAAATGCAAATTGGTTTCACTTTCATATCTAAGAAATGGTGATATCATTTCACCAACCAAACACTCGAGGAATAATGCATAACTTTACAAGGTGTTGCAGTATGGAGGAACGAGGAGTGTTTTTTCTTGGCTTAAATGGCGATAACAACGTTGGATGGGTTGTCGTTGCAGCTGACCACCCTGTTGATGGCATGGACTCTCGTGTTGATCAGAGAGAGATTTTGAGGAGTTATTATGATTATCAAGGATGAAGTATAAGAATCATCATTCAGTCCTCTACAACCAAGCCATGGCTCATGGTAGCGCTTGTGGTGTTGACATGTGTCGAGGCCAAAGGGTGTGCATCAATGGCCCTAAATATGGACCGGGAAGGAAGAAGGACACCAACAACAATAGGTACTTAAAAGGGAGAGGCACACAGGGAAATTAGGTGGAATTTTTAACTTATTTTTCTAAAATTTATAGTTTTTATTATTTTTCCATTAGATTGAATTGTACTTTCTTTAGGGTAAGAAAAGTAGATTGGAGCGAACAAATTGACACATAAAAGAACAACAAACATATCCGTGGGAAAACTAAAATTTAGTCAAGGTTCTCTCGTGTCGTCATCTCGAGATTCACATTTCGCATCTTGACACTCCACCATACTTCAGCAAAGAAACCTATAAACCTCATAAGACCAAAACTTACACAAACTATAGTAACATCATTGCAATGTCAGTTGTTGAATCATCGCTTCAAAACACGGACCTGGCAAACACGGAACAATTTAACGCTTAACACAATCGCCCTCGCCACCACCGCCAAGACAAGCCGAAGCACCGACAAGAAACCACAAGGATGAAAGAAATATTGAGATGTTGGACCAAACCTCGTAGCCTCTTCGGTATTTGTCTTTGTTGGCCGCAATGGTCATGCCGGAGCGAGAATAAAGTCGTAAAACTTCTATCCCGTGCCAACAACATTTTTTTTTTTTGACGGGAAAAAGATTTCCATTACTCAACCTGCTCAGCAAACTCGCTGGCAACAATGTCTCTTACACAAATGGGGGCAGAATCCACCCATAAGTAGTCAGGCGAGGCTGACATAGCACCTACTTTAGCAAGCTCGTGAGCTGCATAGTTACACCCCCGACGGCAGTGGGAGAAGAAATGTGAATCAAAGCTCTCCGCGCATTTCTTCCGCACCGCCATCACCAGGTTCCCATTGGTAGAGCGATCGAATTCCTTACTGTTCAGGGATTGCACCAGATTGGAAGCGTCCGTCTCCACGACGACCTTGCGAAATCCCATCAGGCTGGCCCTCTCAACCGCGGCCGAGCAGGCGACGGTCTCAGCGTGCAGAGCATCACGGAGGAAGTCCTTCTTCCCCGCCCCTGCTGCCAAGAAACTGCCGTAATGATCTCGATAATGAAACCGCATCCTCCAGAGCCCCTTTCCTTGTTGAAAGCACCATCAGAGTTGATTTTAACCACCGTCTCCGCTGGCCTCGTCCAGCAAGGAATGTTTGGGGCTTCGGTGGTTTCCTTGGAGGCCTAATGTCGTGGTGGGATCACGGCAGATGCCATGGGTATGGCTTAGTTGGGGCCGAATGGTCGTTGGGGGAATCCGGGGAGGGTTTATGCACTCAAGACGTGCACAAGCAAGAACATGCAAGAAACCACAAGAACATGAACAAGAAACCAAGAAAGCCAAGAACACAAAAGACACCACGATGTACCCAGGTTCGGGGCCTTCGTGAGGAAGTAAAACCCCTACTCCTGCCTTTCCTCTCTCAATATATCAGTGTCGTTCTCAGGTACAAGGTGCTCCTCGAGCTGTATGATGCTACCAAGTGAGAGCTCGATATAGAAGGTGAAACTACGAAGGGGGAAATGAGCTAGGGTTTTTGCCGTCCTCCTCCCTGGAGGTAGAGATGCCGCATATATACATAGGCCGAAGTACAGTTTTACCCCTGCCTCCAACTAAATGGCATGGCCAAAAGGTAGAAGACAAGCCTCTGCCTCCTGCCAGCTCAACGGCCGGACTGTCAGGCCACAGGCCTAGCTTTCCTCTTCCGGTCATACTTCAGTAGCCTGCCGAGGTCTAGCCTGTAGACCTTTCCCGAAATAGCCAAGTCAGCTCCTAGGCCCCCGAGCTTCCGGGAAACCCGTGGACGGACCTCGCCGTCCTCTGAAGCCTCGGGCTACGAGCTCTGCGGCGCCCGTGACCTCTCTGACATGCCTCGATCCTTGCTGCCAACCTCGGATAACACTCCTGATCCTATACCTCGGTAGAGAATACCTTATTCCTGTGGTAGCTAGCTGACTGCCCCGAGGTTGATACCTCGGAGGATATACCTCGGAGTATACCTCGGACGTACACCTTACGTCGGATGACGCCTCCTGCGTCCTTGCTCAATCGTTACCTCGGACAGCTTACTGCCTTAACCTTACATGTCTTTACCTCATCTTTACCCTACCCGGGGGTAACCCCCCGACAGTAGTCCCCGAAGCTGATGTGGTCTTGCAGCCTCGGATGAAAGGCCGCATCAGGTTCAACCCGAAACCACATGCGCTACAATGTTTTGCAGGTTACCGAACCAATACCCCGAAAATCCATCGGTCTGTTCCTCGGGCCATGCTGCTTTTCCGAAGTATCCGCCGAGATCTCGGACGTCAACCCCTCGATTCCTGCATCCTTACTGACTTCGGTCAGAGAACACTGTTCACGTGTCCCATCCGTCACTTCCTGGTCCACGCAGTCAAAGCACTCGAGTGCTTTCCACCACGCGGCCCACGTCAGCGGAGATTCCCGCTTGCGCCGCTTCGCGCTCCAGTAACCGCACCGCCGACGGTTTGCCTCCTGCAACCGATCCTGTGGCCTGCTCGCCCACCGCTATCTTCGTGCCACGTGGGCCATTGTGCACAAACGATCCCACTCGCCGCTCCGATAACCGCGCGGTAGTGCGCAGTTACCGCCCGCGGTTATAAGTACAGGCCCAGGGCCCTGCATCCCTCTTCTTCCTCATCCACTTGCCGTTCGCCTCCATCGCAACCAGCGCCGCCGCTTCCGGTCGAGAAGAAACGCATTCCCGCCGCCGCCGACGAGCAGCTCCTTCGTCGCCGTGCGACGCGTCACCGGCGCCGCCCTTCAGCACCTCATTTTCACGGTATGTACTCCCTTTCTTGATACCCTAGGCATTGCTCTAGGTTTCTTCCTCTTCGCGCTTTGGTTCTTCATATGTTCTTGAATAAAACTCTATTTACCTCCTCCGGTAGATCTTACTCGCATACTCTTTTGGGTAGAAATTAGTTTCATGCCTCGGACAGATGTTCGCCTAGCATAGATATGCCTCTATGTACATTAGATAGCCGCCCAACTCCTCCTGAGTTAGCCAGATATAGCCTTAGATTCCAGATTTACTTTTTCCTTTGCTAAACTTCTGTGCATTTTCTGCAGATTGATTCTGCCGAGATGTCTCCTCCTGAGACTTCGGAACAAACCGAGGTTCCAGACCTCGAACTGGAGGTCGGAGAACGAGCCGGCTGGGAAGGTTCGGATGTAACTCCGGACGAAATCCAGTGGCTCAGGGCGACTCGGCGGATTCCCCGGGGTAGAGTGTCGCCTGCCAGAGGGCGAACTCGAGCCTCAAGTCAAGCAAGGGGAACGGGTGGTCTTCGTCGCGCACTTCCAGCGCGGCTTCGGACTGCCCGTTAGTGATTTCTTCCGGAGCTTCCTCGACAAGTTCGGACTCCAGGTTCATCACCTCCCCGCCAACGCCATCACCACTCTCTCCTGCATCGTTTCCTTCTCTGAGGGATACCTCGGCCTCAAAGCCACGGTAGACCTCTTTTCTCGCTACTTCCAACTTAAGCGGCAAGTGATCCCGGATCCAAAAACAAGGATCTGCCCAAGCAACTAACCGCCTGCGGAGCTGCCACCATAGCTCCTCGCCGAAACTCCATCTTCCCACGTATCACTACTCCGGACACCGTTCGCAAGTGGCTCCGGACGTGGTTTTACGTGAAGAACTCCGGCGAAGAGGACTTCCTCAACCTGCCGGCGTTTAACCTCAGCCCTCCTACAGAACAGCTCAACTGGGACTACACTCCCCCTCACACCGGCGAACTCAAGTCCATCCATGGGTATATTGCGAAATGGCAGGACCCGGAGGACCCCGGAACGACGGGAAAGTCCTGACGGCTGACGACCTGGCCTGCACATTCGTGAAGCGCAGGGTCTCCCCTCTCCAGGCGAGGTCTCACAAGATCTGCCACATGAGCGGTCTTTATGACCCCACCCGACATACGCACATTGCACTGGACAATGCCGCGGTAGCTCGGCGAGTCCGAGCTATCACCAAGTCCAAGATCTCTGATGCTTGGACATGGGGAAGGGAGCCCCACTACAGGACCAAGCCAGCGAAACAGGTACGCTATTCCGACGTTTTCTTCGATACTCCTTTACCACCGAGGTCTTGCTACCGACGTTCATCTTGATAATTTTCTTCCTAACTCCTTTTCATATGTCTGCCATACAGCTGTTCGCCCGCCAGACCGCCGAGGATGGAGTCCATCCTGCGGACCACTTCGGCGAGGATCTCCCTGTCGAGGACCCACCATCCAACGTGGACCCTGACGACGAGGATTTTATGCCCATTGCCTCGGCCCGCATCACCACCGCGGGTAAGCCTCAAGCACAAGCTTCAGTTCAAGAGATTTCGGATGACGAGGAGGGGTTTCTCGTCATGGAACCAATAAACGCGGTACCTATCTCCTGCCTTCCTCACCTTCCGAACTTTACTCCAGCAACCAGCCGGAAACGCGCTGGTGCCGCAACTTCGGCCGCCGAACCATCCGCCACTGGAGCCTCCGGACCCACTGAGGCTCCGGTCAAGAGACGTCGGCTGAAGAAGTCCGGACATCCTCCTCATGCCCGGGGGGCAAGAGGTTTCCTACCTCGGATGGGTAATGCTTTGCTTCTATAGCCAACAATGTTTGTTGCTTAAACATATTATCTCGGTATTAACACTTGACCATCTTCTTTTCGTTGCAGTGCCCCCATAGACGTGGATCAGGAGGTATCCTCCATGACTGCACCCGTTGGTGCCTCTGAAGCCACGACTCTCGCCCCGGATCTCCTCCACCGAGGTCTGGCCCGGCCTTGGGGAAATCTGCCCCCACCCGAGGTCAGACTTCTCCGCGTCCTCAAACGGATGCGGAGACCAATCGCGCCAGGACTTCGGCTACCACCTTGCCGGAGCCTCGACTCTCCCCCCGAAGCCAGACTGCCCGCAACCAACAGCAGCAACAGCAGAAGCATCAGCAGAAGCAACAGCCCAAGCAACAGCCCCAAAAACCAGTCGCCAAACCACCTTGCCGTTGGAGAAGGGCAAGGAGAAAGAGAAAGAGACGGTGAAGTCAAGGTCACCCCCAAACCAACATCTGGGTCTGGCACCCTGACTATCTCTTCTCCTTCAAGGATCCAACCGAGGTCTCCTCCCCCGGTGACACGCCGAATTCCTCCATTCGCCGCACCCATTGATGAGACTGCCCCTCCGGCCGAAGAATATGCTCGGAGGGCATCTCTTATATTGGATAACGGCCTGCTTCAAGCTCCGAGGCTGCTTTGGCCGTGGAGGCCTCGATTAGGGGCATCGAGCAGGGCGGACCGTGGGGATTTCCTCCTCTGCGCACTGATAGTGACCAGAGCCTCGGCTCCTTGGAACACTACAATGCAGACTGGAATTCTGCAGACGAGGTCTCCTCGGCCTCCTAGCTGCTCCGGTGGCTGAGCATCCCGCGGGAAACAGCGCCTGCGGCCGAAGCGTATATGATCTACAAACTGCTGCCCTGCGTGCTGCTCAAAACATCGACGTAAGTCCTATTCTCTTTACTTTCATGCAGTATCTCATCTAATATCCACCATCCCCAGTCCCCGAGATTCGAGGTAAACTATTGACGCTCCGTCGGAGTTAAAATTGTTTGGCTTGAATCTCAACTTTCCATTTTCATCCGACGTATCCAATCCATTTTATCTCACTTTAGCATGCACCTCGGGTACGAGTCCCCGAGACTCATGTCGAGGCATACCCCGGCAACATTTTCCCAATGATTTGACTCCGAGTCCCCGAGACTCTTGTCGAGGTATAGCCTTTCTAACCGAGCTATATTTTTCTTCCTTGCAGAATACTATGAACATCCGCACAGATATCTTTCATACCCTCTTGTTTGACCACAAGAAACTCCACGACGAGCACAAGGCCGTCCTTGCAGAAAAGAACTCTTTGGAAGAGAAGCTACAACAAGAGAAAGCCGAAGTAGCTCGTCTGGTAAGGGAGCTCAAGCGCATTGATGGGCTCCGGAAATCAGAAACGGAGAAGCTGAAGGATGAGAAGGATAGGCCGTCGAGGCAGAGAAGAAACTTCGGGAGGATTCTGCCAAGACCACCAAGAAGCTCTCCAAGTAGCCGAGGTCCGCGCCAACTCGGCCACAGAGGCTTTGGAAGCTCTGCAGGCGCAGGTCAACCAGTTTCTCCCGACGCTGCAAACTATCAACCGCGAGATGGACGGTAAGTTTCTTGCCTCCCTTAGCTTTTCTTTGTCCTCCACACCATTGGTTCTCTGCCGAACCATTTCTCACACTGATAACAGGCTACCCTACTATAGAGCATTTTACCTACACCCAAGTTGCGGCCCGCAGCATCACTGGTCGGCACAGGGAGAGGCGGAACGAACAGAACCCCGATTGGACCGTTGAGGACCATATCGTGGCCATCAAGTCTCGGATCCATCCCTTGAAGACCATTGGGTCAGAACTCCTCGACGCAGGTCTGTCTGCTTTCCGAGCCTTATGGCCTCTTGCCGACGCTCCCAAATCTACGCCCGAGCTCGCCGCCAAGCTTCGTGAAGCCGAACAAAGACTCCGAGAGTGGCGTTCATCTTCAGCTCGCGCTGGAGCTGATGCCGCTCTCAAATTCATCATGACTTGGTGCGAGAAGATCGACCTCGAAAGATGGACACTCTTCGCCGAGGCTCGCCCTGGTCTCGGACCCAATTCTCATCAAGCGCCGCGAAAAGATGGCTGCCTTCTTTGCTGGATATGCCAACACAAAGAACTTGAGCGAAGGAGACACCTACTCCGACGCCGAGGATTACGAGCCAGAAGACGAGGAATACGAAACAGAATCCGACGTCGAGGCCGAGCAAGGTGACGACGGTGAAACCCGCGAAGCAGAAACCGAGGCTTCTCCACAACCTGATGCCGAGGTTACTGCCGACGTTGCCAGCACTTCCCAGGCTACCTCGGCTCCGGACGAAATCCCTGCTGCATCGGCTGCTGCCGACGTAATTCCTGATGCCTCGACCTGAACTTATGCTTGGCCAAAAACTTCATTAAATCCCCGGTATGCCGGGACGCAGATGTAATCAAACTTAAGTAGTTCCTTTGCTACCTCTATTACTATCATGCTCATTCGAACCATGCTTTTCTAAGCTTTATGTCGAATCCTTTTGAATGATTGCTCGAGTTTACTTTCGTGTTTACTATATTTGGCATTCTTTGCTCTTGTCTGCCATTCTGGCGTTCGACAGTCGAGTCACAAGATTGTTGTTCATAGCATACAGTACTTGGTAAATTCCGAGGTATGTTTCAAAGTCATCCGACATAAAAAAGAAGTAAAAACAGGGGTTAGTAAACGACATATGCCGAACTGTCTTTTTGGACCGAGTCCCCGAGTTCATTTTCATGTTTCCCATGTTCTTTCGTCTTTGCTCTTGACTGCCATGCTGGCGTTCGTCAGTCGAGTCACAAGATTAGTTACATAGCATACAGTACTTGAAGTTTGAGACGAGGTTCAAAATAGTCGGCATACGAACGAAAAAGAGTACAAACAAAAAGAAACATGCAATCATAAGAGCGAGGCAGTCCCCGAGCTCACTCTCGAGGTGCCGAAGTTTTTATTAAAGATCAGCCGAGGTACATACATTACTTCCTTCAACAGTAGAAGGGTCGGAGTAGAGCTACATTCCATGGACGCTGAAGCTCCGCATCGGGTCTATCCAGCCCATCTCCCCTTGGCTCCTGTGCATCTATAAGATAGTACGAATCATTGTGCAAAGCTCGGCTCACAATGTATGGTCCCTCCCATGGAGGTGACAACTTGTGCCGACCTTTGCTGCGCTGAACAAGCCTCAGCACTAGATCTCCTTCATTAAACTTTCGGGGTTTTACATGCCGACTTTGATAGCGTCGGAGACCCTGCTGATATATTGCTGACCGAGATAAGGCCAATTCTCTTGCTTCCTCAAGCAGATCTACAGCATCTTCCCGAGCTTCTTTAGCCTCGGCTTCTGTGTACATTGCCACTCTGGGCGCATCATATTCAATGTCGGTTGGCAGCATTGCCTCGGCCCCATAGACCATGAAAATGGCGTATAGCCAGTTGATCTGTTCGGTGTGGTCCTTAACCCCACAGAACTGCTGGTATCTCATCGATCCAACACCCCGGTGTTTTCAACAGTGGTTCTACTAGCCGAGCTTTGATTCCGGCCAATACCAATGCATTTGACCTTTCTACTTGCCCATTAGCCTGTGGGTGAGCCACCGAGGCTACATCAAGTCGAATTCCCTTACTCATGCAGAACCGAGCAAACTCTCCGACAGCAAAGTTCGTGCCGTTGTCTGTAATGATACTATGAGGATATCCATATCTCAGGATTATTTCCTTCAAAAAGGTCACTGCCGTATGACCATCCACTTTTCGGATTGGCTTCACCTCGATCCACTTAGTGAATTTGTCCACCATCACCAGTATGTGAGTCATATTGCCTCGGGCTGGCTTGAATTCTCCCACCATGTCCAGACACCAAACTGCAAAGGGCCACGTGATAGGAATGGTCTTGAGCGCCGAAGCTGGCATGTGCTGCTGCTTGGCGAACCTTTGGCACCCTTCACATTTCCGAACTATATCTTCTGCATCGGCATTGGCGGTGGGCCAATAGAACCCGTGCCGGAACACCTTGGCCACCAGAGCTCTTGTGCTGCAATGATGTCCACATTCTCCTTGGTGGATTTCTAAAAGCATCTCCTTGCCTTCAGCTGGTTCGACACACCTCTGCAACACCTCGGTCACACTTCTCTTGTATAGCTCCTTGTTGATGATGGTGTATCCCTTAGCTCTCCTCTGGATTCTCCTTGCCTCGGTTGTATCACTTGGCAAACTTCCATCGGCTATGAAGTTCATGATCTGCTCCGCCCATTCCGGCACTGGATGCAGAGGAAAAAGCTCTCATCTATCTCCATTGGTTCGGTCGCCATGATCTCCTTCATGATTTCCTACCATTGCTCGGCCAGTCCCCGAGTGTTGGTGCGAAGTCCCCGGGTCAGACCCGAAGTTCCCATCATCTACTCCATAGGAAAAGCTCCATCAGTCCTCGGATACTGCGAAGCAGTCCCCGAGTCCGGCCAAACGCATCCGACGTCTACCTCCATAGGAATAGGCTCAGACTCCGAACTTGGCGGTAAGAAAATTGACTCGGAGTCAGGAGAAGGCTTGATTGAAGGAGTTCTCAAATGGTTCAGCGCTATCCCCGGTGGCACCGGTTCTTTGGATGAACCGAGCTTGGACAATACGTCGGCGGCTTCATTCTCCCCCCGAGGTATGTGCTTGTACTCACATCCTTCGAAAACCCAGACACCTTTTGCACATGAAACCGATACAACTCCATGTTCGCATCCAATGCATCCCAAGTGCCGGTGGATTGATGCACCACCAAAGCTGAATCGCCGAAGCATTCTATACGCCGGACACCTATCTCCTTTGCCACCTTGAGCCCATGGATCAGGGCCTCATACTCCGCCACGTTGTTCGACGCCGAGAAATGGATTTGCAGCACATACTTCAACTGGTCTTGCTTCGGCGAGGTTAGGACTATGCCGGCACCTAATCCGACCTTGGTCTTGGACCCATCAAAGTGCATCTTCCAATAATTATAGTCCGGCAAGGGCGGCTCATATTGCATCTCGGCCCAATCGCATAAAAAGTCCGGCAGCGCCTGCGACTTGATTGCATCTCGCCTTTCATAATGCGGAGTGTATGGAGATACCTCGATCGCCCATTTGGCAACTCGCCCAGTTGCGTCCTTGCATCCGATGATCTCCGAGATTGGAGCATCACATACCACCGTCATGGGATGCTCTTGGAAGTAATGCTTCAGTTTCTTAACCGCCAGGTATACTCCGTACGTCATCTTCTGGTAGTGGGGGTAGTTTTGCTTCGACGTGGATATCACCTCGCTCAGGTAGTAGATTGGTCTCTGCACCGATTTGCCTCCTTCGTCTCGCTCCACCACCACTGCAACACTTACGACCCGGTTTGTAGCCGCAATGTATATCAACATCGGTTCATTCTGCAAAGGGGATGCCAACACCGGAGCAGTGGACAACATCTTCTTCAGCTCATTGAACGCCGCGTCCGCCTGCGGGGTCCAAGTGAAACTGGTACTTTTCTTCATAAGTTGATACAATGGTAAGGCTTTTTCTCCTAGCCGACTTACAAACCGACTTAAAGATGCAAGGCATCCCGTGAACTTCTGCACATCTTTTAAACAGTTCGGCAACTTCATTCTTTCGATAGCTCGGATCTTAGCCGGGTTAACTTCTATACCTCGGCTCGATACGAGGAAACCGAGCAATTTTCCAGCCGGGACACCAAAGGTGCACTTGTCCGGGTTAAGTTTCAACCGATACTTTCTTAAATTTGCAAATGTCTCTTCGAGGTCTTCGATGAGAGTATGCTTCTTTTTAGTTTTGATAACAATGTCATCGACATACACTTGCACATTCTTGCCCATTTGAGAATGTAAGCACTTCTGCATACACCTTTGATAAGTTGCCCCGGCATTTCTCAAACCGAAACACATGACACGATAGCAATACGCCCCGTACGGGGTAATAAAGGCAGTCTTTATTTGATCATCAGTGTTCAGTGGGATCTGGTGAAAACCAGAATATGCATCAATAAAAGACAACAGCTCACATCCAGCCGTAGAATCGATCACTTGATCAATCCGAGGTAAAGGAAAGGGATCCTTCGGGCACGCCTTGTTCAGGTTGGTGAAGTCAATGCACATGCGCCACACCTTGACTACCGCCGGTTCGTCCTTCTTTTTCTCCACGAGGACTGGATTAGATATCCAGTCCGGATGCAGCACTCCATGATGAAGCCTGCAGCCAGTAACTTCGCCAGTTCTTCGAGTACCACCTTTCTTCGGTCATCTGAGAGCCGCCGCGTCGGTTGACGCACTGGTTTCACCTCTGGCCGAACAAACAAAGAGTGCTCTGCCAACTCCCTCGGAACACCTGGCAGGTCTTTAGCCGACCATGCAAAAATGTCCCGATTCTCACGGAGGAAGTGACAGAGCGCGCTTTCCTATTTCTCGTCCATGCCAGTACCAATGATGGCGAAACGCTCCGGGTTCTCCGAGTCCAGCGGGATTTTCTTGGTCTCCTTGGGCACCTCGAATGAAGCGCTCATGTCCGGAGTAATTAGTCCGGACATGCCGAGCTGAGTAGACTGCGCCATTGCCACCACCTTCTGAAGTTGCTTCTTCTCCGCCGCGATCACCAAGGACTCGGCTAAACTAGATCCCGCCGAGGCACATTGCATAGCCTTCTTGTAGTCACCAGAAATGGTTATTATTCCCTTGGGCCCCGGCATTTTCATCTTTAGGTAAGCCACATGAGTGGAGATCATGAACTTGGCCAAGGCTGGCCTTCCCAGCAAGGCATGGTAAGGGCTCTGCAAGTCCACAACCTCGAACTCAAGACTTTCAACTCGGCTGTTATCTCGGGTACCAAAACCCACGTCGACCCAAATCTTTCCCATAGGTGCACAAGAGACCCCGGGCACAATACCGTGAAATGTACAGCTGCTAGGCTGCAACTGGTTCGGTGAGTATCCCAGCTTGACCATTGTGTCTCGGTACATGATATTTATGGCACTCCCATTGTCCACCAAGACTCGGGTGAATCTCACATTGTTGGTCGGCCCACAAAACGTCGGATCCACCACCAGTGCATAGTTTCCAGGGCTCGGCATGATCCGAGGTGTATCTTGCCTGCTCCAAGTGATCTCTTGCTCGGACCAGTTCATGTATTTCACCACCGCCGGAGTTACTGCATTCACCTCCTTGGCACGCCTCAGCATACTCTTCTTATCAGTTGACTCAGTCACAAACACCACGTAGCTCTGATGTACTTCCCTATAATCATTACCGGGGTTCTCATACCTCTGATTCTCAAAGGACCACGTTTGGCTTTGGCCGGCACCACCGTTGTTGTTGTTGCCCTGGGCACTCACTGCATTCACCGGTTTCGCCTGCACCGTCTTCTGGTTTTGGGCCGCATGCACCGGGGTTGAATTTGCTCCGGTTAAGCTCTGATTCTGCGCCGCTATGGTCGGCTTATGCTGCTGCTGCGTGTTCGGATATTGAGGTCTACGCCATTGGTTCGGTGGCCCACTCCGGTTTGCCCCAGCTTTCGCCCCTTCTGCAGCGGTTCGGTGATGAAAACTACACTGCAGAGTGGTATGGTTGGGTGTTCTGCCATTCCTGCCATGATAGATACATGGTCCATTCACCAATGACTCGTAAGTCACAGGTGGTCCGGCCTCCTGCCACTGCTTCGCACCACCTCCCTGATTCTGGTTCTGGTTCGGAGTCCACGCCTGACCCTCAGTCTTCGGTTTCTGGGCGCCTCCAGGTCCGGACTGACTTGGGTTTACAGCATTGACTTGGAAATCTGGTTCTCTCCTCTTCTGCCCGAACTCTTGACGGTTATCAAACCTCGGTCCGTTGTTGCGGTTGTTCATCGGATTCCTCCTGTTCCGGGCATTCCCATCCAGCAGAGGCTGCATCGGATCGCCAAGGGCATAGGAATCAGCTATCCGAATCGTCTCGGCCAGAGTCTTTGGCATATCTCTCTGGAGCCTCTGCCACAACATGCTACCATACCGACATCCATCAGCAAACCACGCTATAGCCTGTGCTTCGATAACTCCCTCACAGGAGTTCCGAACATTGCTCCACCGAGTCAAGAATTCTCGGTCAGTCTCATTGTCCTCCTGCTTGCACGCCTGCAAAAGCTGAGGTCGGTTTGGCCTCCTGTAAGTGCTGGCGAAGTTGCTATTGAATGCCTCCTCTAAATCCAGCCAGCAATCGATGCTATTCTCCGGCAGATTGTTCAGCCAGATCCGAGCAGGACCTTCCAACATGTGCGGGAGATACCGGACCGCCCATCGGCGATTGCCCCCCGCAATGTATACTGCTGAAACATAATCAGCTAGCCAATCTTGCGGCTTGGTGCTCCCATTGTACGGCCTGGTACTCCGACCCAACTGAAACTGAGACACTGGTGGAGGTGGTTCCTTCATGATCCGAGGTCCAAAACACGCCGGACCAGGAGGGCCTTCCTCCTCCAATTCTCGGACATGTAAATCCGATCTAGCTTGTAGCGCGCATCACCTGTAGGCAACGTCCGAGCTCCGATACGTTCTCCCAATGCACCATCCACTCTATAGAATCCAGCCCGCTCCATGGCTGAATTTCCATCATCATATCGGTCGCCACCTCGACCGACGTTCTTCGGCTGCGGAACATACTCCGGCTCTTGCTGATACTGCTCCTGCGGCCGGGGTTGCTGCTGATGCCTCGGGGGCTGAGGTGGTTTACCTCGGCCAGCCGACGCTGCTTGCCCACCGTTCTGATTTCCCTGAGCTGAACGGCCCTTAGCTCGGCTTGCATCACCTGGGCCGGGGTCTCCATTGGCTCGGCTAGCGTTGCCGACCTTTTGCTTCCCAGCTAACACCGGATCGTACACTTGCAGCTGCATCTCCTTGTTCCGACCTGAAGTGACACTCCGGGCACGATCGGCTCCTCCGACGTGTGGAGACGAGGCTTGCCCCTTGGACCCCTGGCTAACTGGCCTAATCGAATGGACCGCCTGCGAACCGCCAAGCCCGGCCTTGCGGAGGGCTTCATTTTGCTTGCTGGCCACATGCACTAACTCATTGAGCCGCTTCTGCTGCTCACGCCATGCATCTCCGGTCAACTCCGATAGCCCGGCCCTTACTGCTTCGGCTGCTCTAAGGTTCTTAGCTGGTGAACTATACACCGGCCTACCAGTAGCCGACCTGCTACTTGTTGCCTTACTCGAGCCCGAGACTGCAGCCCTAGCCATCTCCCATAGAGGTCCTTGCCTCGGTTGAGCAGAGCAGCTTTCTTACGCCGCACAACCGGAGTAAAACCATCCTCTATACCATGTGCAGCATTGTACTCCTTCTGCTCCATATCGAACTGCTGCTTAGCCTCGGCCAGCAACCGAGCTTCTCTCAGCACCCTCTGGCGCTCTGCCTCTAACCCGGCCACCGTATGCTCCACACTTGCCTCTACTGCGAGTGGCCGAGCTAACCTATCAACGATAGCTTCTAAGGGAACTTCTTCCCTTGGCATGCCCAACTGCTCATTCTGACTAGGTTTCTCGTACGGAAACTTCGCCGTCCGACCTGATTTCTCAGGCAGCGCGGTTGGCGTCGCCTCCACCTCGGCTAGCGCGACCTTGCCAGCATCTGCCTTGCTAGCTGCAGGCTGGTACCAGCCATCATCACCTCCACACACCTCGGAGGGCGAGTGACACGCTGGCCCAAAGCCGCCAGGAGAGGAGTTTCGTCGTCCACGAGCACCTGCTCCGGGTACTCGCGAACCACCTCGACAGCAACGTATGTGGGGAAGCTGCCGAGCATCATGAGGAAGCCATCGGTGGGGAAAGGCTTGCCGGCGAAGCACCCCGCATTGTCGCTCACAAAGGCGAACTCGCCGATCTTGGTAACAAGGCCAGAAAGAACACACTCAGAGGAGCCCGTCCGGATGGAAACTCCACCCAACGCCTCAATCTGCCCCACGGTGGGCGCCAACTGTCGTGGTGGGATCACGGCAGATGCCATGGGTATGGCTTAGTTGGGGCCGAATGGTCGTTGGGGGAATCCGGGGAGGGTTTATGCACTCAAGACGTGCACAAGCAAGAACATGCAAGAAACCACAAGAACATGAACAAGAAACCAAGAAAGCCAAGAACACAAAAGACACCACGATGTACCCAGGTTCGGGGCCTTCGTGAGGAAGTAAAACCCCTACTCCTGCCTTTCCTCTCTCAATATATCAGTGTCGTTCTCAGGTACAAGGTGCTCCTCGAGCTGTATGATGCTACCAAAGTGAGAGCTCGAGATAGAAGGTGAAACTATGAAGGGGGAAATGAGCTAGGGTTTTTGCCGTCCTCCTCCCTGGAGGTAGAGATGCCGCATATATACATAGGCCGAAGTACATTTTTACCCCTGCCTACCTACTAATGGCATGGCCAAAAGGTAGAAGACAAGCCTCTGCCTCCTGCCAGCTCAACGGCCGGACTGTCAGGCCGGACAGGCCTAGCTTTCCTCTTCCGGTCATACTTCAGTAGCCTGCCGAGGTCTAGCCTGTAGACCTTTCCCGAAATAGCCAAGTCAGCTCCTAGGCCCCCGAGCTTCCGGGAAACCCGTGGACGGACCTCGCCGTCCTCTGAAGCTTCGGGCTACGAGCTCTGCGGCGCCCGTGACCTCTCTGACATGCCTCGATCCTTGCTGCCAACCTCGGATAACACTCCGATCCTATACCTCGGCAGAGAATACCTTATTCCTGTGGTAGCTAGCTGACTGCCCCGAGGTTGATATCTCGGAGGATATACCTCGGAGAATATACCTCAGACGTACACCTTACGTCGGATGACGCCTCCTGCGTCCTTGCTCAATTGTCACCTCGGACAGCTTACTGCCTTAATCTTACATGTCTTTACCTCATCTTTACCCTACCCGGGGGTAGCCCCCCGACACCTAAGGGCCTGGAAATCCATGAGATGTCGCTCCACCCTCTGACAGACCACCTCCGCAGGGGGAATGTTTTCGCAAGCATTTGCTTTATTCCTCACGCCCCACCACTCCCACATGATCACCAAAGCTTTGAGCCTCTCCTTCTCGCTCCAGGACCAGAGCAGTTCAAACATGTCGTGTGCAGAATTGCAGGTCAGCAACTTTGTTCTGGTTTCAGAAATGCCCAACATATTCCAGCACTCCTTCACTCTCTTGCATTTGAGAAAGACGTGTCCCCCATCCTCATCCAATCTATGGCAAACTGGGCATCTGGTATCAAGCTCAACCCCCAGCTTCTTTATCTTCATGCGGTTAGCCAGGCTGTTATGGGCCACCCGCCAAATAAACATCTTCAGCTTGCTGGGCACATTGAGATCCCATATGTTTGTCCACCCAAACTTGACGACAGTGTTTTCCGCTGCTGATCTAGAGCAAGCCGTGTCTTTGTTGTTCTTCCTTTTTTCAACCGCCATACCCACCTTATAAGCAGATTTTACCGAAAAGACTCCCTTAGTGTCAAAATGCCAAGCAGGGAACTTCTCCATATCCTCGCTTATATTGATGGTCAGGATTGCCTTTGCATCCTCGGGCTCGAAGATAGAGAAAATGAGTTCTTCATTCCAGCCACCCCCTCCTGGGTTAAGAAGCTCCGACACCATCCTTGAGGTAGAAGAACCAGCCCCCCTGCGAGGTTTTCTAGTGTCACCCGACGGAAGCCAGGGGTCCTCCCAGATCAGCACACTCGACCCATCCCCCACGCGCCAGATCAGACCCTCCTTCAGGAGGGCAGTACCCTTAAGAATGCTTCTCCAGGTGTAAGAGATCCCAGGTTTGGGTATCGCATCAAGAATGGAGCCCTCCGGGAAATACTTTGCCTTTAACAAACGCCCACAAAGAGAATCCGGGTTCAAAAGCAGTCTCCAGCCCTGTCTGGCCAGCATGGCCATGTTGAAAATATGGGGATCGCGAAAACCCAGGCCCCCCTCAGCTTTTGGTTTTGTGAGAGTCTCCCAACTCAACCAGTGGTGCCTTTCTTCCTCCTGGTTATTCCACCAGTACCTGCAGACCATGGAACAGAGATCCTCACAGAAAGATTTTGTGAGGTCAAAGCAGGACATAGCAAAGAGGGGAATCGCCTGGGCCACAGCTTTAATGAGAATTTCCTTCCCCGCCTTTGACAGAAATTTCTCCTTCCACCCCTGAATCTTCTTCCACACACGCTCCAACAAATATGCAAAGGCTTTGCTCTTCGACTTGCCAATGTACACAGGCAGGCCCAAATACTTTTCATTGTAACCCTCAGCGCTGATGTTGAGAGTGCCTAGAAAATTCCTCTTTGCAGCATTCGAGGTGCCTTTGCTGAACATGACCGCCGACTTGTCTTTGTTTACCTTCTGGCCAGAAGCCACCTCATAGATTTTCAGAATGCCCAGAAGCTTCCTTGCGCTGGCCTCGTTGACTCTCATAAAGATTAGGGAGTCATCAGCAAAGAACATATGATTTATTTTAGGAGCATTGGGGCAGATTTGTACGCCCTCCAAGGTGCCATCCTCCCTCGCCCTGCGGAACAGCTGGGACAGACCCTCCGCGCAAAGGATGAACAAATAGGGCGACAGCGGACAGCCCTGCCGCAGGCCTCTCTCTGGCAATATCACATTAGTAAGATCATGGTTCACCTTGACCTTATAAGAGACTGTCCTCACACACATCATCACCAGCTTAACCCACCGTTCCGAGAACCCCAGTTTCAGCATCATCTTCTCCAGAAAAGGCCACTCCATCCTATCATAGGCCTTGCTCATGTCGAGCTTGACAGCTGCCACCCCATCCCTGCCCCCTTTCCTCCTGTGCATGTAGTGTGTCAATTCATAAGCCATGAGTATATTGTCCGTAATCAATCTGCCAGGACGAAGGCAGACTGACTCGGAGAGATCAGCTCCTCCAGAACAGGCTTCAGCCTGCAAGCAATCGTCTTTGCCACAATCTTGTAAATCGTGTTGCAGAGGCTAATCGGTCTTAGGTCCTTCAGCTTATCCGGCTTGGGTACTTTCGGGATCAGGACAATGATGGTCTCGTTCCATCCCGCTGGCATTTGCCCACCATTGAGGACCTCCACCACCTCCAGCTGAACCTTCACACCAATGAGGTCCCAGAAACGCTTGTAGAACAGGGCTGGCATCCCATCCGGTCCTGGAGATTTGAGATCGCCCATAGAATTGAGCGCCTCCTTAATATCCTCCAAAGTAAACTCCCTAAGAAGAGAGCTGTTCATCTCAGCCGTGACTTTGCTCGCAATGTTTGGCAGGAGCTCGGTGTCGTCAACCCCTTCGCTAGTTTTAAAGAGAGAGGAATAATAATTAGAAATGAAGCTTTTCAGCTCCTCCTCTCCCTCCACCACACCCCCATTCTCATCTTTTAGTTTTTTTATCAGGTTTGCCCTCTTCCTCTCGGACGCACAGGCATGAAAGAAGTTGGTATTCCTGTCCCCATCCTTCAGCCAATGGGCTTTCGCTCTTTGCTTCCAGTATATTTTTTTTGTTCCTGCAGTCTGCCCAACTTGTACCGAAGGAGCTGCTCTTTGGACACACTGTCCTGGGAGATCAATCTCTTCCTACAATTGGCCAGCTCTTTCTTTACCTTCTTTATTCTGTTTTTGAGATCGCCCAACACCTCTCTGCTCCAAAAGTGGAGCTCACTGCCAACACGTTTGATCGCATCCGCCACCTTCACGTTCCCCTCAAGCAGGGCAAGGGACCACGCATTCTTTACCACCACCTCACACTGCTCCTCCTCGAGCCACCTAGCCTCGAACTTCGGCTGGGAAATCAAGCCAGGATTGGGAAGGTACAGCTCAGGTTCCATTAACACCAGCACCGGGCGGTGATCCGAGTGGTGGGGATCACCATTGATGACTTTGTACGCAGGATAATGCATTCTCCAATCCATGCTTGCCACAGCCCTATCCAGGCGCTCTCTGATATAGTTAGCAGCCAAGTGGTTGTTGTTTCTCCAAGTGAAAGGGTCCCCCGAGTAACCCAAATCTTCCAGCTCACAGAATTCCAGAGTATCTCTGAATTTGTCCATACTGGCCTGGGACCTAACTTGTCCCCCTTGTTTCTCACATGCAAACAGAACCTCGTTGAAATCACCCACCACCAGCCAAGGGAGGCTGGAGTGGCTATGGAGAGTTTTGAGCAGCCTCCAAGTCTTGTCTTTCTCCCCTGACTTCGACTCGCCATAGAGCCCCGTAAAGTGCCAACAGAAACCATCATCCCCACTGATGTCAGCGCTAATATGATAGCGAGACATCACAGGCGCCACCGTTAGCTTGACATTCTCATTCCAGAGCAATGCCAAACCCCCACTCCTCCCGTCACAATCTTTCACCTCCATTTGCTTCATGTTCAGAGCCACTCTGACCCTTTCCATCCCCTTCCTGTCAAGTTTGGTTTCAGACAAGAAGAGAATATCGGGCGCTTCCTCCCGCTGGTGGTCCAGCAGGCCCTGCATTGCCGACTGGTTCCCAAGCCCCCGGCAATTCCAAGCACTAAGCTTCATTGATCCAGGCAGGGCTGGAAGCGCAGCCCCGCGTCAGTTGTGATTTGTTGATCCGAAAACCCTCCCTCGGTAGACTCCCTTAGCTTTTTCCCCCCTTGTCCAGCCGCCAATTCTTCTTCACCACCCATCACAGCTAGCTCCCTCTTGGAACCAGCCTTGAGATTTGCCATAGGGGCCACCCCATCCACGACCTTCACTTTTAGAGCCTTCCTGTAGGTGTGTTTTATAGGCTGTGATTTGCTTCTTTCCACCCTGGCGATGCCTTCCATGGGTGAAGGAACCTCCCTAGCCTGAACCTTCGATTCCGACACAGCGTGGACATCCATATTTGACTCCTCCTCGACACAGGTTGGGATCTGTCCCGGAGGCTGCGTCACTGCAGAAACCAATTGCAGAACAACAACGGCACTATCAATTTTGTCACCCAACACAGCCTCGAAGTCCAGATTTTTCCTAGCACTCATCGGATCAAGGATATCCGGGGAGACTGTGAGGCTTTTGATTGGGCTTGTCCCTTCTGGATCCTCATCCGGTATTTTCCTTCCGAGGGATAAATTCCTATCCTCCTTCTTCTTCCATGTATCAGAGTCACTCCTGGACCAGCCACCACGCCCCCCTGGGCTATTGCTCTTCCAATTGCCACCATCACGGCTCCCAGACCATCTGCCCCTGTCTGAATCCCCAAGCCGCCTGCCCATACTTGGCATGAAAGCTTTGAGATCTTTCGAATAAAGCGGGGCTTCCCCGATTTTCAGCATAATGGAGCATTCCTTATCAGTGTGCCCGATCATACCGCACACATAACAGAAATCCGGCAGGTGCTCATAAGAGATCGGACACCACCTGAGCCTCAAACGCTGACCACAATCATCCACAGTTTCCTCTTCATCCTCCTCCACGCCCCCCTCTCCCTGCTGCAACCCCTCTTCATCTTCGTCAACTCTAATGCAAGTTCGGATACGCCTCCTAAGAGGTTCAGCAACATTCAACCTAACTTTCACCCGCAGATAGTCACCCACTGCAGACCCGTCGGCATCCACATCCACCTCCAGAAAATCTCCCAGACTTTTCCCCAGACTTTCCCCATTTGCCCTGTCCATCAAGCCTAGTGGAAGTTTTGAAATCCTAACCCAGATTGGAAAAGACCGGAATTTGTAGGCGTCCAGCGTCTTGTTTACCACGAAGTCTTCCAGAATAAGCAGGTCCTTCCCCGCCAGCCATGGACCCTCCTCCAGCGCCCTCCTCTTGCCCGAGGCTTGGCTGAAGGTGAACAAGAACAAGTTCTTCCTCAACTCCTTGCAGGTGGTGCCCCCGAGCTGGCACCAAATGTTGCCCAGGGTGTCCTCCAGGTTCGCCGTCCACGCAGCCTTCTCCGAGAACAGCTTGCCAATCGCCTGGTTGAGGCTCGCCTTCTTGCTCCCACTCGAAACCCCAATGCACACCGCCTTACTCTCCTCCGCAATCTGGAGCCGCTTCATCAGCCCCGCGACTCCCTCCTCCGCCACCTCCGCCCCCTTACCCCTCCCCTTCGCCGCCGCCATCAGAACCAGATGAGACAGCGTGTTGAGACCCGAAGCACTGGCTCGGAGAAGGCTTATGGTGGATGGGAAGGAAGAGAAACTGGGGAACCTCACCCTCCACCGCCGCCGCCGCCGGCAGGAGAGAGAAACCGGATCTGAGCTCCGTCCGGCAGCCGAGGGGTACGCTGCGGCGCTCGCAGCGGACACGGAACAGAGCATGAGCACGAGGGAGGGGGAGCGCAGCGAGCCAGCCGGGACGCGAGGGGGAGCCAGGCGCAGGAGCTCGAGGGGAGGGCCGCCGGGAGGACGAAGCTACAATCGCCCACGCGTCGCGAGAGCGGGAAACCTAACCTCACACACGGGATGACCTGTCTAGATGCCAACAACATATTCATCACTACCAAGATAATGACAAAGACACAAAGGCCTCACACTCGCCGGCCGTATGCGACCACCCAGGTGCCGCGTTTCCCATGCGGGGTGACGCAGGCAGGCGAGCAGAACGTACTACCCATATATGCACGGCGGCGACCCGGCGCTCGCTCAGCAGACGCGTCGCCATCGCCGATCGACCGCGGATCCGTCCGTACCGCTGCCTTGTCGTCCTGTCCGCTCCGCATGGGAACGCTCGCGCCCCCCGGTGGTCAGGCGGCGACCGGCGACTTCTCTAGTTCTCTGCGCTAGCTAGCTCGATCGCTTGGCTTGGCTTGGCAGTCGTATTTAATGCATGCTACGGCCGGGCGGGCTGACATTTCTTGAACTATAGTATTTGCCTACTCTGTCTCCGTAACATGCACTGAATTTCAATTACGTAGTTGCCTTTGACCGCATATATCCGGAGCATTGTTTTTCGTCTATCCATGTTCATTTTGGTCATGATCCGTTTTTGTCCATGTTTTACTCCGTGTGGAGGCTCGGTCCCAAACTGCATGCATGTGTTGATGTGTAGTGTACCTAGGACTGGGACAGGGCACCAAATGGTACACGCATGCATGCTTTGAACTTTGGACCATTTGTTGGACCGTTCTAAACCTAACTAATTAATCACAAATTATCATCAGAAATATATTTCGATGACTCATTTTCGCAACAATTACCACCTCTTACTAAGAATGTATGGTTCACAATTCTCTTTTATAAATATGACCCCATGCAGTAAAAATTACCCTTTTTAATTTTATTTTGTCAATCTACCCCTGACGGATATACAAAAGGCGACTCAGATGACACAAACTCGGATGGAAAGACTCTTGCCTTTGAGCTGTTGCCGATTCAGATGTGTCGCCGAAGGAGACTTCCCGTCAGCTCTGTTGGCGGAGGTGACTTTCCGCCACTAGGGCTAGCGGGGAGTGCGTACATGTCGCTTTTTACATCTCGATAGTGACGTAGATTTGACAAACTAATTTGGAGGATATATTTTTGATGATTGTATTGGGTAGGGGATGTATTCGTAAAAAAATCACATCGATGAATATCCGTATCCACGTGAGCCCCGCAGTGCCAGCAAGTATCGTACGGACGTGCCGTGCGAGACATACTTTATATCTGCTGCCGTGTCCTCAAAGTCTAGTGGCCACGGTGACACCGCAGGCAGTTCCCCACAAAAGAGCGCCACATAGGCAGCCCGCACAGCGGCGGCAGGGCCCTCCGGCGACGTGGACGGACGTGGGGCTGCCGATGCCGTCTGACCCGGAGGAGGAGGAACTAGCCGGTGGTCGTGGTTGCTTCCGCGTTGCTGCCACTGCCTCCAACGTGCTAGCCTAGCCGCACGCACGCGGGAAAGAAACGTCGTCTTCCTCCCTCCCTCCCAAGTTCCCAACGACATGATATGAATATATCATGATAATTTAAGCTGCTCTTTGTCTTTGATCCACACCTCCTCGTTCCGTTCTCCCTCGGTTCCTCCTTCTTCAGGTCGCAACCGCCATACCAAGCAACCTATAATAGTGTGCATAAACAAATCAGGTAAAACGGAGAGGCGACTTGAACGGAGAGGCTGAGGGGAGGCAGGGAGGAAGACGAGGAAAAGTCAAAAGGACTCGTGGTGCTCCCCAGATCCTTCTCGCTACCTTCTTCAGCTCCTCCTCCGCCTACTCCTGCTCCTCCTTCCCCTTCTCCTCTCTTAACTGCTCCCGCCACCGCCGCCTCCACACCACCGCCCCTTGTTCCTTACCTCGTCCTCACCCGCTGCTGGTCGGCTCTGTCAGTTGCTCACTACCGGCTGCTACCGGTCCAGCCAGGCTCTGCTCTGCAAGGTGAATTTCTTGCGCTCTCGCTCTGTACTCTTTTTTCTCCGGCTCTGGATTCAGCTCGTGCTGCCTGCCCGGTGGGTTTGTGTTGGGCGGGTTTCGCTTTGATCATCTGTGGCCGGCAAGCCTTGGGAAGCCGTTGATGGTTATTAGATCGGGTTTCATGCAAGTGTGTCTACTTCTCCCTTGGATCTCGTCTCTAGCTCCAAATCCAAGTTGGTTCGCCAGGATTTCGGGTGCAACTCACCTTTCTTTTTTAGAGCATCAGACAATTAGTATAGTAGCTGAAGTAATTCGCTTTTGCTCTGTGTCCAAATCCAAATTTAGTTCCGAATGGGTTTGTTGGCTTATTCGGATTTTTCTGATATTCAACGGAGGTAGCTGGTCCAGCGGTTGCGTAAGCTGCTTGTTCCTTTCACTGCGTTTGCCTGTGGCGATCAAAATGTTCCATTCCTGTAAAAACGATGACCCAGATGCCTTCTCTGCCACTGAATTCTTGGCAGTTTCACATTTTCATACCTTCTATGCGTACCTTACTGGATCTAATCATAACCTAGTAACCTAGGATAGTATGGCTAAATAGTTGAACAAAAAGGTAGTTCAGCTTCAGCTTTCTGTTATAAATTTGGGCCCCAATAATTAAAGAAGCACAAACGAATGTCGTTCGTTAGTACCAGGCATTATCTTCTAGTCCAAGCTGTGTTTTTTAATTTGTGTCTTGCTGTTCACACAATAATTGACATTTGAGTCAGCAATCAACAAGTTAATGCGTCATGAAGTATGTAATCTTTGCTGACAGACTACTACGAACATTTCTTGCAGAAACTCGTTCCAGTTTGCCGTAAACATGGATTGCTGCTTTATGTTTCGAAAGAGATCTCAGCATGTTGTTGAAGGCGATGATGGTGAGCATATTCTGCATATCTTAGCATGGCACACGATCTTAATATTCAAACAATTCTCCCTTCTTATACGATTTCTTCTGTTTTTCTTTATCTCAGGTGTACATAGTGTGAAGGTCTTCTCTTACAACGTGTTGAGAAAGGCAACTCACAATTTTAGTGGGGCAAATAAGATTGGAGAGGGTGGTTTTGGTTCCGTATTCAGGGTAAATATGCATGATTGATCCACTACATCAGTGTCTAAAAGTCAACATTATCGACATCTTTTGCTAACATTTCATCTTACTTGATCAGGGAATGCTCAAAGACGGCACATTAGTTGCAGTGAAGGTGCTGTCAGCGACTTCGAGGCAAGGCATCCGAGAGTTCTTAACTGAACTTACAGCAATTTCTGACATCAAGCATGAAAACCTCGTCACGCTTGTTGGTTGCTGTGCTGAAGGGTCCCATAGGATCCTTGTTTACAATTACCTTGAGAAAAACAGCCTTTCACAGACATTGCTAGGTAACACTTCGTTCAACCGAACATGTCGGCCGTTCATCTATCGATTCCTTCATTGGCTATCGTAATAACAAATATTCTGGATGTGCTATTGCAGGGTCTAACTACAGCAGCATTCAGTTCGATTGGAAGGCTCGGGTCAAGATTGCCGTGGGCGTTGCCCGTGGACTTGCATTTCTTCATGAGGAGATCCGTCCTCACATTATCCACAGGGACATAAAAGCGAGCAACATTCTTCTCGACAAGGACCTTACCCCGAAGATTTCTGATTTTGGATTGGCGAGGCTCCTCCCTCCCAATGCAACTCATGTGAGCACCCGAGTGGCAGGCACATTGTAAGCATAACCCCCAACCCCCTGATTTTACAGCCTTCTTTCACAGACTGAACTTCCTATTCTGACTTGTAATTTCACTTATGTTTAGGGGATACTTGGCTCCAGAATATGCTATCCGAGGTCAAGTGACAAAGAAGTCTGACATCTATAGTTTTGGAGTTCTTCTCTTGGAAATTGTTTGTGGCAGGTGCAACACAAACACTAGATTGCCTAGTGAAGACCAATTTCTCCTCGAGAAGGTAAGCTCTAGTTGTCAACACCTGTACATGCAAAATGGCGTTAATTTCATATCTCATCAACAAAACCATAGGTTCATGGACCAAATGTTCAAGGATTATTGCTGAATTTGACAAAATCTGTTGCGTTTGTGTTTTTGCAGACATGGGCACTCTATGAGCAAGACCGTCTAGATGAGATCGTAGATGCTGATATAGAGAATGACCTGGACGTCGAGGAGGCATGCCTGTTCTTGAAGATTGGCCTGCTATGCACGCAAGACGCGATGGCACGCCGCCCCCACATGAGCGCCGTCGTGAGGATGCTCACGGGAAGCAAGAACATCTCCATGGAGAAGATCACAAGGCCCGCCATGATCACCGACTTCGCGGAGCTCAAGATCAGCACCAAACCACAAGGCGCGAACCAGATGAGCTCCGGCACGTCGAGATCCTTCACCACCACGGAGGAGACGGAGCCATTCTCGTCGTCGGAGACACACACACAGGTGTCTGTCTAAAAAAATTTGGACAGAATTAGCGTTTGTTCGATTTGTACATCGTCGTGTGGTAGTCTGTTAGATACATCCAATTTTTTGAGGTTTTTTTGGTTTTCTGTTACGAGGAGAGGTTGGATGATAGGAAGCCTGTCCTCGCTTGCCATCTTTATACGGTGTAAATATCTGGAAATTGAGATGATCAGGATAAGCTTTTGCGACCATTCACATCCATCTCTTAGACTCACAACCTGTAACTTCACAATCTGGACGTACATGACTCGACCAAATTCATCTCCAGAGCGCTCGCTATCTCCCATCTCATCCAGAGGCGAGTTGCAGCCCACTGAACCACGGTTGAGTGGCTGACGCTTGGAGCACGCCATGCCGATGTCGGCATACAGGAGAAAGAACTCCGTGCACGTCAAGCGGGA
Source organism: Poa pratensis (assembly GCA_947311845.1). Lineage (NCBI taxonomy): Eukaryota > Viridiplantae > Streptophyta > Magnoliopsida > Poales > Poaceae > Poa > Poa pratensis. The sequence continues at coordinate 47,003,875 of CAMZMU010000063.1, forward strand.
ATACGGTCAAGCAGCGCCTTGTATCGGCGGATGGTGACCGGCGTCGGGGTGCCGTCGAGACCAAGTGGAGAACGGGTAACAAATCCCCAGCAGGAACGCCTCAAAGATTTCACCAGCTGGACGCGTCGCCGTCGTCGGACGATCGCCGAACATGTCAAAGTGCAGCATAGTCTACTCGTTAAGCGAGAGCGACCAATGTATGCACTCAGAAGTCAGCGATCACACGTCCACACCCTGTGGCTGGCAGGTGGGCCCGGTCGCCAGCTGGGCTGGAGAAACGTTCTCTCGGCAAGGACGTGCTGAAAGCAAAACCGTCGGTGAGGTAAACGAGGTTGACAAAAGCTGAGATGAAGAATCAACAAAACCGAGTTAGAACTTTGAAGAAGCTCAGGGTGTAGTAACCTAGATGCAGCGACACCAGCCTTTCCCGCCACCTGTAGCTGTCTACCTGTACCTTGAAATTTCTGAGAGAGAAACGGCTGTACAGTACTGTACGACACAAGAAATGTAGCAGGGCAAAGGATGGCAGAGCAGAGCAGTAGAAACAATTATTTGGTCCCTGCAGCGTCGTACGTTCTACCACCGACACTTTTGCACGCTGGAGACATGGACCAGGAAAGTGTAGAATGCGACTGAACTCAGCAAAATCCATGGAGAACACTCTCCAGCGGCAGAAGAGCTGGATTCAGTGATCTAGGAGTACTAGGTACAGCACAAGCACTCTTCAGATGATGCAGCCGCGAGAATAACAGCTCTTGAGAAAGGATGATGAATAAAGAATACTGCATAAGGTTTCATACTAGACGGGACATGAGCAACGAATTTCGAAGAGTGTTAAACAGAAAAATGAAGTTCCAGGTAAACTGAACTGAATGCTCTCTATGCTCTCGACCAGACATTTTAATCGACAGCTCCACGAAAAGGGCGGGTGTCATTTCCCAATTACAAGTCATTTTATAAGCGGTAGCTAAATGGGCAGCAAGGAATTTGGTTTTTTTACTAAACAACGAGCGGCATATACCAATGAAGCAGATTCAGCACCCCATTATTGCACAGTTGTAGACAAACACGCCAGCGCGTTCCTTCACTGACAGCACCTCCCAGTCAGCGCCGCCGTTCCCATCTTCTTCAGGGCACCAAGAATGCAGCAATATGACCTCACCACGAGGTCCTCTATGGCCACCGATGACCAGCAACCTATCACCACATCCCTTGAACGCTAGGCCCCAGCCATTGGAGGAGTCCGCTCTGACAGGCAATGGCTTCAGTATGTTCCATGTGTTATTTGCTTTGTCGTACTTCTTAACCACGTTTGTGGACTGGTCAGCTGCATAGAGCTGGTTATTTACAACGGCAATAAGAGGAGGTGACTGAGAGGCACTGGTTCCTCCAGGGTACATATCATGTATCCTTCTCCATGTCCTCGTGCCAAGATCGTATTCCTCCCCACAAGTCAGAGAAACCCTTTCACTTGTCACGCCCCCAATCACGTAAAACTTCCCATCCATGAAGAAACCTGATGACAGTCTCCTGGGCAAGTGCATGTCTGGTAAGGACTCCCAATGGCCACTCTCTGAATTGTACAGCTCGGCAGATCTCAGCACCTGCCCATTCCTATCACACCCACCAGCAACCATGGCAATCTCACCACAGCTTCCCGAGGCGAAGAGGCAGCGAGGAAGATTCATCGGAGTGCAACGCGACCAATGACGTGTCACTAGATTGTACATCCAAATAGCAAGACCTGTATATTCTCGGCCAAAGACAAGCAGCTGTGTCCCAACAGCAAGTGATTCCTTGTCTGCACAGGAGAAGCACTCATCACATGGCAATCTAGGGAGCCTCATCCATCGTTTCCGTGATGGATCATATGCTTCCCAGGGCATCAAGCTACATGCCAGATATACCCAATGCTCAACCATGCCGTATTGCCTCCGCAGTTTGTACAGATATCCACTGTTAATCAACATATTAAATTTCTTGTTCAGACCAGAGAGTGAAGGGTAGTCTGATCTGCTTGTCCAAGCAAGGCAGTCTTGAGCCAGGTCATCATGAAGACCCGGAAGGAGACAATCATTTGATCCATTGGCACTAGAATCACCACCTGATTGGGTCTTGACAACAGCATTTAGCTCCAGTTCTTTACTGCCCAAACCTGAACTATCACAGCAGAGAACCTGTTGCACATTCCCAGCTGAATGTTTCTTTGGCTCCCTAGAGAAGTACTCATTCCTGACCAAAAGAAAGTAAGCTAAGGCGTACTTCTGCCAGGAGTTATCCTGCTGACCGAACAGCCTAAAGAGGTGCAGAACCAGGGAACCAGGAACAGCAACAAGGCTTTTGGAGTTGCAATCTTGTAAATCTTCCATTGTTTTCTCAAACTGGTCACGCAAACCCCAGGACAAAAAAGTTCGAAGGTTCAGAGAGTACCCCTGGAAAGACATCAGAGAGAAAGATCAGAACATGCGAAATGTTAACCATAGCGATGAGTACAAAGTTAAACATCGATTAATGCAACACATTCATTGTTAACCATAGCGATCAGTATAAAGTTAAACATCCGATTAACGCAAGACATTCATCGTTGCCGCTGACTTGTTCCTCAAAAACACCTACATATCTTATTTCAATCGAAGTCAATTTTTCCCAACTTTGCTGTATCCAGAATCAAGCAAGGAACTAGCCATCAGCACCAAAAAAGGTCAACTGAAACAGGACAATGGCTGGATGATTTATTCTTGAGGAACATGGAGCTCCACCACAGAAGGTCAACGATAATTAGTTCCTGCTACTAAACTATCTTCATTGAGAGCATTTTGCTTAATAAATAAATACCCAAAAACATCCTTCAATACACATTGGCCAGAAAAAAAATGAAATCTCAACAGGTTGCACAACGTAAATCCTCATAGCACACCACTTACTAGCAGATTAGAAGTACATGTAAGTTGCAGATCCAATACATGAAGACATCGCCCAGTAGTAATGGGTCTGATCTACAACAGATTCGTACGCAACACTCATAGCATCACTAAAAACAACATGAAAAAACTAGAAAATGATCTCAGATTTACAGAACACCCGGTTAAAAATACCTCTGCCTTCTCATCGCAAACCAATCCACCAACCAGATGTCTCACTGACAAGCAAAATAGAACAGACACACGGTGGGCTGGCATAAAATGCTCTAAAAGCCACACATTCTACCGCCCGGAACCAACTCACATCGCCATCAGAAAAGACGATACAGACATTTCACCCAACTAATTCACAACCAAACCAACTGTCTCCGTCGACAAAACGGAACTAAGTTTGTTCGGTATACTGTCAGTCGGCGAAACCTCCGGAAAAGGCGATGTAACACCAACCAAAAAAAAAGATCACTCGCCTTCCCATCGCCGCAACACACACACGTACAGGGTACGAAGAAGAGAGGCAAGTTCCTCACCTGACGGAGACGCCCCGACGGCGAGATCCAGGCCACCGGCGCGCGCCGACCGGCTCCATCCCGGCGCCAGGCACGAGCGGCGGCTCCCAGAGACCTGCGAACGCGGACCAGATGCGGAAGCGGTTACGACACGGAAGCGCTATCCAGCGAGTAGTGAGGCCCGACCTCAACTCCGCCGAGAGCAGAGAGAACGAGCGGCGGGCGAGACAGCAGCACCAGGGTGGGGGGGAGGGAGAGCTCACCGTACACGGCCGGTTCCTCTTCGCCGGAGACGGTCGGGTGAGGCCGGTCGCCGGTGAGGAAGGGGAGTGGGGCGGTGGGGACCACCGTCAGTGGGACGGGGGGGAGCGAGATTTGGAAGGCGGGGTGCTGGGGGGAAAGGCGGTATATATACTTTACTCCCATGTGATGTGCCAATGGATTAATTGCGAGCCTTGTTTTTTCGGTGGCTATCCATCTGTCACTCCCATTTTCTTCTTGCAACTTTTACCCCCACCCCCGCCTAGATTTCCCCGCCGTAATCCCACTGTTATCTCGGAATTACCCACCGATTAAAAAAAAACACCCCATGATCCTACTGGACTACACCTCCAAGATGCCTGCTTTTTCATCTCACAAATTACTTACTGAAGTAAATCTGAAACAATAATGATGAGCAGAAATCAATCTGGAGGAGGAAGAATGTGCATCCAGTGTGGTGGACGCAGAAATCGCAGGCACACACGCACGCATGGCGCAGCAAGTACTCTGGCTGGCTGGCTAGTCTGGGCGTCCCTCCCTCCCTCTTTTCTGCCTGCCCGCTTTCCTTTTACCCGTAGCTATTATGGAATGTTTTTCTCACAGTGTACTTGCCTCTCTTGGGTTCAGAGCGAGGTGGATGGATAGAGATTGAGAGATGGATGGTGAAAAGAATCTCTTTCGCTCCGCCATGGGCGAAAGCTACCCAGGGAGAGGTCAGGTAGACTGGTGGGTAGGCCACGCATGCACGACCGGTTTTCACGCACGTTGGAGCGAGCGAGCGACAGGGTGAAAAGGACGGCCCAAGGCATTATCCTTTGCTTATTTTTACTCCACTACGAGTACTGCCATATCATCATCATCAACTCTGTCAGTCAGGCCACTATGGGACGAGAAAGGGAGAGACGGAATAATATTTACTGTTGGGCAAAAATACTAGTGTACTAGCACTGGATTTTTTTAGGTACTGTACATACATTTTGGAGAACAAAATAATAAGAGTTTTGCCTTGGCTGCATTTTGTTTTGGAGTACAGGTAGCGAAACAAGCCGTCCTACTTTGGCAACTGGCATGCTATTTTAATTCCGTGGCGCTGCTTTCTTTAATCGGGCGTCCGCCAGGCTGTCCGTCCGGGTGTCCATGTCCTTTCCCTCTCGCCAACGCCAACCGAAGCAGAGGGTAAAGTTCACCTCATCACCGCACCGGTAAACGGGAAAGTTACGCGCCATTCATTCATTCGCTCTCAACTGGGTCAAACAGTGTCCATCCGTGGCCAACGATGAGTGTGTAGGAGTGGTAATTTTGAATTATTACATTTGACCGCCAGGAAAAAGTTACTGCAGCTCAGTTTGACCTGGCCGGTCCTGAATACTACTATCTGATCACTCCCGCCTCCTTTTCCCAAAGTGAGTTACATCGTTCCGAGGACGTCATCGCGTACAAGATACGACTAGCCTACAAGGGAAAGAAAAAAAAAGGCAGAGAGGAGAATACGGTACGTACTGGTAGTCTGGTACAGATAGGGTCCTAGTAACATCATCATATGCTATATTCTGTGTGACAGGAAAAAAGATGACTGCACAATTTTCCACTAGTACATTGATTTCACGGGACAGCCCGTACTCGTCACGGCCGCGAGGCGGCGAGACTGATGGATCGATGGATGCAACCACCGTTGGTGAATGCCAATCTCGGCCCGGAAACATCTCGTCGACACCGCGGCCGGAGTCCTTTCTCCCCCCGGATCCGGAGATGGCCCGGCACGCCACTGTTCATGCAGATCTGGCGCACACAGAACAGAAGCGCGGCCGGCCGGTTCATCGCCACCGTCGGCCCCAGCTCCGGCCAGCCAGCCACCGATCGATCGGGCACGTACGTTGCTCCTGTTGGCCGCAACAGTCGCCACCTTTCCCCATGGCTCCATCATGCCACAGTGGAGCCGGGCCATGGAGATGAGGCTAGCTAGCTTCGTGTGTACGTACATAACTACGTATCCGTTCCGTGTACGTACGTAGGTGCTAATCTTGCCGAGTATAGGAGGAGGAGGGAAATGAACGGATGGAAATGGAGAATCATCGGGAAGGCAGATGCCACAGTTAGTGGTAGCGGCACTGTGGCATGTGAGGCGCCATGATGGAGCGGTTTAAAGGCTACTGCCATGGCGTACGCATATACGTAGCTCACTGTAACCACCATGGGAGCTGGGACTAATCTGATTATTATTTCCAGGGGCTGCTACCTAGATTCAGAATGCAGCTACCTAACCTACTCGACCGACCGTCCGGATAAACTGGGGTAGTATTATTATTACTCCCTCCGATCCATATTAATGGTCTCAACATTGTCTAGATACGGATGCATCTAGTCTAAACACTTAACTAGATACATCCGTATCTATATAAAGTTGAGTCCATTAATATGGATCGGAGGTTGTATTAAACAGGCAGTATATGATTTTTCATCCTTTTTGGTGCTCGAGATTTGGAACAGGTGATTAACTAGGTGCCTGCATAATGGCGGATCTTTCTCTCCGTAGACAAGAAGGATGCTGCCCTAAGCTAAACCCCAACCACTGCTTTGCTTTGCAGGACACACAAGCAAAGGCGTGTTGATTAGTGGTAGCTTTACGGGCAGTAGTAGTAGTACTAGTAGCAGTACAAGGGCAGTGGTGGTTGTGGCACTGTGGCGTAACCTACCGCAAGTGGAAAAAGGCAAGCGCGCGTCGAGACGGAATGGAAATGTGGCGCTCACATGATCCTCACATGCATCCATGCATGCATGCGCTAACCAACACTCACTCTCTCTATCACTCTTGCTAGAGAGAGAGTAGAGTCGCTTGTGTTGATGAGTGGCGGTGACAGCGGTAGTGGTGGGGGCTCGTTTTCTGTTGGTGATGGATGGATAGATCCACCAACCGAGCTGCCCCCTTTTCTTTTCTTCCCCGCAATGCACCCAATCTTTTTTGGTTCGGTTCCTTCCGTGTACTAGTTGGAATGTACGTGCAACGCACGTTTTCATCCCACCGCCGTCTTGCATTGCATATTCAGTCTTCGACATACATAACTATTTTCGGATACATATCGAATGTACAAAATTGAGAAACATCTTGAACCAGGGAATGAAGAAACTAATTGTGAACCAGAAATAAACCAATAGATCTCAAAACAATTGGGATGTGGATATCATTTGGGAACCTGAGTATATGTACCATGAACATCACAAAAACCAATGAAAACGGATCCTACACCACGGATGGATCTCAAATAAGGAGATAGGGGAACGTACCAATATATAAAGTACCAATGTCATCTTCAGTGACCAGCTAGTAACGTACCAATACTTCACTATACAAAAAGTAATCAAGTGAAAAAAATTGCATTTACAGTCCAATTTCGCCAACCATTTGTACCATTCAATCAAACTAAGCAAACAATGACTTTAAGTACAAAGCAACAGTAGACAAACATATCGGTTCGATATTACAAATTGAGACAACAATGAGGCCTCGCGAGCACCTCGCCCGCATAGAGATGAAAACCGAGTCCAAGGTTCTTGTGATGAATATTGAATACAGTCAGCGATTGTTTGTGCAGCGAGCAAGGAGCAATGATCAAAGACGATTCAGAGGGCCGGAGGATAGAGACATAGAGTAGTGGTTCACGATACGGCAGCTATTGCTTGTTGAGCGAGCCAGGAGCAACGGAAAATAAAGGCCAGGAATCTTTGATTTTCTGCTTAAAAACAACAAAAGCACATCAGAGTGTCAGACTAAGTACTTGGAGGCAATGATTAGCTGAATTTTTTCATATATAAAGTATTCAATGGATTATCAGATAGCTGTCAAAGACTCATAGTATTATCTGAAGGCATATCTGATTCTGAACTAATCGATTCAGACCATTCAGAAATCAGGGAATCAACATCGCAGAATTAATTCCACAAGTAGTACTTTTCTCTAACATCATCGCAGAATCAATTTCACTGCAATCAGCAAAGCTTCTACGTACACACACGTAACCATCAGCCTCGCTTCTGGCCACTGGCTTCTGGTTGCCGCTCCTCTTCCGTCGCCGACCGCTGGTTCAAGCTTATCCAACTACGGAGAAATCTCCGGGAGCGAAGAGCTCGACTCCAACTCCGGGAAGGGGCTTGTGGCGGCCGCCGAGTGCAGCGCAACAGGCAGGGAGCATGTGGCAACGACGACGAGGCCCCAGGGGCCTTAAAGGCTGCCGAGTGGAGCGCAGCGGGCAAGGGCATGCTCGCGCGGCAAACTTGACGGGGGCATCGCTGGTGGGCAGGTCGGTGCAGTGACCAGGGTAGCGACGTGAGGCGGTGAGGGCGGCGGCCTTGCAGTACATCAATAGCGCATCAGCAGGGCAGCAGCGTGGTTCGGGGACGGGATTTGCGGCGTCCTGCGGTGGCGGCCTGGCGATTCGTCGGCAGGCGGACAGGGAGCGGCGGCGGTCTGGCGGAATAGGCGCATGCATGACCTTAGCAAACAGGGGCAGATGCAGGGCCGGAGTGGAGGTGCGATGTCGGTGGCGTGGGGACCGGGGCAGCACCGGCGTCACTTGGACGCGCTGCAGCGGCGACGCAGGACGCGTTTTTTCTTTTTATCTCGGTGGCAATCTTTTGTAATTAACTGCAAAACGAAAAGGTGGTGGCAATTTGGTCGTATTATGTGATTTGGTGGGAGGGCAAAACGGTCCAAAACGGACAATGTTGAGTTGTCAAACATTGGGACGATCTGAACCGTTTGATCGGATATTGAAGGGCTCAGATTTAAAGTATCCCAACAAGTACAAGTTTGCTCTTTTAATAGTAGTATAGATGTATCGCTCGTTTCTTTCTTCAGGGGAGAGAAAGAAAGCTGGTGTGGTACACTACCAGTAGCCCAAACTACTCTCTCACAGACACACCTAAAAGTTTATATTACTCCCTCCGATCCATATTAGTGGGCATAGCTTTGTCTAAATTCATATGTATCTAGTTAAGTATTTAGACTAGATACATGTGTATCTAGACAAAATTGTGCCCACTAATATGGATCAGAGGGAGTACTTGTATCCTTTAGAAAACGCAAACTTTATATTACTTAGAAAACTCGCATGCGCATAGTCGAGCTTCTGCATTCGTGGCGATACTTTTCACTTGATACTCGTTAATTGTTATTTACTAATTTAGGATGTGAAAGTGGATCCCACTTATAGTGCATTTGGGGTTTTTTAGTTTAAAAATCTTGTCAGATTTTTTAGCTAAGAACTCTCAAATATGCTATAAATGTCAGATTTTTTTAACTAAGAACCCTCAAATACAATATAAGTGAGATCCCACTCTCGCATATTTATTCATTATGTTGTGTACAAATAACAACACAAACTAATAACAGGTAATTTCCCCACCCCGCTTTTGTGCCACTGATTTCCGTCCTTGCGGCACTGGGGCGCAAACTCTAGCCGCCAACGGTGGGCACTCAACTGCATCTGGCCGTCGCTGGCGGCACCCGGGCATCTGTGTTTCAGTGGCCCCGGAGCTGGTCGTAGCGGCGTCTAACGTTGGTGTGGCTGGAGATGGCAGAGCTGGCAGTTGGTGGGTGCTTCTACGACGACATCTCGTGCAGCAAGATCTGCTCACGACGCGCTGCATCGCCGGTGTGCTCGGCCGGGTGGTGGGCAACAACGCTCTGCTGGTCCTCGGGGATGGCTAGCGCCAAGGATTCGGCTCTTTGGGTCCATGGCTACATGGAGATTTGGCTTCGACAGGGAGGTCGTCAATGGTGCTTTGGCCCGTTTGGCTGGTCTTAGAATGGAGGTTGGGTGAGGCTTGGCTTGGTCGGCCGGTAGGTACGAACTGTTGGATGTCGAGGCATCTTCCAGGAGAAATCCTTGTTTCGGCTTTGGTCAGAACCGGCTACGACGTCGCCCACGGGCGTCGCATACTTTCTTCAAAAGGTCGTCGTGAAGTTGATCCTCTCCTTGTCCAACGGCTATGACTCCAGAGGGAAACGTTCCATTTGCAATCGGGCGATGGAGGCGTTCATGTGTCTTTCTCCTCCTCGGGAGCATCGTCTCGGAATCAACCACAGTCAAGGGTGCAGTGAAGGATGATGTGCCCGGGTAACCTCCGTGGATGTTGCGTGCAGTTTGCCAAACGGTGATGCTTCGAGCAGAGTTTGGGTCGCGGCTCAGGCTTCGGTAGTCGGTTTTTTAAAGCGTGTCCGATGTGTTCTTCCGTGCTTCGCTGTGGAGTCGGAGTGGAGGACACGGTCGGCGCAATTCCTGCATATTTCTCTTGCGAAATTCATCGTCAATGTCAAAACTGGCCGACTGTTGGCATGGGTTCCGGCGTTGTTTGCAGCGAATGCTTCGCCGATCGTCGTCGGAGCCGCTTGCTCGAGTAGGAGCGATGACGATGACGCTCGATGGCGACTTCGGCCGTTGTCTTTCAATTCGACAACGCGTGTGTGCTCCGTGTGGGTGGCCAGGTCGGCCGGTGGTGCGCAATGTGATCGTGTTCCATGACGACATTGGTCATTTGTAGAGGTTTTTGGCCGATGCCCCGATAATGAACCGGTCAATTCTCTTCTTCTTTTTGAAATAAAATGAGGCAAAATTGTCCGTTTTGCTAAAAAAAAAAAACAACAACATGTACAAAGTAATGTGGTAGGGACAAGCTATGAGGGACGCAAGAGCAGCAACGTGGTAGAACAGTGTGCGCACGTGAAACGGAGTGAGTGGGAGAGGAACAGGCCAAGGCAGGAGCCGGAGGTGAATTGAAGCGGGCAGGCAAATCGGGGGCGAAAAACGGGCGGGGTGGCGTGGCCTTAACTCAGCGAGCGGGTGGTGGAGGTGGTTCCGCGTTAATCCTCGCCCCATGTGATCCTTGCCAGTGGCAGCTCGCCCTTAATTATCCATGGCCCCATCTCTTTTTCGTCTCCTCCTCGGGGGCTTTGCGGCAACGCTGCCCCCGGTCCGGCTCCGCTTCTTCGAATCAATGGTGGTGCCACCACGCTAGGAGGGTTGTGGTTACTGCTAGCTGTATATCCTACGTTATCTGCTGCGATACCGTTAGCATTGCCCATTTTCCTTTTTTTCTCTCTCTACCTCTCTGTCTAGAGAAAGGGGAATGGAATAATGGGGTGCCTTTTGTGCTGGCTGGCCGGCGATGTACGAGAGCTTTATAAATTGCCCTAATGATAAAGGACAAAGCTTTGCTATTTGCCACCTTTTGGCGCACACCCTTCCGCGCCGTCGGATCCTTCATCTAGGGTGCGCGTCGCGCGGTGCGTCCGTGACGACCGAACGGCACCTGACCGACCGCACGTGGTCGACGTGGCAACTTCGGACCCACCGGCCAGCCTTACACGACGGACAGTTTTGAAACTCGAGCCGTCCTCTTCCCCCTCTCCCATTTCTGACCAGAACAGAGAGAGAGAGAGACACAGTAGCGAAAGGCGATTTGCTCGGCGACGAAGCTAGGGTTCGCCGGCGAGGTCGCCGGCGCGGCGGATCTCCTCCCTTATCCCACCGTAGAGCGATTATCGGCGGAGATTCGACGCGCCACTGCTTGGAGGCGCCGTAAAGCTGGTCGGAGCCGAGGTTCGTGTGCTCCGCGCGCGGGGGAGGAAGGAGGTGAGGCGCGGCTTAGGGGAAATCTACTCCGACATCCTGCGACTCCTTCGTTCCCCAGCTCACGCCCGCGTTGACGAGTTGCAGAGGGGCGAGGCTGCGAGGTTCCGCGCTGACGAGTTGCAGAGGGGCGAGGCTGCGAGGTTCCGCGTCTCCTGCTCGTCCGCTTCTGCTGTTCGTCGGAGGGAGGTAGGCGTTGCGGAAGCGGCGACTCGACTCTAGCTGAGCGGCTCAGCGTCTAGCACACGCATACACGTCCGTGTTGTAAGTTTCCCCACCTAATCATCCTCCATTTTCTGGATCTGGATGTTGCCATTAATCAAGCCGATTAATCACTATGGGCGTCGAAATTGGCCGTCGAACCATCGTGGATGGTGAGGGTTTTCCACGGATTTTTTCTCTGTTGTGAAATTCGTAAGCAATCACCAAAGTTGCAACAACGTAGCAACAGACACAAATGAATTGCAACGATGTGTTAGTTAGTTGCTTGAGCTAGCACCCGTAGTTGCTTCAGCTAGCATCTGCAGTTGCATTGATTATCATTAGGGGATTCAGTTAGCATATGCAGTTACATGATTGTAGGCATATGAACACGTTACCACAATTTTGCCTGTCCAATTTTGCAACTATGTGGCAGTTAGGTCCTTCATATAAGCAGAGATGTACGTTACCACTGTTTTTGACAATCCAAGTTGCAACAATGTGTTAGTTATTTGCTGTAATTAGCTCGTGCAGTTGCATGTTAATTTACAGTTGTTCATGGTACCAACATTTTGTATGGTTCAAATTTGCAACTACGTGGTAGTTAGTTGCTGCATTTTGGCAGAATTGTTAGCATGGTCACTTGGTTGAGGTTAGCAGGATAATAGAACAGGTGCTCACATGTCTCCATAATCAGAATTGCTGAATTTGCTACTAAAATGTGGCAGTTAACTTTACTGCATGTGTTTGGATTTATTGTTTGCTTGTTGTGATCAGCAGTTTTTTGCTTTGTTTATTATGAGATTCATAGTTATATACTGAAATCGCAATTTTTAGTTCGATTTTTTATGTGCTGTGCTGATTATTGCAATCTGTCAATATGGTAGGTGCTTTCCCTGGTATTTCTGGTTTCACCAAGATGAATGATAACCAAGGAGCAATCATGGGGGGCGATGAAGGTGCAGGCGGTGGTAAAGATAAACATCAAGAGGTAACTTATTCATTATTTTTTCCTGTGCTGTTATTATCTGTCCATTTTATTACTTCTTATGTAATGGTCGACAACTCACAATGCTTTTTCTTCTTTCTGGTACATATTATTGCTTTTTCACATGTAGGTGGGTCCAAAAACTAGATTAAAGAAAAAAACTGTTGCAACAAGGGAATCAAAACGCCTGCGTCTTCAAGCTGGTTTAATTCAAGATCAGGGGCTGGCATCCAGGAGTGAACAACAGAAGGTGATAATTCCCGCTTCTGTTTAGACATCATGCTTCTAATGCTTATTAAACTATTCCTTTAACTTTTTCACACAACTATTTGTTGTAACTCTGCATAATTATTCTGTTACCTTCTTGCAGGAACCAGTAAATGATCAGCGAGTCTCCGTGGCATCAAAACTTGCGGGTCGTCGTGCAACAGCAAATGCCTCTAAGGTTTGTAAAATCCTTTTTGACCTCCTTTTTTCTTCCCATTTGATGCCCTTTTAATAATTTCAATTTTCAGAATGTTTGTAGACATGAAGTTAGTTGTTGTTATTTTTTTAACCACATCTCATCAACCTTATTTGTCCAACTTGATGCAACTTTTACAAAAGTACAATGCACTTAACTTATCATGTTCCATTTTTTAATACTAGAGGTGTTTTCATATTATTTGTAGGTTGGGAGGAACAGAGCTTCTCCAGCTAGACTTTGGAAGTTAAATGAAGCTATAACAACGAATCAAAAGGGGCATCTGTATAAGAATTATGGTGCGGGTTTGCTACATGTTCACGAGTCAATGCCTGATCATCTGAGCCAGTGGTTGATAAAGTGTTATGATCCGAAGACATCTGAGCTTGTCATTCCAGACAGAGGCAGGATCCCTATAAATGCTGCAAGTGTCCACCAGAATTTTGGATTACCAAACTCTGGCCGGAATGTCCCATATGTACTAGACAGGGCATACATAGAGTGGATCAACAAGGAGTATGACATCGACAAGGGTACTGCCCCTGATTTTAATATGTGGTGTGAAATAATCAAGAAAATGGGAGGCACCTGTGATGACAAGTTTCTGCGTGCTTATTACATAGTCGCTGCTGGCACTTTCTTATGGCCGACGACATGTGTCAACATCAGCCCAAGGTGTTACGCATGTTTCAAAGAACTTGAGCTGCTTGGGGACACAAACATGTGCCAGTTTGTTGTGGACCAAACTGTTGAAGCATTCCTGAAGATGGGAGAGGAGAGGCTTTCTGTTAATTGCTGTGTCTACAACTTTGTGGTAATTGTCCTGCAACATGTTTTTCAATAAACTAGTTACTTTGTACATGCCTTCTTTTTTTCAGTTTCATGATTTTGTTGTGCAAGTACTAGTTTTCTCATCTTTATTGTACATTTTGTTTTCAGTTGTGTTAACTTTACATTTTTTGTTTACCAACAACACTGCAGATATCATACCTCGATTCATTAGCTCACAATCTGAAGATAAGCAAGTGTGCAATACGCGTCATGGCGTTTGACTCTAAACTCATCAGCAAGCTTATCAAAATGGACATGAAGTCGCCTGGTGTCTTTGGGAAACTACAGGTAAGAAGAATGACGCCCTCCAATTTTTATTAATTTTAATGCATCCATTCACATTAAGCTGAATGCTGTGCATAATTGTTCTTTTTTTATGGCACCAACATTTGTGATGATGCAACTTTTATATTTTTTAATTTTTGAGCTTCACCCTGTTTTTGCAACTTTATGTTCTGTACATTTGCACCTCTGCCTCAACATGTATGCAACTTTTTTTGGACTGACCTGTCATTTTTCATCATCTTTACCTTGATGTATCTACTAACCACATTTTTTCCTTCTTATTTTTTCCACACAAATATAGTTGAAGGAGCAGTTCAGGATAAGGAATGAGGATAACCCTGCGCGAAATATCTTTGGCACATCGGTTCAACTTCAAGATTACGTGGCCTCCAAACTTCCTGCTTCGTATTCTACTGCTGTAAGTATCCCCACTTATGCAAATTCTGGTTCCCTCAGCACCTTTTTCCCCCTTTTTTGTGTACATTATTACCACTAACTGAAACTTTTGGTCTTTGCATTTTGCACAGAAAAAAAGGAAGTTGAATGACTTGGTGGAAGCGCTCTGCTCTAACATAACTAAGGAAATTGGAATTTTTGTCGAGGGTGTGGGGAAGCTTGATTTTGAAGTAGGCGAGACTAGCAAAAGGAGTACCGTGCGTACAGCAAAGAGAAGTCGGACCGAAGACAGCGAATCTGAAATTGGAGATTCAGAGGAGGATTCTCAAGAGGATGAAGATGCTGACAACTATGTCAGCGACCATGAGAGTGAGGATGACAAGGAAGAGGATAGCGACAGCGAGGATGATGATGAAGATGGTAGCAATGAGAAGACAGATACACCGGGTGATGATTTTGAGGGAGAGCAAGATGAAGAAGAGCACGAGCTGGAGACAGATGAACACGGAGATCCCTCTCACAGCAAGAGCAAAAAAGACGATGCCGATGATGCTGACGGCACAAACAACGGATCAGGTAGCAGTGGAGGTGATAAAGGTGGCAGTGGCAGTGGCAGCGGCAGCGGAGGTGATTGCAGCGGTACAGGGCAGGTCACCCCTGATTCCGATGAGAACCGCACTATTCGCGGACTCATAGATAAGATGAAGGGGAAAAAAATAGCTGCTGAACAAGCTGTCAATGAAGCCCCACAGAACAGTAACACCGTTGCGTTGTCAGATTTGGTGAGAGTTGAACCAAAGAAGCACATTCCAGTGCTACCAATTCCTGAAACACTAGGGAAATCTTCATCAGATCTACCCAAGACGAGTGTGTCAAAAGAACTTGGAAAAGAAAAACAACCAAGCATACCAGCCCCTGCCATAATCCAAGACCTCACTCCAAATGAGGTGGGCCAGACCATTGGGATTGTACAGACAACAGTTCCATTGAGAAAGAATCTCAGACTTGCAGTTAGCAACCTCAACGTGCCAAGTAAACTACCACCAGTTGCAACATCAGCAACAACAGGTTCAGTTCAGTCAGTGACAAAACAGCAGTTATGCAAGGCAGTATCGAGTCATGCGGAAACTGCATTGTTCGATGCAGATGCTGCGACTAAACCAGTAGCAAACACAAACACGCCACCATTAAGAGCGCCATATGGACACAGAGCTTCTCCATTAACTGCCTCAACTTCACCGTCAACTGCTGCAACTTCTCCATGGTCTGTATGCAGCATTCAAACATCTGCAATAATTTCACCTGCATCTGCAACTTCTCCTCCAGGAACTGCACCAACTTCAGTACATTCTGCAACATTTGCAACAGCAGCACCTGTCGGAACCTCAGCAAGTTTTGCAGCAAGATCACCTTCATTTCTAGCAACATCACCTTCATTTCGAGCAACTTCACCTGCATTACCAGCAACTTCAACAGGAACTTTCCCAAGGAAACCATCTTTTCTACCAGCTCCAGCAAGCAAGTCACCTACTACAGACATGATGCCAAAATTTGCAGTTAGCCGGACCCCTGCGACAAAGGCAACTTGCCCTCCTCCAAGCAAGAATCCAAATGTACTGATCGACTTGACAACAGATGATTACCAGAAAATTTCTAAGTCCAATTCGCCAAAGCCAGGGCAAACTCTACTTCGTATCAGCTCAGCTAACAATTGGGGGAGAGTGGAGAACTTGAAAGGCACAACCAATCCAATGGGAAATACCAGCTCTGCGTCTGACAGTCGGTACATTGCACCAGATTTTGATGATAGCCCACCTGTTGTATGGGATACCACTCCTACAAACGAAAGGAGAACTGAGGAGCCGTGTAAAGGATCAGCAAGTACAACTGAAAGGAACAGCTCCGTGTCTCACAGCCGTTACATTGCTCCAGATGCACCACCTTTTGATCTAGGCTTTGATGATTCACCACCTGTGAAATGGGATAACAGTGCTCAATCGAAGGGACAGAATGAAGACAGCTATGACGAATGGAACGATGAGTTGACGGCTGAAACATGTGCTTTCCTAGATGATTTTGAGGCTAAGAGGAAGGAAGCTGTCGCAACTCCAGCAGAGTCACCTAGCAACTTCAAAACACCAGTGAGAAAGGACACAGCAAAGAGTGGTCTAAGCGGCAGTACTACCAGCAGTTCAGGTAGTGAATGCTTGAAGTCACCATTCATTGACTATGAAAGCAAGAGGACTTTTGCATGCAGTGCTGAAGTGAACAAGATTTATAATGCTGTACTGTCACTTGGAAGAAGATCATCAAGGAGTAAAGAGGAAGACAACAGGTACTAGGAATGTTCTATAGGCAACCACATTTTTTTATCTCTTTTTACTGTACACATTTACCATCCATGCTTACTTTTCGCTTCTATCTGAAAAACAGTCCACACATCATCATGTACAACAATTTTTTTATCTCCCTGACCGAACTAGCAAGCTCGATGAAGCCAGGAGGTTGGCTAAAGAACACCGTGTTTGAAGTTGGAGTAGAATCCCTGAATTTGAGAATGCCCAAGTCTGCAAAGAAGACAATTATGCCATTGCGAATTAGTGTAAGCTAAAGCATCTATTTTTTGCCACATTTTTTCTACTGATTTCTTCATTACTCAAAGAAACTGTCTGAGATTTTCTTCATTTTTAAACGCAGACTCGACTCCAACAGCTAGACACAAATTCAGCTGAAATTGCAAGCAAATTCCACAAGCGTAACCGGCTTGACAAAAAAGACATGGTAAGCACCATGGTTTTGTAGCATATGGTGTTAGCGAAACTGTTTCTCTTCTTTTTTGCTTGATATACTTGAAATAATGCGTGCAAGTACAGTTGTACCACCCTGCAACTTTTTAGTGCAACATATGCAAGTTTTTATAAAACAGCCAGTAACCGCCAAACCATTTGCTCAGTTGTTACATGACGTGCAACTTTGCGCGTATGCATACGCAACCACCACTATGCCATCGCGCTAAAATTCATAACAAATGAGCTACTGTTAGCATGCATCAGTTTTTTATGAACTTGCTTTTTCAGCAATGCATTTTTTTTCACACTGAATGCAACTTCAACAGACTACCATGCAACTGTCATACCAGACATATCACCTTCTAACCATTTTTTTGAATTTTTCTTTTTTGCCCTTCATACAGATAATGTTACCCGTGTTGGAAAATCTAAATCCAACTGGTGACGTGCCTGTAAACCATTACTGGTTACTTAACATGAACTTGGTTGACAAGAGATTCGAAGTCCTTGATTCGTTGAGAACCCTTGATAACCCAGCCTTAAAGAAGTGCGCACACACTATAATCTGTGCAATCAGGAGTCTTTGGGACGATAACTATCCTACTTCAGATGTCAGCCTGGACCCGTTTGGCCTTATTGATCTTCAAGTGCCAAAACAAATCAACACGTAAGTTTTTTCCCTTGTTCCCCTCTGTTACTCTCATCTCCCATAACCAAGCTCTAAAGAATGCTGTATCTCAGTTTTGACATCGATTCTCTTTTTTCTACAGGGATGACTGTGGAATATATACTTTAATGAATGCTCAGCTGTGGCGCGGGAAGCTGATTCCAAACTATCAACCTACACATATTCCAAATATCAGGAAGTTGCTAGCTGTTACATGGGTCAAGTCTGACAACAATGACATCAATTGGAAGAAAGTTCTGAAGCTCCAGTAGGCAAGACTTTTTTCAGAGTTGTATGTCATGTGTTTTTCCAATAAGTTTATCACTATACGCAACTACCAATTTTTCTTTTTGCAACTATACATCCTGTGCAAACTTGTGTAACTTTTCCAACCAGTTTTTGCATCATACACATTTGCAACTTACATACTCATTTTTTCGCAAAATATCAGAAACCATCTCATCTGCAACTTTTTAACATGTAATCAGTACAACTTTCCCCATAACACACTGCAACATACTGGAATAGCAGAAAAAGTGAAAGACAAGAATAAAAACACAATCCCAAACACAATACTTGTCTATAACCAGAAATGTAAACTGTTTTTTAAGACACAAGACGTGCATCAACAATTCATCTCTTCCCACAATGATAATCAATCTTTTTTAGTACCACCTAAAGCAACCTGCTCAAGCATGTGGCAGCATTATGGCTCTCTGAACCACACAAGGAACATTTGACAATGTTCTTAGGCTGTAGTTCCAAAGCAGATACTGTCCGTGTCGTTTTCTTCCTACCTCTAGAAGCACTTTTCAAAGGATCTTTAAGCATAGACCTCCCTGGTACTGATGCTGACGCAGTGCCATGCAACTCTCCTGCTGTGCTGCTTGATGGTACATCTAGTGTACTGCCTGCTGCTACACGCGGCCTCTTTCTTGTTGGTGCACCCGCTGTACTGCCTGGTGGCGCCCCTGGTGTACTGCCTGGCTGTGCGCCCACTGCAGAGCTTGACGGTGCCCCTGGTGCACGGCCTGGAGGCGCGCCTGGTGCACGGCCTGGAGGCGCGCCTGGTACGGGTCCTCGAGGTCCATTTGGTGCACTGCTGGTCCGTCGTGCAGCCGTAGCAGTAGCAGAGCGAGCTTTCCTCTTGGTCATGTTCAGTTGGTTAACCTCAGTTTCTAGATTTCTTAGGTGTTTGTTTGCTAGAGCCTCCGCTGCATCGGACACACAACACTTCTTTGCTGCCTTCTGGAATTTAGTAGACAAGTTTGCATAGCGAATTTGTTTTTTGGACTGATCAGGCATGGCTACAGCTTCTTCCTCAGCAACAGTTGCAACTATACTTTCAGTTGCTTGTTGTGTCCACCGACGCAAGATGTACTGTGGAGGTATTTCATCAATACCAAGATGGGTAAACACCTTCAGTATGTGGCAGCATAGTAGGCCATCTCTCTGCATCTTGCAGCATTCACAGGTGTAAATAGATTCCTCCACATTAGCTGACACGATATAGGGTCTAGAGCCATAGTTTGCACAGTATGTCCTGTTTGGTACCAACTGGTATGTACCATTTGCTTGTGGTCGCACATTGTACCTACCAATCAATTCAAACTCTTTGCTGAACTTCCTGAAGATTTCCCTAGTGTAGACCTCCCTAGCCTGATACTCAACAGGAAATGGTGACCAAGTGTCGAGGTCTAGAAAGTCTGTCGAGTAGTCATTGCCACCTTGCTTTACAAGTATAATAGTCTGGATTTTTTCATATTGTTGCACAAAATTCAATATTGAGTTGTATGGGTTCACATAACGCTTTAGGACTGCATTAAATCCTTCGCTGCGCTGAGTGGACTGGAGGAAGGGGAAAAAACAATTTCTGAAGTAGCATGGAATCCATAATTTCCTCATCTCATAAAGGGTAGTAAGATGGGAATGCCAACTTTGTTGCCACTTCTCAGCAAACAGAGCCCACTTCGTCTCAAATTCTTCTGGTGTCATGCTGAAATCAACAATTTCATTGAACTCCTTTATCACTTCTGGGTTTCTGCCCAACCAGGAACCCATTTTCTGTTGTGATTTCCCCATAATATGAAACCTGCAGTTCCTATGCACTGAGTTGGGCAGGATTCGACCTATAGACACCTTCATAGCTATGTCCTGGTCCGTGATTATGCAGCCGGGTTGTTGGCCTCTCATTGCATCCAAAAAGGACGAGAACAGCCAATCATAGCTTGTAGCTAGTTCTTGACTTACAAAACCACAACCTAACATGAACGTCTGCGCATGCCGATTAATCCCAATGAAAGGAGCAAACGGCATACTATACATATTTGTTAGGTAAGTGGCATCGAAAGATATGCAATCGTGGTAGGCATCCTTGTATGCTTTCCTTGCTGCACCATCAACCCAAAACAAATTCTGAACTCGATTCTCCGCATCAACCTTGACACGGTAGAAGAACTCAGGATCCTCTTTTTGACGCTCATAAAAGTATTCTTCTGTCTTAGCCAAGTCAAACTCCTTTGTGGGTGCACGCAATGTTGCACGGAAGTTTGTTACAGTCCTAGGATTGTATGGCACATTCAAAGCAGACCCATAGAAGTCCGCCATTACATGGAACATATGCCCTGCAAAACAAAGAATTTTTGTTGCAAGCATCAGATGGATTGAAGCAAACTTATTTCAGCATCTCTCTTTCTTTTTTATGTTAAAAGATGCAACTATTGCAAGTTACTCAATGAACATCTGGGGGTAAAAAGGGAAATATGAATCAAAAGTAACAAACAACAACTCATGCCAGTGCATATGTTTTGGTCTGTTAGAAACAAACACCATCTATTTCAGTTGCAACAATTTGGTGTACAAATAGCAAACAGTAACACACCCCAGTGCAACTTATTATAACTGTGTGTGCCAAACACCAACTAGTACGAAAGTACCAACCAATATCTCATCACAGTACAACTTTTTTGCTCTGCAAGCACCAAACACCATGTCATTTCATAGTTTACTTACAATTTTTTTGTAAATTACTGCCTACACAGGTTGATTAATTTGTCTCCAAAAAGTTACACTGGAATGAGCTAGTGTTACACATCTAGGAAATTCAGTTCATAACCAAAAACAATTTCTTTTCTGGTTAAAATTTTGCAAGTCCTTACCTGTAGTCAAATTGCAGTTATGTAGTGTTGTCAGAAACTGTTTTTCATCATCTGGGATCCCTTGATGTGATCGCAAATATTGTTTAAGAGATGGCTTTGTAACCAACTCATGGTTGTGCTCAGATATGTAGTAGATAACTTGCCATTTCCCTTCAATCAGTTTAACTACCATCTTTGCTTTGCATGCTGTTGGCTTTATTTTCTGCCTCTTGCGCTTCTTTGGCCTTTTCTTTTTGGAGTCCTCAAATATGCATGTATCTTCGTCTTGATCTCCCATTTCTTCATTACTCTCATCATCAGCTTCTAGGTTCACCTTAGGAACTGCAGCAACTTTCTCGACACCATCATCTACTACTGGTTTCTTGAATTTGTTGCACACAAACTGTTGCTTCTCTAATTCTCCTGTGAAAACCGATCTTCTATTTGTATTGTTCTTGATAGAAAACCCAATCTTAGCAGCATATGCATTGTAGTGCTCCCTAGCACCAGCAAGAGTGTCGAACCTCATCCCAAGGAACGGCTCTTGCGGTTGTGACAAAGCTTCTTCTTCTGAGTCAACCAGTGCCTCAGCCTCGTTGCCATGAGTGTCCGCACCTCCAACTGTTCCTGCTTCGTGAGCGAGCCCTGTAGGAATTGATGAAGATTGCACTTCCATTGTCCCACTGTGCATTGCTGCTGGTCCTGAGCTGGCATCAACTGGTGGTATGTTTGGAATTGCATCAGGGGACTCGCCAACATCTTCAGTAAGATGATTTGCAGTAGCTTGCACAGGATCACCAGGTCCATGCACACCATTGTGCAACAATGGATCACCAGGTCCATGCACACCATTGCCATACACCGATGCTGTATCAATGTCAACTGGGTCCGCATTTAGGTCCAACAACCAGTCCTGTGTTGAAAAATATAACAAATGAGTTAGTTGCAACAACATATAAGAATACACAGTTTTCTTTTTTATTTATCATCTACTGTCCTCCTGCAGCAGTTATCTCAACAAAAGACTAATGCTAATGATGTTTTTGATCAGCAGGTATTCTCAACAAAGGGGTGGGCAAGGGCTGCTGGGTGTGAACCTGATGCACTAAATCCTTGAGCATGATTTACAACAAGTACTGGAGTACTCACAAGTGAAACGAAGCAAGTAATTTGTACAGGTCCATGAACTTTTGTGTCCCTCGGATGTGTTTTCTAGTAGCAAGTGAACATGTGTTTTCTCTTGCACGTGGGATGATTATCTCTGGACATCTTGCTTGGTTTCTAGCACCTGTTACTCTATCTTTTGCAACTGTTGTTTATGCTCTGGTAAATTTTGTTACTAAAACTGCAGTTGCATGCTTACTTGCAAATTACTACAGTTGCAACATGTATCAATGTTCATAACTTTTTGTTTTCGAGCATTGCTTGATATATTCTGTTCTATACATGTACTTACATGCTTAGTTGCATTCATCATTTGGTTTTAACACACAGCAGCACGATGGATTATTTACTGGCCATGAAAGTTGCAACTATTACAGTTAGTTGCACACAAATTACAGCTAGTTGCAGGACAATACCAACTACATTGCACTAGGGTGTTTCTGACATAGGCTCAGTTTTCTCCCCAGTTTTTGCACACAAGTTACAGTTAGTTGCAGGACAATACTAACTAGGTTGCATTAGTCAACACAGTTAGTTAGTTGCACAGGCACAACATGATCCACGTAGTTGATCAAATCAAACCACAAAGTTGCTATTCTAAACACCATGATCATACTGTAGTCGAAAATCAAACCACAATGGTTCCTGTGGGCTGAAGCATCATGCAACAATTGGATTGTTTAACTGGCAAGATCAAGAGCAATAGATCAGGGGAATTTAGATGAGATGGGTTCATCAGAAGTACGTACCATGATGGATCCACAGTGCCTAGCTGATTATGACCCAAGGAGAAACTCCATTATTCAGATCTGGTTCATCAGGAGGAGAAAGGAGGACGAAGGATGAGGAAGGAGGAGGAAGGAGGAGGAAAGGAAGGGCGTGTGCGGCGTGCGTGAGGTGCAAGCTGTGTGCTTTATCAGGGGGACGGGGGGTGGCGTGCGTGGTCCGCTAGCTGGCGTGGTTGTTGGATCACGTTGCGGGGACCACGGGGACAGGTAGAATCGCGTCCTTCCTTTTCTGTTTTGCGCGGGAATAGTACTTTCCTATTTTGGCCGGCCGCCCAAACCATCGTCTGAGCAAACGTTTGCTCGCTAGATCGACCCTATAAATTGAGGACTTTCAGCAGCTTTTAGGTTATTAGGTTCTCTTGACGGATGGATAGATCATAGATAGATTTCCAACGACCGCCGCGAGATTATTGTAATGCTTATAGGTGCACTGTACATGGAGAAGAAGGAGCTAGATCTGATGCGATGCCCCGAGTTTAGCAGCAAGCACCACCCAAGGAAGATTCGGCGTTTGGTCAGGGCAATAATTAAGCCAACCCATCTAACCGGCCACTGTTTCTTGTTACGGAGGTTGGATTCCACGGAGGTCCTCTACGGTGTGTCCGTGTGTGGTGCTGTTGTACCCTGCCACCACCAATAACTGCTGCGCGGCGTGTAGGATCAGATTCAGAGCGGCAGTTGCTCCTTTTGTGCTACGGAAAATAATGCCCCCAGATAGCACTGATTCCCTGAGCCAGTGTCGTTTTGCATTTTTTCTGGAGGTGGCCTTGGTAAGGGCCTGTTTGATTCAAAGGATAGGAAAACTAGAGGGATAGGAAAAATGGAGGATTAGGATGGCCTGTACATTGGAATCCTACAGGAAAGAATTTGCACAAGTACTCGTTTGATGGTAGCGTAGGAATATTTTCAAGAGCTAGGAGCTAATGGAAATTTTCCTGTGAAACACACTAGCCGAACCTGCGTAGGAAAAAATCCTACAGATTCTATTCCTGCATATCAAACAACGTTTGTAGGAATTTTTCCTACGGATTCTGTTCCCGTGAAAATCCTATGCGTATCCTGAGTTGCACAGGGCCAAACGGACACCTGTCTCTCGTATCCACAGATCTACCAACCTCACGCGTGATAGTCCTTTGTGAGTAGTAAGCTTCTGCTTTAAGTTTGGCTTTGAGTTGCTTACCAGTGCCACCAAAGTTTGTCAACCTTAATGCACACAATTAAAAGCTGTCCGAAAATCAAGTGTCAGAGACCACAATACTCCAGTTTAAACACGATCAATGTGGCAGGAAAACAGCAAACCATGTATAGTAGATCTCTCTGCAATCATGGTATAGCATGGACAGACAAGTACTGCCGTTGGATTGCAAAATAAATTACAAAATCACCTGTGTAGCCGTAAACTCAAACGAAGATCTACATGTTCTTACGTTTCGGCGGCATCCGAGGATCCTCCATGTGGCGCTGGCGTCCATTGTCGGTGACCCTCCATCAAAATTCTGATGCAGGGCCTAGAAAGCTGACTGGTTCCTACGATCCTACTCACAGTCAAGTCCACTGCAACTTCAGTTCTTCGCCTTCTTTGGCTTCAAGTTCCAGCCTACGTACGTGGGCGCTTCCTTTGATGCCCAGGAAAGCGCTCCACCTGACAGAGAATATAGGTCAGTACTAGCACGTATCCGGATTTGGCAAATATTATGTGTACTTCGAGGGATTATTACCAGCAGTACATACGATAAAGTAAATACAGAACTGAACAGGGAAGAATATCACAACCAGCCTTTTTGTCTCCCGGCTTGGGCGTCAGAGAGACTCCCAGGATGCACTTTCTCTAGCAGAAATCAGATTACTCAGCAAACATTGCACGCACTAGTTAACCCGTTTTAATTTAAACGGGAAGGGATAACAAATACCAGGTAATATGTAATCTTCCATGTGAACCGTTTGATGAGATGATAGGTAGTTTTCATTAGGGTGACTTGAGTTTCTTTATATATGACCTATCAATTAGAGTCAGGACAAATTCGTTTCAAAAAAAGAGTCAGGACAAAAGTATTAACAATGTTGCCTCCCAAAGTAGGTTTGCAAGTAGATAGTAGCTACTTCAGATTAACAGCTAGCAGCAATGATGACCAGGCATATAAATTAATCAACAGTGCTCGTGATTTAACCAAACCAAGAGAAATTTGTAAGAGAAACTAAGAGTGTCATAGCCTGTTCAAATCTAGAGTGTGCATTTTCATGACTCCATTTGAGGACACGGAAGTTAAGAAAGCATAGTAGCATCAAGTGGACCAACAGACATGAACTATTCAACTAAGAAGTAGTATATCTTCAGATAATACAAACTGCATGATAAATCACAGGTTACACGTATTTTTTTAGATCCTTCAAGGTACAGGTTACAGGCCATCAAAAGTCCAGTGCCAAACTGCCATGCAAGATACATTACACCGGATTCATGCAGATCGAACTTTCAGTCCACAATGTAGCATTACACTGGATTCATGCTTGGGTTCGTTGAACTTTGATTTGATGTAACCAAGCTGCAGGATGGACATCAATCTACAAGGCCAGCTAGTCTCCCTTCCACCTGCTCACATCAAGATTTAAAATACATCAGTATGCACGCACCCTCAACTTGCTGCCCTTGACAGAGAAGTAACAGGAAGCGGTAAGAAAAGAATAAGATGATTAGTTAAAATCCAGTACAAAACTTAGCAGTGTAACAATCTGTACACAAGGTGTAATCAAAAGAAAAGAGAACCTAATTGCTCGGTACACAATGACAGTTGAAAGCTATGCGATTTATCTATACCAATATAAAAAGAGCGAGAGGGGGCAGATCCAACAGATCTAGACCGTTTAACGAACATATCCACAGTGCACGTCACTTCCGTATTTAGCGGTAAAACATGCTCTGCGCTGAACATCTTCGCAGCTAATCACGTCCCCTATGCCGTTGTTAGCAATCCCGTAATTATCTCCAAATATCCACAAACCACTCGCTCCACGCCTCTTCCCTGAACTCCCGAAATAACCACACGCGGCACGCCGCCTCCAGGTCATCGTTCGCCACGCACCCACGAGGCCACGTGCGCCTCCATTGGGCTGAGCACCGCGAAGAGTGGAACGCTACTGCACATCCGGGCCGTCGCCTCCGTTGGGCTGAACACCGCAAAGGACGGAACCACTGCGGCTGCCTCCTCCTCCAGCCGCGTATTTTCCCCTGTCTCCCGTCCTACCCCTACAAGGTAAGCGTCTCCTCTTCCCTCTGCACGTTCCTCAACCTCACTAGCAGGTTGTGTGGTGGTGTGCCGCCATGATATGTTGTCCTAGACCATCCACATCGTCGCCCATCTCTACCTCGACTCTTTTTTTTTTTGCTCAATCTAGCAATCTAGCTCTACTGGGTGATATGCTTGGAGCACGATGACTATCTCATGTCCTGCAAGTTGATGGTGGTGGACGGGCATCAACCCATGGTATCAAATCTGATCATGGAAATTTCATTGCAAAGCATATATTGGGCCTGCTCTCCATGGTATTCCATATCTCTCCATGGTTTCTACGTACAGTAGTCCGAGATGACATGATATACACACTAGAAGAAGCAAGGCAAGAGATTTGTTCTGCTTATAAAGTGGTAATCAAGACATATTCATCACTGATTGTTACTAATGGAAGAACCCACAATTGAAGAAAGGGTTGCCAATTCGAAGTATATTAATCGCAACAGTTTGATTCAAAACATGGAATTGTTCATTTGACCTTTTATATGTACGTACAGAAGAAACTGCAGTTAATTTTAAAAACATGGCGCGACGTTAATAGCAGGTCAGAGCTTAAATATTCTTTTTCTTAACTAATAGGGAGGAGAGGCCCCTGCCTTTTACGTTTTCATCAAAACAGAGTCTCGAAGGGTAAGGAATTTTACAGCGACAAGATAGTTACATATGGGGGAAGCAATGAAGGAGAGAGGTTCTGTAAACTAAACTTTTCCTATTTCGTTACTACACTTTAATTTTTCTCAGAACTGAGGATGGTGCAAGAACAGATTCAGATGCTTAGGTTCATGGTTTGCATTTTTCAGGTGAGTTCTTGGATTATTCAACATGAGATTATATTTTATCTCCTTTCTTATTTTGCTTGTCAGTCATGCTATCATAGGACTATACCACCCACCACAACGAATTGGTCGCAATATATGTTATAGTTATCAGTATTTGGTCGTTTTGGGTGCATATTAACATGTTCTTACCTTCTCTAGCTTCTAGGTTTATTCATTCTTTTTTGTCTAATTAACTAGCTTAGCAGAGGAATATTTACCTCATGTGTTGACCATTCTCCGTAAAGGATGATGTGTAGGACATGATGGACGAGACCTTGCCGGTGGAGAGTATTGCCAGGCAGACGTTGGCAGGGGGGAAAAGCACATTTTTTTTTCTTCTTCTTTATAATGATATCGCCAAGCTGCATTCTACATATTAACCATGTATTTTTTTTTACTGAAACAGTTATCTGACAAATTAGGGCTCATAATTCAGTGGCAAGAAAAGATGGTGATGGTGCTGCTGTGGGTTCTCATTTTTATAGGGTCGATGTTCGTTTCTAGAGGTATATAATGTCAGATGCCGGAGTGATCCGAAATTTCATCTTGATATGGTCCACTTGAAAAATATGGTCGTTATTATTGTACAAAAGTTTGATTAAGCTTCACCAGTTTCTTTTGAAGTTCTAAATAGTTTGCATTTGGTAAGTAGCTGGGGATGGTAACGGTAACTTCATATACAGAATGGGATCACAATGCAGATGTACTCTATGTGTGATCCATGCAGGTCATGCAATCAGCAAGCTTGCTGTACTAAGCTGATGCGCTGAGTGGAAAGCATAGTCGATCATTTAGACTTAGCTCCTTGTTTAGATTACGTGTATGAAGATAAATATTTCTTGGCACTCGCATGAGCCTTTCAGTTCGATGCTTGATGGATTCTGCCCATTAATTGCTAACTGATTTGTTACCCTTCTAAATATGAATAATACCCCCTATCAAGTCCCAAATTTATCATGTAATCCTTATTCCACTAAGCTTACAATGTTAGTGAAAAACTGGAGGTTTCCACTTCTTCATGTTATGTTGTGGAGTTGAAAAATATAATCTGTTTTGTATAATTATTTGTTCTCTATACCCATTGTTTTTTTTTCTTTAGAGGCTCTAATGTTGCTAACGATGACTCTTCACCCCCGGACAAACGTCCGCGTCAAGAACTTAGTGTACCTCTGTACATATCAAACATGGAAGTGGAGAATGTGGACATATCTATCACCCTCTTATGGTTAGCTCTTTTACCCATGTGGAAATCAGAAATTAAGTCGTTAATCAAACAAGAGATCTATTAGCAAAGTGAGCCATCCAGCCAAATTGTGTGCAAAGTTTGATAAGGGATACCATGTCCGGCTTCCTATGGCAAGGTGTCAGTGAGAATTGTGCTTTGATATGTCAAAATTATTCTTCAATCCTATGAACAAATTTATCCAGGGAAGGATTAACAACTCTTGATACTATCAGAGGGACTAGACTAATATTGCTTGAATATATATGCCAACTCCTGCAGGTTCAGAGGACTTGAAGAAAGCATATGCAAAGCAATGTACACGAGGAGCTTGACTACAAAAGTGTTATCATCATCTCGAGATCCTCTATTTCGGCGTGAAAAAAATGTCACCTTTTGATTTGTTGATTTAATTGACTCTTGTGCAATAACAGTGGCACTATATTTGGATATGGTTGAGCAATTTAAAATGTTATATGGCGTGTAAATATCTTATTTTTTGCATGTACGCTAATAACTATGTATTGTCCATTTGCTTGTAATTATTCATATAAATGTTTCCTAAATTAAGATGAGAGTTTCCGATTTTTTTTTTTTGAAATACACCAAATGACCTAACTAAATTTTCATCAATCAAAACGTGCATTGCACGTGCAACATTACAAGTTAGTCGAAAACTACTAATTGGACTGTTGAAGCACCCTCAACTTGCTGCCCTTGAGGCTGTACCTGGTGCGAAATTCATGCCAGTGTTCACATATCAAGATCCCCGCGTTTTCAAACACGCCGACTATCGAAAAGACAATACTTTTCCAAGGTACGGGGAATGCAGGAAAAGTATGAAGTGCCATCTTTTCTTGTATCAAAGCTACAAGTTAGTAGTTTTTTTCAACTTTTTTTCTGAAAAGTATTTCTCTTTTAGCTACATAACAGGAGGACACTACAACTCTGATTGCTGCAGTATCACTAGCTTAACAAAACTGAACTCAGGCTTCATGTGTAGAACAAACCACCTTGTTTTTCTTCTAAAGTTGACCAAAAGGGTACACATCCAGCCAATTCTGCAACTAAAATGCTACCAGCTGGTGTATAAGCTGGTACAAGCCCTAAACTACCAGCTGGTGTAGAAGACAAGATAAGAATACAAGCCTGACGCATTACCTGAAATTATGGAGTAGCATTGAGCATCTCATCTTCATTATTCAAATCTTCGACTATTGTTGTGAGATCAAATCCACCTGAAAACATAACAATGCGAATTGGTGAATTTATTGAAAAGGCATCATTTATTACTCAAGAGGGCAGTCATTTACCTGCTGGGCGCATCCAATCTTGCAAGCATATTAAGCCATCGACGGTTTCGCTAGTCATCCGACTCCGATAGTCACTTATTACTCTAGTTCCAGTGGAAAAAGCAGACTCGGAGGCTACCGTTGATGCGGGAACAGCCAATATATCTCGTGCCATGCGAGAGATTGTTGGGTACCTGTGGCTATTGATCATCCACCACTCTAGAATGTCAATATTAGCACTTGGAGATACTAACTCCTCCTTCAAATACATGTCAAGCTCGGTTTGCTTAATACAATGCGTTTGTTGCTCACCCACATGTTGACTCCAGCTCGCCCATGGATCATACATTGAAGATGCTTGAGTTTGATGCTCATTCTGAATGTTTGAGTCGCCATTTTCTTGTGAAGAGTACGCATTGAACATGTCCTCGATTGTCCTCTTCACATGAGTTAAGCATTTCGGTCCATCAATTGTTGTTTCATCCTTCAAGTTGAACTCTAAGAACCTATACTTGCACCGAGGATCAAGTATCACAGGAATGCACATTGTCAAGTATGATAGCTTCCAATACTTCAAGAACTCCTTCTTCATTTCAACCACCATTGATCTTATTGTGGCATTCTCATTTGATGCTTCTTTTGCCAACATCCACTTGACCTTCCAAAGGGCATTGAAGTAGGTATTGCTTGTAGGATAAACTGAACCAGAAACTACCAATGTTGCATCATAGAAAACCACTAACAACTTGCAAATATCCTCTGAAATTTTCCAATCATAAGTTGTTGGTGCGCAGCTGAAACAAGGGTCTTGTACAGACAATTGATCAAAGGCTGTTATGTATTCACTAGCTGTCTTCAACATTAAGTAAGTTGAATTCCATCGTGTGCTGTCATCCAATGAGACTTTTTCTCGACAAGTTATACCAACCTGCGCAACAATTTCTTCAAACCTTTCCTTCCGCTCAGGCGAGCTCGTGACATATTTGACGCTCTCTTGGATGGCGTCAACAGCCCCACACCTGACCTTGAGACCCTCTTGCACAATTAGATTTAGAACATGCGCCGCACAACGGTAATGAAAGAGGTTACCGTTTCCAGCTAGCAATTTTCTCCCAAATAGATTAGATTTTACATAGCTGACCATCAAGTCATTCACTGCAGTGTTGTCTAATGATATGCTACATATCTTATCCTCTATGCCCCATTCTTGCATGGTATTTAACATGACATTTAGCAGATTAGTCGCATTATGAGGGGTTTCAATAGAAGCAAATTTGATGATCCTCTTATGTAGTTTCCATTTGTTATCGACAAAATGACACGTGACACAAATATATCCAAGTTCTTGATTGGATGTCCAAATAAGATCAGCCGTAAGAGAAACTCTAGAAGGTAAATTTTTCAAAACCTCTAGTAGCTCTAGCTTTTGCTTATGAAACTCTGCCATGCAATCATTTTTTATCGTAGTTCTACTCATGAGCCTGAATGAAGGGTTCAAACTAGCCACAAATCTTCTAAATCCCTCATACTCAACTATGCGGAAAGGAAGCTCATGCAAAACAATCATCCTGACCAGCTCATGGAATGCTTTCTGCTCATCGAATGCTTTCTCGCTATCAAACTTTAACCGTTTCAGAACAGGAGTTTTTGTATCGCTAGGCTGCATACCACCAATCAGCTCATCCATCTTAACTTTTTCTGTGCAAACTAACCTGTGCCTCCGGCATTGACTGGATCCGGTCTGTCTGCTAGCCGGAAAGATGGTGTCACAATGAAGACACTGACCTTGTA
Source organism: Poa pratensis (assembly GCA_947311845.1). NCBI lineage: Eukaryota > Viridiplantae > Streptophyta > Magnoliopsida > Poales > Poaceae > Poa > Poa pratensis. Next base: position 47,035,310 of record CAMZMU010000063.1, read on the forward strand.
CAAGTCTCTCATCCTCACCATAGATTGGAGTGAAATCATCCCATATGTCAGACGTAAGTCTTCTTTTTTTTCTGGATCTGCTTGGAAGGCCTACAGTATCAACAAGGAGGCACATATTATAATCAAGGTAAGCTACTGCTAGCACAATTTGCATTGACATAAAAGACAGAATAAACTTACCCCTCACATCAACTGAAGTATGTGCACCTCCCGAATTCGTCATGGCATTTGAAGATTGCCTGACCGCTGCAATATCAACCAAGGTATGTGCAACCGCTCGAGACATAATGGCAGATGGAGAAGCCCTGGCAGATGGAGAGTTCCTTCTCCTTGTAGACATTGATCTTCCCAATGATGGGGAAAAACTAATCTCAGATCAGGAGACCCAACAGGCAGCACTGGTGACCTGAAAAATCGGCCTGATTGTTCTGCTTCGGAAGATCTTGCCAACGATGGGGAAAGATACCTTCAAAGTGCAGGAGTTACAGGAGATTGAACAATAGGTTGGTCTTCAGATAAACCAAGTCACTGGCTCTGAGAGTCCGACATACTTTATCCACTAGTTCTGGCCTGCTACATAACATACTCGAATAAGAAAGCCACAAAGAAGAGTGCATCAAGAAAAAACATGTAGCCAAGCTGTTTTGGTAAAATTATGAAACATGACTGTTTAAAATTGGCAAAAACAGACAGGTATTTATTCTCACAAAACCATAAAGAGTACACGTTAAAACTAATATGTATTCACTATTCAGACAGAACCTAGCTGTTGGTCAGAATACTCAATCTATTTAAGCACCATTTATTTAAGCAGAAGCAGTACATGACCAATACGCAGTAAAAACTTACCTTTGTACAAAACTGTACAAAGGTCATGCTGGGCCAACATATGCACAGCGACATTGGCACTTCTACGACAGAAATTAACATTACAGGTGAAACTTTATGTTCTACAAAGCCATAGCCTCAGCCAACAAAATAAACATCACAAACAGGGTCCGTTTCTTCATCTTTCTTGTGCTGGATATCACAAACAGTAACGAAGACATTCAGATGATTACCTCTGCAAAAGCGATGCTGTATGTCTTCAGCTGTTAAACCTGCAAAATAAATCCTAATCAGCTGCACAATCGAATCCAAGTAGAGTCCTACATATTTACAATCCAAGTGTTCCAGGTCTTCCTTCTTACTTAAAGAGCCCATTACTTCACTTTTGCAAGCCTATCATGTATTTACAGGAAAAGCTACTGATAAATAGTACTAGTATATTGATTAAAATCGAAGCATCGTAGTTAATTTGGAGCATTCAGCTAGCAGCCTAATGTTATTACCTGGCTACTTTATGTGGCTACGACCAGAGGCGCTCGGGATGGCGGCGGAGCCCGGAGAAGGCCGGATCGAGCGAAGCAGAGAAGAACGGGGAGGCCGGTGGCGGCGCTAGGGAGCTGGCCGTCGGGTCGATGCGGTCACGCAGGAAGGCCTAGGGCTAGGGGGAATCCTGGAAGAGGGGCGAGTTCTTCCAGCGACGGCGGCGGCGGCCGTGACCTAGGGCAGCGGCGTCGGCGGCCGAGACCTAGCAAATGCGGCTCTGCGATGGGAGTGGGCTGCCCACTACCCAGGCCCACCAAAAACGTTTAGTGGCGGCACCCACGGGTAAGTGAAAAATTAAGTGGGTACGTGGCCACGTGGGCATAGGAGTTCTGGCGCGGACAGGGAGCCGCCGGGGTGGAGCTATATATCGCTCCAGTGCGGCGCTAGGAGCCTTTTTTTTTTAGGGGAAAATCTCGCTCTTTATTCATTCACAACAATGTTTACAGGTACAATATCAATATCATAAGAGTACCCAACCATAAGTGTCTACCAGGCCCCAAGGATAGGGCATACTGAGCGAGATTATGAGCTTCGAAATTGGAGCTTCTATTCTCATGGGAAAAATGACAGGAATCAAACTCTATTGGCCTTCGTTGTATCTCTTTGACTACGGCACCATAGCTCCCCAACGCGTGCTCTGAATATCCTCCACAACGACTTTGCAGTCAGAAGCAATATGGACGTTTCTAGCCATGATATCTTGCGCTATGCGGCGTTACGAGCTAACGCCGCCTGAAAGGCGACCGTTTACGGGCTGGCCCATTCGGCAAGCCTTGCATTTTTCCTTTCCTTTTTTTTTCTTTTGGCTTATTAGGATTTTTGAAAATCGTTCAGCTTTGAAAAAAATCAGATTTGAAAAATGTTTAGCTGAAAAATGTTCAGATTCGAAAATTATTCACATTCAAAAATTGTTCACATAAGAAAATTGTTCAAATTCAATATTTTTTCTTTGAAAATTAACAAATTTCGAATTTGAAAAATTTACAAAGAAATGAAAAAATATTGAATTTGAACAAATTTCAAAAATGAACAAACTTCAAATTTGAGCAATTTTTGAAAATGAACAAATTTTGAAAATGAACAAATATCAAATTTGATTTTTTTTCAAAAATGAACAAATTTCAGATTTGAACAATTTTCGAAAATGAACAAATTTCAAATTTGAACAATTTTCGTTATATGAACAAATAATGAAAATGAATAAATTTCGAATTTGAACAATTTTGTTGAAATGATTTTTTTTATTTTGAACGGTTTTAAAAAATGAAAATCTTTCGAATTTGAACAATTTTTAAAATGAACAAATTTCGAATTTGAATTTTTCGAAAGAAAAACAAAATTAAGAAACGAAAAGGAAAACAGAAGAAAAACAAAAACAGAAACAGACTACGAAAATGTAACAAAAACAGAGAAGAAACAGAGAAAAAAAAACGCAATATGGGCCGGCCCAGCAGCGGCGCGCTTCAGGCGGCGCGGCCGTCTAGCGCCGCTGCTGGGCGATATATAGGATTTGGCGAGCCTCCGGAGCGCGTCCGCCTAGCTCCGCCATGGAAGCCACTCCTCCTCCGGCTCCCCTGTCCACTAGGTATATTATTATTCAAAAAAATCAAAATAAAGGGCTCTATGTAGAACGAGTTCCGATTCAACTTTTCTATCTATAAGAAGTTCACATGCTAAAATTTTTGTGGGCGCATAAGTTTGTAGCCTACCCACAAAAAATAAAATATATCATTATTTTACAGCTACAATGCATAAAGTAATAAAAATCAATATTTTTGTACAAAGATAATGTTACTTTCATGGTTTTTCTAATATTCTCTTGACATGTGATCTATCTTAAGGTGTACTTTTGCGACATACATCATGGTGGAGTAAATAGCTTATGGTGTACTAACTGGGTCCCATCCTAAAAATAGGTTTTTACCACATACACAGTTGATGCCCTAAGTTGGCATGTCCCATTGAGTCCGTTCGGGCTTAGTGGGAGTTCTATGGTGGGATGGGGATTGGTGCGAAATTTCATCGTACTTGAAATTTTATTAACCCTTCTCCATATTAGACTAGCGTCATAGTATGAACTCCTCTATAAGTCATGTTTTGCATTCTCCATAATTGTTTTGATTTAAAGTCAACAACTATCTTCCTCACACATTGTAGATCCATCCACCATGGTTCATGACCTGCAACACTGATTTATATACAAGAAATCAACACTCCGTTTAATACAAGAAATCAATGCGCTGTTAGAAAATTTCTAAAATCTCCAGTTGTATTATATAATGGCTCGTTTGGCACCCATCATTTCATTTCATTTGGCAAAAATGAAATGAAATGAATTACAGAGAAATGACAACATTAGGGGCATGAATTGACTTAACATAGCATATGCATTCTTTGAAATTCCAATTGAAATGACATTCCAATTCCATGACAGCCAAACACGTTTGGGTATGGAATCTGAAATGAATTTCATGAAAATGATGGGTGCCAAACGACCCCTAACTAATTTGTAAAGAAGAATCATCTATTAATAGAATAAATGTGCATCTTTCAACTAAAATTGTCCGAAACTTTTAACCAGCTTCTAACACAAGGCGTACGAAACTTCGATGAATCTGCTTACAAGTTTTAACTAGGTTCCAAAACCTAGATCCACTAGCAGTTCCGATGGGCACGCGTACGGTGACGTCGTTGCTAGGATGGAGTGACTTAGATGGGAAGAGTGAGCATGCATGCACTTGAACACTTGCAACGTTAGACCACTAGAGGGCAAGAGCTTTAAGGAGCATCCTAAGGTCAGGTCCAGTCGGTGTGACGCCAGTTGCACGATCCAAGTTTTAGCCATTTTTTAGCCGATTTGTTCTCCAATAGGAGTAATAGTTGGCCCATTTTAGCTCAAAACATCTATCTCAGAGTCCAACTTTACTTCTATCTTTGAATCCAAGTTTCCTTCTAACAAGGCTATCCCACTTTAGTGGAAGAAGACAAGCACGACTACGATGGTGGAGGAGCTGCGGCGGAAGGTGGCGCCGATGAATCACGCGGTGGTATCCCTAATCCGCCAGGGCTGCACTCTGCCCATGAGCATTTACAGTTTTTTTTTTAAGTTCTGTTGGCTTCATCCTAGAAGGTTAAAAGTAAGGCCCCGGTCGGGGGGGGGGGGGGGGGGGCAGCCCAAGAAATTTTGCAAAGAAACATTGCATTTTAACCTATTTTCTCAAAAACAGTGATATTTGTCCCATTTGTCCGCCCTCCAAATTCTGGCCTAATATGTCTCTGTAGCCATTTGCCCCCATATATTCGGTCCAAGCTCCGCTAAGAGGCCTTACATGGTGATGTAATACATGATTCAGTCCCCACCTTCTCTTGGGCAATTGTAGTGAAAACGCTTATTCCTACTACTCCGTTCATATGAATAAGGCGCACGCGTACTCTGAGACGAAGTTTGACGGAAAGAAGTGAACAAATATCTCAATTATATAGTACATAATTGATATTGTTAGATTCGTATTAAAAAACATGCGTGCCTAGTAAATGTTGGAAAGAAAGAGGCGTTTTGGCTCTCAACCTCACATGCTACTGTTTTGTTAAATGAAATTATAAAAATAGTAAAACATTTTGAAAAATTCTGAATTTTTTTGGAGACAAACATATACAAGTTTTATACAAATGTGCAAAGTTTCGGAATGAAATGACAATTTGTGCTATGTGCAGAAAAAACAAAATCATACAATAAGTACTGATTTTTTTTTTGCACAGAGCACAAAACATGTTATTTCATTCCGAAACTTTGCACGTGTGTTAAAACTATATATATGTTTGTCTCCAATTTGTTTCAGAATTGATGTGTTTTACTATTTTTATAATTTCGTTTAACATAACAGAACGTGACCTCGGGAGGCGATTTGAATTTCTGGGAAAAACAGAATTATGTACATTACAATAAATTCAGTGGCACTACAACAGTCCATTCCTACTACGGGTACCAGTGCCTGCACTAAACCACTAGTAGAAAAACTACCTTTCGTCCAGAGCCATATCGGCCATTAATCCCGGTTCAGTGAAAAACCGGGACCAATGCCTGGCACTGGTCCCGGTTCGAGTTGCCAGGGCATTGGTTCCGGTTCGGTTGGGGACATTGGTCCCGGTTCGTGCCACGAACCGGGACCAATGCTCCAGTGCCGGACACGTGGCGTGCCGCGGAGCTTTGGTCCCGGTTCATGGCACGAACCGGGACCAATACCCCTCCCCTGCCTATAAATAACCCACCCCCTCTCTTCTCTCCTCTTTTTTTTCTGGTTGGATTGGTGGGAAGTGGGTGCTAGTTTTTTTTTTCCTTTGCCACGCACAAGATGTGTTCGATGAAATGCCCGAGCCACACTTAAGTTCACACAAGATGATATCCTCGGCCGAGGTTAGCAACTTTATCCTTTTCATCTGTAATTGATAGAGAAATATTGCACGTGTCGATGTACGGTGGTCATTTCACTATTCAAGATGTTATTGTAATGGTATTTGATAAACTTAATTATATGATGCAGATGGATGCACGGATGCGATGGATGTACGGCGAACGACGCAGTTCCGAGTTTATTGCAGGCATGCATAACTTTCTCGAAGTGGCTGAGGCAAACAAAGTGGATAATTTTATGCCTTGTCCATGTGAGAAGTGTCGGAACGTCAGGGAGTACTCTGACCCGAGAACCATTCAAGACCACGTGCTTCGGAGAGGTTTCATGCCCAGCTATAATTGTTGGACCAAGCACGGAGTAAGAGGGGTTAGGATGGAAGACAATGAAGAAGAGGAGGATGATGACAACTATCCTATGTTCCCTGAGGAATGCGGTGATGGTGTAATGGAAGACGTTGAAGAAGAAGGAGGTGAACATCGGGCATCAGATGAGCCCGCTGATGGTCTTGGTGGGGTCATTTCTGATGCAAAGCGAGAATGCGATACAGAAAAGGAGAAGCTAAAGTTGGAGGCCATGCTAGAGGATCACAAAAAGTTGCTGTACCCAAATTGCGAAGATGGCAGCACAAAGCTCGGTACCACACTGGAACTGCTGAAATGGAAGGCAGAGACTGGTTGTTCTGACAAGGGATTTGAGAAGTTACTGAAAATAATGAAGCCGAAGCTTCCAAAGGATAACGAATTGCCCGAGACTACATACGAAGCAAAGAAGGCTATCTGCCCTCTAGGATTAGATGTGCAGAAGATACATGCATGCATTAATGACTGCATCCTGTACCGCGGTGAGAAGTACGAGAATATGGATAAATGTCCGGTATGCAATGCACTGCGGTACAAGATCAGACAAGATGACCCTGGTGATGTTGAGGGCGATGACGAGCCTCCCGGAAGAGGGTTCCTGCTAAGGTGATGTGGTATGCTCCTATAATACCACGGTTGAACCGTCTGTTCAGAAACAAAGAGCATGCCAGGTTGTTGCGATGGCACAAAGAAGAGCGTAAGAAAGACAGGAAGTTGAGACACCCCGCCGATGGGTCCCAGTGGGGAAAAATCGACAGAGAGTTCTCGACATTTTCAGATGACGCAAGGAACTTAAGATTTGGTCTAAGTACAGATGGCTTTAATCCTTTTGGGGAGCAGAGCTCCAGTCATAGCACTTGGCCCGTGACTCTATGTATCTACAACCTTTCTCCTTGGTTGTGCATGAAGCGGAAGTTCATTATGATGCCAGTGCTCATCCAAGGCCCGAAGCAACCCGGCAACGACATTGATGTGTACCTAAGGCCATTAGTTGATGAACTTTTGCAGTTGTGGTCCGAACCAGGTGTATGTGTGTGGGATGAGCACAAACAACATGAATTTTACCTACGAGCGTTGTTGTTCGTAACCATCAATGATTGGCCTGCTCTTAGTAACATTTCAGGACAGTCAAACAAGGGATACAATGCATGCACGCACTGTTTAGATAAGACTGAAAGTATACATTTGGGAAACAAGAACGTGTATCTGGGGCATCGTCGATTTCTTCCGAACAGTCATGCCGTAAGAAAGAAAGGCAAGCATTTCAACGGTGAGGCAGATCGCCGGAAGAAGCCTAACCTCCCTGATGGTGATGTTATATATGACATGGTCAAGGATTTAGAAGTAATCTTTGGAAAGGGTCCTGGCAGTCTATCTGTTCCGAATGACGCTGACAACCACGTACCCATATGGAAGAAGAAATCTATATTTTGGGAGCTACCCTATTGGAAAGTCCTAGAGGTCCGGTCTTCAATCGACGTGATGCACGTGACGAAGAATCTTTGCGTGAACCTGCTAGGCTTCCTGGGCGTGTATGGGAAGACAAAAGATACACCAGAAGCACGGGAGGACCAGCAACGTATGAAAGACCCATACAACAAGCAGACGGATAAAGGGCGTCAATACTTAAGCAGCTACGCTCTTAGCAAAGCAGAGAAGGAAATCTTTTTTGAATGCCTGAGCTGTATCAAGGTCCCGGCTGGCTTCTCGTCAAATATAAAGGGAATAATAAATATGGCAGAGAAAAAATTCCAGAACCTGAAGTCTCATGATTGCCACGTGATTATGACGCAGTTGTTTCCGGTTGCATTGAGGGGGCTTCTACCGGAAAATGTTCGAGTACCCATTGTGAAGCTATGTGCATTCCTCAATGCAATATCTCAGAAGGTCATCGATCCAGTAACTCTACCACGTTTACAGAAGGCTGTGGTCCAATGTCTTGTCAGTTTCGAGTTGGTGTTCCCCCCATCATTCTTCAATATTATGACGCATCTCCTGGTTCACCTAGTCGAAGAGATTGCCATAGGAAAATTTGTATAGGAAAATGTATAGGATTTTAGTATAGTAAATAGGATTTTTTTTTTGTATAGGAAATTTTAGTGTTAGGAATTTGTATAGGATTTTTAGTGTTAGGAATTTTGTATAGGAAAATGTATAGGATTTTAGTATAGTAAATAGGATTTTTTTGTATAGGAAATTTTAGTGTTAGGAATTTGTATAGGACTTTAGTATAGTAAATAGGATTTTTTTAGTGTTAGGAAATTTGTATAGGAAAATGTATAGGATTTTAGTATAGTAAATAGGATTTTTTTTTGTATAGGAAATTTTAGTGTTAGGAATTTGTATAGGAATTTGTATAGAATTTGTATAAGAAATGTATAGGAAATTTTAGTGTTAGGAATTTGTATAGGAATTTGTATAGGAATTTGTATAAGAAATGTATAGGAAATTTTCCCAAATTCATGGATTTGCATTCACATATGTACAAATGAGCATCGAGGTACTAACACTTCATGGATTTCCCAAATTCATTCCATGTCACAACATGTTTTACATTTGCATTCACATATCCGATTCACATTTTTGTGGGTAGATGTATCTTGACATATGGAACAAGTTACCCAACTAATGTTTTGTGCATTGTTCTTAATTTGCAGAAACTATGGAACGAGACGAAAATCAGGAAAACATCATCGAGAATATAATCCGCGGGCCGGAAGATGTTGGCGATGTCACCTCGCAGTTTTTGAACAACTCCGGCGAGGGAGATGAGTCTCTCAACCGAAGAGACGGCTCCGGTGAGGTAGAACCCGACGGCTGGGGTGAGGGAGAAGTCGGCGAGGAAGAAGCCAACGAGGGAGAAGCCGAAGGCTCCGGTGGAACATTAAATGTTGCAAACTCCGGTGAGGTGCATATACATATATTAATGAAGCCCGAGCAAAAGCCGGTATACGATAAAAAAACCAAAAAGTGGGTTAAGTCTTTCCTTGCGCAGCCATCCCAAATATCGATGAATCTGCAATCTGACTATGGTCGTGAACTTAGTAAGCTAGCACGCGCCCAGTCTGAGCAGAACAAGGAAAGAAGTGCAAAAAGCGGGAAACAAATTGCCCAGCTCGGACTGCAGAAAAATCAACCGGTCCCCCCGCTCATAGTGTGTTCCGATATCGACAAGGACTTCAGAGCCGATATGGATAAGGACCTGCAATTATTGGACCCCAGAGCCATACCTGCTGCTAGAGAACAGGGTATCACTGTATCGCAGGCCATGGAAAATGCTATCGCCATGGGTATGACTCTTGGTCAACTTTTAGGCTATGAAGATCAGCCAATGTTAGAGATAGCACGGAAATATGTCACAGGGGAGTCTATGGTCAGTAATGAGGAGCTCACGCGTCTATCAACACATATGCGAAATCTGCACAACTGGTACATGGTGCACACATCAAAGAAGGACGCGAAGGAGTGGATTGCGGTGGACGTTCGAGTGGAGCATTTCTTCAAACCTTACGGTATACAGGTTCAAATGACTGAACTGTTTCAGTTATTCAATCAGCGCGCCCTCGACAAATCTATCCTCAGTTGCTATTGTCTGTAAGTGATTTATTTTCGTAATTAAGTCTCTAGCTCAACTCGTTCATTGCCTCTATTATATTATCCTGACTATATATATATCCTTTTGTACGCTATTATGTAGAATGAAGATGATGGAATGCAAATCATCTAGACATTATGAGGTTGGGTTCATTGACCCATATATCGTTAATGAACATACGTTACGCAATCACCCCAGAGACGTGGAGCATGACCTGACCACCTCTTTAATCAAGCAAAACTTCTGTACGGAAATACTATTTCCTTACAAATTCAAGTGAGTGTTTCTGTCTTGTACATATTTTTATTTGGCTTTCTCGATGTTAAGTGTAATTGATGAGTTATGCATGTCTGCTTTATGTAAACGTCCGCAGGTTCCACTGGATTCTGCTAAGCATTCAAGTTGACAAGTCCATAGTTGAAGTCCACGACTCATTAAGTTGGGACCAAGCGACGTGGACCGAAATGAAAGAAATGCTCAATAAGTAATTTCAATCATTATCGCATTATATCGGCCTCTTTCGTTCGTTTCCTGATATCAAGTAATTAATAACTCGTTTGTTCATTTTTTGGGCCAAAGCAGGTGTTGGACACTATTCAAACAGAATGTAGAAGGTCCATTCAAAGATGAGCTAACTTATATATCGGTGAAAAGTCCGCAGCAGCCACCGGGGAGTAATTTATGTGGATTCTACGTTTGCGAGTTCATTCGCGAGTTGACCTCTGAGCGGAGAACAACTTCTTTGAGCAAAATGCGGGAGAAGCTCAACCCAGAACTGCGCATACGAGCAATTCAAGAGAAATTGGCGGGATTTCTGCTTAGGGAGGTCATCGATGAAAGGGGAGAACATTATGCTGCGGACGATGAACTACATATGTGATCTATCTCCATGTAATTAAATAGTTGTATTCTCGCAAGAGATCGAATATTAATTATATATGCATCAACGTGTACTGTGTATATAGTAGAGCGTATAATATGCGTACGGAAACGATGGAGAGCACGTCGGCGATGCGAAGAAGGGGGAGACGACGGAGGCACCGGCGAGAGGGAGAGGAGGCACCGGCGAGAGAGAGAGGGGGCACCGGCGAGAGGGAGACCCTAAACCCTAAATACAAAAAAAAAACACTCATTGGTCCCGGTTCGTAGTCTCCCCCCACGCCCAGTCAGAACTGGCCACGTGAAGCCCCATTGGTCCCGGTTCGTGGCTGAACCGGGACCAGCATTCGTCCCGATTGGCTAGTCCCGGTTCGGGAACCGGGACGGATGGCCCAACCGAACCGGGACCATAGGCCAGTTTTCTACTAGTGAACTGACACGATCGATCACACTGCTACAGTTTAGAAGGGGAACCAATTGACGACCGAGTGTACAACACAACGTATACTACACGTGCTACCTACCCTGGGGAGAGCCCACCTGTTCAGAACGGGTGCCAGGTCTGGGACATGCCGCCCTGACACGTGTAGCCGGAGTCGACGCTCCAGACCGGCTGAGGGTCACCGCCGCTGCCTTGCACCATGTCGCCTAGAAGGTCCCTGAAGCTCTTGAACGGCAATGGCGTCACGGCGGGCCAATGGTGCGCTGCCGGTATGAGGCCGGTGGAGTCTTGCTGTCCGTAGCCAACGACGAGGGTAGCCACGGCGAGGTCGCTGCTCAGCGAACCTGACGACTCGTCGGAGACAGATGCCGGTCTTGTTGCCGCGGCCGTGCTTTTGTCCAACACCCTGCACAACACCCAGTCCTCCTGCACTTTGCAACATTAACATTTTAGCACTTTGTATTTGACGGACACTCAAACTGGTGCCCTGTTGCATCTTGGCCTTGAAATGGGGCCATAATTGTCACATGTTCTTGACTGGCGACTCGATAACAAAAGAAATTGGCAACTTGGTATTCAGTCGACATTTTTCTACAACTTGTAAACGAAAAAAAAGGAAGTCACATTTGGAAGAAAGAATAACCATAACGAGACAGTCAAATCATTTTCAAAAATGCAACTTAGTACGCGCAGTATTGTGTTGTTTAATGATGCTGATGTATGGCGATGGAGCCAGGCGAACAACCTTGGACGTTGCCTTCAACAAAAAAAAGCTTGGAACATTGGAGATATGTGTTTGCTTTTCGATAAGACTAGGTCACCTAGAATGATTGGCAAGTGACATAAGTAATTTATCATATGAGGAGAGCAGGCAGCACCTACAGCCTGAATATGAAGAAAGTATTTTCTACTCCGTAGCTGTCAAAGACGAAGCTTCCTTTCTCTGCACGAACGTCTAGTCTAACCCTCCATCCTAGTCACGCAACAAATGGTATCCGGGATAGAATGGCTGCGCAAGCATGCAACTGATCTGAGCCGTTGGTCGCGTCAAAATTCAGAACTCGTGGTATGGATGAATGGTTAGAAGAAGCGGCATGTCATACCCTGAGAAGCGGCGACAGACCGTGGGGTTGGTCGGAGCCGGCGAGTTGATGACGGACCGCCGGGCTGCCCTCCTCGGCGCGGAACTCGTGCATGACCCACTCGGTCTTGGTTCCCCTGGGCGCTCTCCCTCGGTAGAAGACGAGCGTCTTGCGCATGCCGACGACCGTGCCGCCGGCGCCGGCGATGACGCGGTCCTTGCCGGTGGCCTTCCAGTAGCCGGAGTGTGTGGCGCGGTTGGTGCGCTGGCCCGACGCGTACTTGCGGTCGTGCAGGCTGAAGAAGTACCACTCCCTGCCGCCCACGGAGGCCGCATCTGTACATCGCCCAGCACATGCAGGAACAAAAGAGAAGATGGTAGTTAAGGAGGATGAAGCAATGAGCCATTGTTGTCACTTTCGAGGATATGCGAGCAAGTTAAGTTTCGAATCAACGCTACTGATGAATCTTTCATGGATGTGCATCGGCTTGAGTTAGTATTTGATGTTCTTCAGTATTGTTTTGGTATATATACAGTAAACGTTCAACCATGTCACGAAGGTTTCGTGGTGTAGTTGGTTATCACGTCAGTCTAACACACTGAAGGTCTCCGGTTCGAACCCGGGCGAAGCCATCTCTTTTTTCTGATATTTTTTTGCCTACTGACCGAATTATGGCTTCAAACTGTTTGATCTTCGTGGTGCGAGAGATGAGAAGAGACAGATGGTACCTGGAAGCTCCCACGGCTCGCACTTGTTGAGGTCGACGTCGACCATGTCCACGCCGCCGCCTGCCCTCCTGCCGGAGAGCTTTCGGCAGAGGTAGTCCAGCACGAGCTCCTGGTCCGTCGGGTGGAACCGGAACCCCGGCGGCAGCCTCGCCTCCACCATGCTCATGGAGCTGCTCATTTCGCCGCCTCCACGCCTGAGCTGAGCAAGATCGAGCCGCGAAAAGACAGTACGGAGAAGGACACGACGGGGCCGGTATTAATAGGGAGATCTAGCCATGGACCTGTCCGAGCCTGACGCAACGCTGGCCACTGTTGCAAATTCTTCTTTGGAATAGTTGCTCCATCTGTTCGTCCAAAAAAATAAACTAGTCTTAGTAACTACGAACGTGTTGGGAAAAAACATAATAACTCAACTTGTAGGGAAAAGAACAGGAATAGCAGAGTGATACGACGATCAGATCTTCGTTTGCGTGCAGTTAGCAAACCGATCGATCGATCTGACGAGAAAACTTTCTTACTGCTTTTCTGACTCCCGAGACCGTGTCAAACAGTTTTACGTCCGGGAACCGCCGACTGCGTAAAGGATCGATGGATTGCCATTGATTGGGTTAAGATGGCACAGGTTGCTCCTTCTCATTAGCTGTCGACGACAGCGATGTCGTCGTTGAAAGAGTATCCACGCGAGCTCCGTTGGTAAAAATTCTGGTGGAGGAGAAGGGAAGGAAATGGCGCAGCAGCGGCACTGTTATCGCCATTGGGAGCTCGGGAGTCGGCAGTTGACAACAAGAACATAGCTTTCTCTGTAGAAATTCGCAAGACCTGCTGCACTGAACAGCGGCGTGTCCTTTTCACTCTTCTGTGCTAAACCTGATTCAGGAGATGCAGCAGGGACACCGTACAGTGGTAAACTGCTGGAAAATAGACTTGAAAAAAGTCTACTCTCTGAACTGAGTCGTCATCAGCTTCTGACCACATGATAAATTGACAAGTACTCCCTCCGTTCCATTTTAATTGACTCACATATATCTAGATATGTATGCATCCATATGTAGATATATGTGAGTCAATTAAAACGGAACGGAGGGAGTAGTTCGGTTTGTCCACTCCTCCCATCGAGGAGATAGTCATGTCAGTCCTTTTCAGGGAAGAATATCTAGCAGAGCGAGAGTGAACCCGCAGGAATATCCAACCGAGCATTGATTGTACCGCTTATGTCAAAACTCCAAGATGCATAACGCGCCGGGTAGCGAACTGTGTGTGTGATAGATACACCTGAATAAAAAGCAATGTCAAACACGTAAGGCAGGCAGAAGATCTCCGCGAGATGCGTTCTGCAAGGTCACCGCCTCCCGTTGAGCAGCCTTGTTAATCTCGTCAACCAATGTCAATTGGGAGGTTAGCAGCCAGCCATAACTTTGGGAAGCAATATATTCTTATTAAGAGAAAGGAGAAATGTATTTACAGATGCTGCAAATACATCATAAGCTACGACTAGTATTTTCATCTGAACATGATACTGTATTACTGTTACCGCCCTCTATGCTAGGGTATAGAGTACTGCACGATGGGAGTACATTGCGTGTTAGGGCAAACCAAAACACACTTCCAAGGAAACATCCTCCATGTAAGGTTTTAGATAAGACTGAAAACGTAAACTATTTATTAGTAGCACACGCTGAAAGTACATTCTCTGAACCTGACGATGGATAATTGCAGCCTGGCACCATCTGTAGCGTACCCTGCAGAAAATGTCACAGGTGCGCATTTGCGACGAGTCGGCCGATGATCCATCTCGTGAGCTAACCTGCGAACGAAGACGTGAGATTGGTTCACCGGATTGACCATTCTGATTGCATATAAAATGGGGTTAATTCGTGAAGAGGATTTAGTAAAGGGCACCTCTGTTGTCCGCCCGTCAGATAAGATAGCTGCACAAGCTCGAAATGGAAATCGCTTAACTTGATTGTTTGGTACGGGTACTTATCGGAGGTGCTGACTCAGCAAAAAATGGTAAGCACGAGAAGATGTCTAGTGCTACTCAAGTTATCGGAGTAATATTGTAAAAAGTTGCCGTGCTATACATAGTTGAGGTACTAAAGACTCATGAAGAATAATGTAAAAAGTTGACAAAAAAAGTACTCCCTCAGGTACAATTTAGAGGGCACGCATGTAGTTTAAGAAAAACTTTGACCATTAAATTTAGGAGCTCTTTTACGGTGCTTGGAAAACTACCGTGGGTAGTTTCAGGTAGCTCCCATCGTAAATTATTTGAGCCGCCAGATTTCAATCTCTCCCTCCTAAATGATTTCAGCCGTCCAATCATTAAGCAGATAATTTAGTATAATCAGTTGGGGTATGATGGTCATTAGTCCACGATCTGTTTGGCGTCCCCTGCTCCCTCGACCCGCTGACCGCCGTCGCCGCTACTCTCGTGGTCTGGCAAAACAGCGCCGTCGCCGCTACTCTCAACCCCCGCCCAGTGGAGCTCGAGGTCGTCATCAAAGAGCTCCGCAAGCGGCGGCGCCAGGCCCTCTAGGACAGCTGGATCGGAGCCGCCGTCATCTCCCTGCGCTATTGGATCTGGCGGCCACCTCTCTCCTCGCTTGCGGGAACGGAGGGCACCGTCCCCATCTCGGGCGAGTGATCCGCCCCATCGTCGGCCAGAGGATCGCTTGGCGCACGACGAGCCCCCCTGCTCCCGGAGTCGAGCGCCCCCCGACGCCAAGGTCACCGGCCCGCCGCGTCGGCCAAGGTAACACACTCCCCTCCGCCCTCTCGTCCGTTGCAATTGCGCGGCTGCTCGGCGTGCTTGGTTTCTGTGCGTGCCCTTGTCCGACGTGCTGCTACTTCCTGTGCTCTAGTTGATGCCAACGTGTAGTCAATCTTGGTCAGTTGATTGATATATATACAGAGAGTATGCTTACTACCCGTAATAAAGTTGAACATGCAGCTGTGAGTTCAGTTGCTGGAGTTGAACATTAAACTTTCACAATTGTAGATTACCTTGTTTGTTTGCTCTTCTGCACATTCTCCTAATGGTTACTAAAGTTTTAACTGTTTTTCAGTACTGAACAAATAACTTGTAATTACCAAGGTTCAGCAGATGTTTCACTGAGCTGTAATCAAAATACACTGTGGTTGGGATGCTTTGTTTGTGAGGAATAAATCACTAATTGTCTCATGTACTTTGTAAAATTATTTGTTCAGTTGAGCAGTACTTAACTCATTTTGTTTCATTGGTAGTTACCTAATCCTGTACTGAGTATACAACTACGAATTTATAAGCCATGATCTTACGTAACCTATATCGTCACCATCGTAAGGGCAGAAAAATATCCACTGTTCTGATTGTTGCATGGCACAACCTTATAGCTTCCACTTACTATTTCAGAGCTCTCGACATCCAGGTCTACTAGTGTTTGTGAACTAAGCAGGCAGTGAAGCTTGATTAATTAAAAGTTGACCCTTGTGTAATTTTTTGCTGCAACCAAAGACTCAGTAGAAAATAAACATGATGCCAGACTTATTTAAGTTTTGGAAATTCGCACAGATCGACTATACTAGCGTGTTTCCTTTACTCAATATTTATTCTTGGGGGAAAGTAAAGCTGGGATACCAGCTTTATGCTGGACATGCACTATTAATGAAAGCAGAACTGCATTGCTCATAGGAAAGAAAAGCTGTACAAAAGAAGTTCTCTGAACATCAGTTTGGTCGATTATTTCCTTTTGCTGTTTTCCATACCACCAATCCTCTACAAAAGAAGTTCATAGGAAACTTGTCTGTAATCGCGAAAGGTTACCATAAAGAGAAGCACATGAAGGTTGCCGTGAGTTGAGTGTATACTTGGACAGAGTGTAAATTTAGTCCTATGCATACTTTGACAGTTTATACAGAGTGCAGAGGAATGATGTTCAACTGCAATTTTAGCCCCTCTGAAGTCTAGGTAATTTTATGCTGTGATGGATTTTGTTGGACATGGCACACTTGCAGTTGACTTTAAATATCCCTGTCACGTTTTTAAAATGTAAATCCTAATATTCACTATTGGCAGGTTATTGAGGAAGTTGATATGGACAGGAAGATCGATATTGTTCATGAGCTCGAGAATTCTGTTCTCAAAAGTATTAATGATCAGAATGGCAACCATGTGGAAGTTTCCTTTGGTACAGCCTGCATTGTAATATGATCCCTTGGTAGAGAGAAACAAGGTTTTTTATCTTCCTGTACAGAATCTGGAGGGTTGCGGGAACTTTGAGTAACAACATGAGCGTTACGTTTTGCCGTTGTATATCTTTTTGCCCATGTACAAGTTTACAGGTGGATATACAGCTGCACATTTTATGAGGCTGTTAGCTGGAGAGTTGTGTTGTTGAATTTTGTTCTGTCTGAGCTGTTAAATGTGGGTTAACTTTGTTCGTGAAAGCTATGTTTAGCATTCTGGCTCTAGTTTTCCTTGTGCTGAAAAGTTAAAATGATGTGAACATGAGTATTTGCATGTTTGAAATATGTGGGCATATTTGTATGAGGAAATGTCTAAGCTATCAGTATGTTGGAGGGTATGTTTTTTTTGGTTCTTGTGCTATCGAGCTTCATCGTTTCGATCAGAACTTACAGTGAAAACTCTACTCCTTGTCTAAACTAGACAAGTCAGTTTTAATCTGTACAGTTCGCTGCCAAATGTATTTCCGCCTATTGTGCTACTAGTTCATGCTGGGACAATGGCATTATGCCGATACTGGTACCAGCTTACGATCAAGTTTCAAGTTCTAGTGCTCAGTTGCTCTCAGTCATATTCCACTGAAATGCCAATTTGAGCTGCTGAGCTCTGCTTGGCCCCGCACTTCTGGTAATGCACTCGATGGATATGGTACCGGAACTACTGCTAGTGAGCACATTCACGTGTTGTATAGCATAGAAGAGAAAGGTTTGGTCATTCACTACAAATGATGGAAATTAATCGTACGAATAAATATAGATTACAAAAAGGCTCACATCGTTCTATCCTTTCTAAGAAGGAAACATGAAGTAAATGTCACATACAACAAATGAGCAAGACTCAAAACCTATAAAAGAACCAGTAAACATCATTTGGCTGTTAAATTATCTCTGCGTGCTGAATGATTATGCACTGTTGTGCTCGTCACCGTTGTCAAAAGACAATGCCTTCTTGGGATTGTTAAGTACATGGTGCATTGTTCTTGGTGATGACCCATCTTCGTCCGATCCCCTCGTCAAAATACGCAATCAAAATATTACCATCAATGTGCTAGCGGAAGAGCTCCCAGGTAAGAGTACACATGCACCAGATTAATCTTGTAGTGCCAGATTACAATACCTGAGGAAATGTATGTCTCAAGATAGCTTCGACTGCAAGTTAACACGGCACGGCACTGCACAAAAAAGACACAACTACTGCAACTTATTGCTACTCCAAGTAAAATTAACTCCAAGGCAAATACTCCTACTCATAAATTCAGTGGAGTAGGAACAAGCAGTAGCAAGCAACAAAGCAAACTGTAGACCTTACACTACCGTACTCCAGTTTACTGGTACTCTTACTCTAGAATCTAGAAACAAAGTGAGACAAAATCAAGGAAGCTGCACTAAGCCGATGGATTACACGCTTGCATCTGTTCAAGCAAGTGTATTGATTTTATTCAATTAAACTTCAGTTTGCTAGCTTAATTCCAGTTACTCCACTATGATTCATATTGATTCATGAAGCTGATTCAGTATTCAACAGGGAACCAACAGGGAGTAACTTCAGTTTTCAAATTTCACCAAACTAGCGAGTACACTAACAAACTGAATCAGTGTTTTCTTGTCAGGCCAAGGCAACTCACCGGGGAGAGAGTAGGAGTAACTGGAATTAAGCTAGCAAACACCGTCGGCACAGTGCTCTTGGATACTTGAGAGAGTAGGAGAAATCTAGCGACGGCGCCCGCGGCCGGCTGTTGCTGCTGGAGGCCACTTCACCTTGACCGCCGCGTCGGTCGGCACCGCCCACGCCGCCGACGGGCCCTCCATCGGGCCGACACGGAACGGCACGTCCGACCGGGTGCTGAACCAGCTGCTGACGAGATGGACGGGATGAACGCCAAGAAGACGGTGTTCGTCATCGCGGCCTACAGACCGGACATCATCGACCCGGCCCTGCTCCGGCCGGGGAAGCTCGACCAGCTCATCTACATCCCGCTCCCAGACGAGCCGTCGCGGCTGCAGATCTTCGAGGCGTGCCTGCGCCGACCTCCTCTCTCTCGCCGCGTCGACCTCCTAGACCTGGCCCGTTCCACAGCTGGGTCGCCACCGCGTCGCCAGCCCTCGCCGCCGCGTCGCCGGCCACCTGCAATTCCTCTGCCTCAGGTGAGAGAGTGAGAAGAGGGGACCCGATCTGGGGATGGGGATAATGACGGTGGGGTCAATGACACGAAATTACCAAAACACCCTTTTACTTTTCACTAAAAATAAAATAATATTTGGTAGTTTCGGGTAGTTTCAGGTTCTTTTAATCTAGTAGTTTCAGGTAGCTCTTATTTTATCACCGTTCGATTAGAGTCGATGGACGGTTGTTAAAATTACCAAGTACCCTAAAACTTGTATAAATTTAGACAATAAAATATAAATTAT
This sequence comes from Poa pratensis, assembly GCA_947311845.1. Taxonomy (NCBI): domain Eukaryota; kingdom Viridiplantae; phylum Streptophyta; class Magnoliopsida; order Poales; family Poaceae; genus Poa; species Poa pratensis. The sequence goes on from CAMZMU010000063.1 coordinate 47,054,808, forward strand.
ATGTAACAAAAGTTATACCGTTAGATTTATAATTAAAAGAAGTTTTCAATGATATATTTTTTGTGATGTATACTTCATATTTTGTTGATCAAATAATGGTCAAATTGTTTTTTTTAACTGTTGCGTGCTCTGTAAATTGTACTGCAGGGAGTACTCACTCTGCTCGCTAATATAAACGTTTTACCAAGTTAAATTGGCTTATCAAAAAAAATCTTATATTGGTCCATGAATTGCCAAAACACAACCCTTCAATGTATTGATCGAGTTTTTTTTAACCTAGCTCCACTTATAAACTGGTAGGAGGGTGCACCGTTATAATGGAAGTTAAGGAAAGCTAGGCCACGTCCAAAACGTATTGGAAAAGTGCACTTCCCATGTTGCCTAACGAAACGGTACGTGGGCCCGGTTATAAACCTGATGGGCAGGCCATGGTGGCCCACTCATCAATTTTGAACATGTAGGTGACGGAAGAAACATGGGTGGCATGCTTTATTTGAAATTGACCCTATCTTCATGTTCTTAACATAAACCCTTTTTACATTCGACATACACCTCTATATTCATCATCCCAAGTGTGTAATAATTCCACATCATCTACAAACACTAGAAAGCCGAGGAGAAGTAAAACACGTAATAAAAACTAAATGATATATATATATATATATATATATATATATATATATATATATATGCAATGCTCTTATTAAAATGAGTGGAATCTAGTAATCATGCACAATGAACTTGATGAGAACTTGAAAGTGGTTAGTTGAAGCTTCGGATGAGGGATTTGTATGCAACAAGCTCTAAAAGACTATACAAAATCCATTAAAATGAGTGGAATCTAGTAATCATGCACAATGAACTTGATGAGAACTTGAAAGTGGTTAGTTGAAGCTTCGGATGAGGGATTTGTATGCAACAAGCTCTAAAAGACTATACAAAATCCACTCATCACTGCTTCGAGGTAGAAGAAGGATAGGAAAGGGACCGGACATGCAGGTGCAAAGGGAGTAGATACAAGTTTTTATATTTGCGTGGATTAAAGGTAAATTGTGAGCTAGGTAAATTGGGAGCTAGGTAAATTGGAAAAACTGATGGATTTAAATATTGTCAATTGCATATTTAAAAAGTTTTGTGCCACTTGCTAGTGGCAATATCTCTAAATCTTGCACCCATGAAAGTGAAATATTTATCGTGCATCAAGATCAAGAGTAAGAAGTGGAAGGACGAACCATAAATTCTACTACCGAAAATAAGTGCAAAAGTGGGTAGGGATTTGACCTTGCCGACACTTCTAAACGACATTAAAGTTTTATTGTCCACATGTTTCTTGGTACTGCTTCGGTTTTAAATATTTTTATGTTTCTATTGTACCAAGTGATAATGGTTAGGATCATATGAAGTGCATGTATTACGTTGATTTTTGCATCAGTTATTTTATGCCTTACAGTTTTTCCGACCTCAAATTTTGTTTATCCTTCGCCACGCGTGAACCCCGACATAACCCGAGATGTGTGGAAAGGAATCTGGTCAGAGAGAAGTGGGCTTACCTTCTGATGATCCATATGTAAGAAGACGATAATTGACGTGCAATGCGCCATCCTGGCCTTCCACAAGTCCCAACCGAAAGGAACCGATATGTGCCTTGTTGGGCCCGTTTTGGCGGCAGGAGTTGCCCGCGAGGCCACTTTCGGCATAGAAACACCCCGCCTGGGCGCCTGTCGGTCCTTTTTTCTTTTCTTTTTCTTTTTTACACATGGCCTCGATAGAAAAACCATGCGGCCCTAAAAAATTCAAGACATGACTCACGAATCATGCTAGGCTTGCAGAAAACTCCCTAAGCTTATGGAAAATCTGAAGCTAGCTCGGGAACCATATCAATTTTATAGAAAGGACCCTGAACCTTTTCAGATTACCTATATTTTTGAGGTATTCAGAAGGAGGCAAGGATACCCCAAATTTTGAAAAAGTGGCAGAAAAATCCAAAAATTTGGGAAGCCGATCAGAAAAAATAAAAGGAAAATTCCTACGAATTGAGAAATTTGGATCTCTAGGGAAACCTTTCCTCACTCCTCCTAGGGACTCTATTTTGTCTCATTCAATGGAGTTTGTGAGGCTTTCGGACTCGCCTACTTAACTGCTAGATAAATTTTCACTCATTCTTTCACCCTTCCAGTTCCAGTGAAGAAATTTTCTTCGACCTTTCCAACAACCCAACTCTGGACTCTTCTAGCATCCATGCACGAGAAGAGTAATGAACCCAAGATGAAAAGCAACAATAACATCCAAAAATGTCAAGAACTGTAGGAGTGGAGAACAAACATGAAGACACTCAAGTCTAACCCAAATCTACAATAATGACTTTTGTGACTACGGCTCAAGGGTACCCTGTTGTGGGAATGACCAAGTCCTACCATAGTGTCCTACCTAGTATCGCATGGCACAACCTTAATGATCAAGACAAGTCAAAAAATATTCCAAGCATCAAGCCTTGGTCAGCAATTTAAAGAATGTAGAGGAAGAAAAGAAGAAGTCAAAGATGAAGGCCCAAGTGAAACAATCCCAAGATGATGGGGGCTAAGTTCACCATGGAGTACACCACACTCATCCTAGTACACCATACACAAGTGGACTACAAATAAGCACAACTATCCTCCCACCTACAAACCTAGAGGGTTTCCTTGGCCATTTTCAAGCCCCAAGCCTAAAGTATACCCCATGGGGTGTATCCTTGATGACGTGCAACACACATTCGTTGGGAAACCCCAAGAGGAAGGTTTGAATTAGTGCAGCAGCAATTTTTCCTTGAGAACAAAACCAAGGTTTATCGAACCAGTAGGAGTTGGAAGAGCTTCAACACGGTGTCAAAACCACTCTGGCGCTTATGGCTTTGACGTGGACCTGCACACAACACAATCAAAATACTTTGCCCAACGAAACAGGAAGGTTGTCAATCTCCCTGGCTTACTGAATACAAAGGATTAAACGTATGGTGTGAAAAATAAATATAAATGAAAAAATGAACAACGAGCAAATGATGGTGGGAAGTAGTGGAAACGGTGTTTTTATCAGTGTAAAAGAATGGACCGGGGTCCACAGTTCACTAGAGGTGTCTCTCCATAAAACAGATAAACAAACATGTTGGGTAAACAAATTACAGCTGGACAATTGACAAATACTATTATGACAAGACAAAGTTCATTGTAATATTTAATTGGGCATTACAACAAGATACATAGACTGCTTGCTAGTTGCATCTATGACTAATAATCCAACCCCGAGATAACATCCATGTCTCCCAAAAGTATTAAGTTGCAATCAACAGATTATTGCAATAAGCAAAGTGTGTAATGTAAGCAATGAATATAACACGTAGAAATAAATTGTTGTTTTATCCCTAGTAGAAACATCACATCCAAAGTTTAGTCGTTTCTGTCATCTCGAGCCCAGACAATTGAAGATATGAACCTACTATCTAGTATAAATACTCCCTCTTGGAGATACAAGCATCTACTTGGCCAAAGCATCTACTAGCATCAGAGAGCATGTAAGATCATAAATAAAACACATAGATAAAATATGAACAAACTTGATCATAACTTTATAATTCATTGGATCCCAGCAAACACAACTTGTACATTACATAAAGATGATCTTGATCATGTTAGGCAGCTCACAAGATCTAAAGATGATAGCACAAGGAGAAGAGACAACCATCTAGCTACTGCTATGGACCCGTAGTCCAATGGAGAACTACTCACGCATCAGTCCGGAGGCGGGCATGATGGTGTAGAGCCCTCGGTGATGATCTCCCCCTCCGGCAGAGTGCCAGGAAGAGCTTTGAACCCTCCCGAACTAGGGTTGGCGACGGCGGCGGCCTCAGATGTTTTCGGGAAAAGTGTTCGGTTACTTAGGGTTTTCAGGGACAAAGTAATTTATAGGCGAAGAGGCGGCGTCAGGCGAGCATCAGGGGTCCCACATGGGCTAGGGGTGCGGTCCACCCCCAGGCCACGCCTGGAGGCCGTCCCCCCTCTAGGTGGGTCCTCTCCAGCTGGTCTTTGGTCGGTGCCTTCGGTCCTTTGCAAAAATAAATCCCGTAAAGTTTCGTCCAATTCCGATAATATTTCTTACGCTTTTCTGAAGAAAAAAAAAGACAGCAGAAAACAGGAACTGGCACCGTGGCATCTTGTTATAGGTTAGTCCCAGTAAATGAATAAAAATGATATAAAACTATTATAAAGCATGTAGCATTTGGTATAAAACAAGAATGGAACATCAAAAATTATAGATACCTTTGAGACGTATCAATCCTCTCACTGTCACTTGAATACAACTCAGGGGAGGGGGCTAGAGAGGCACAAATATCACGTCAGGGAGCTATCTAGTATCGAGTCACAAGAGTTTCACGACGACTCACATCGACATCGGGGAAGTGGGAGCTTTGAGGTGACACTTCGAAGTTCACCATGACCCATGTCTCGTTAGTCGAGCCTACTCCCTAGACACGTCGTTAACATATGACTAAGTTGCGCTCCAACGAGCCTACCGAACCTATTAAAAAAATATCAACTGTCAACTCTCGCAAAATGTACGACAACCTTTGCTGTAATCTAACATACACACCCAACTCACTACTTTCTCGATCAACTACGTTGCTCGAGATATCACCTACTCTCTCGTTGCAACAATGATAAGTAGCTACGTAGAGCACTTTTTTGTCAACTCATGCCCTTTTGTGTGTGCATGCATATATGTGTCTGTTATGTAGCAAAGCACGACTTACTAATGTTTAAAGTACACATTAGTCAGTCGTGCTTTGCAACAAAGTACATAGCAAACACATATATGCACACCCTTTTATGGCTTACTAATGTTTAAAGTACATTATTACTTTTTTTGCGAAAAGGACCGTGGCATTAAAATAAACACCGAACCGTACAAAACATCTCAACAAAAACGAAAAATACAACGAGATCCCTGAGATGCCCTTCGTCTTTAACCTCCAGACCGTGTCGACGGCGCGCCGCCGCTGCCGCTCCTCCCTGAGCTGGCCTGACGTTGTTGGTTGCGGACGGGAAGTCGCCGAACGGGTCAAGAAGACCACATCCGTCCCGATGCCGAAGAAGAAGGATGAACCACCGATGAAGCTCCACGACGATCCGGAGATCGTCACCGCCAGAAAGAGCCCTTGAGAAACACACCACTCCACAAGCTTCTTGACGTCGCCGCCGATATGGGACTGAAGCCAGGGAGACCTTATTGAAAGAGACGCCGCCGTCGCCATCAGAGCGCCGCCCCAAGAAACCTTGACACGAAAAACAGAAAACGGAGCCCTCCCGAAGGCCACAGAGGCGAGGGAGATCAGCGGTGGCGCCGACGAGAGGCTGAGGAAAACCTAATCGGCTTGCCTCGTGCTCCTGGGAGCTCACGCCGTGCGTACCGCTTCGTATGCGTTAAAAGTACATTATTACTTGGACCAAGTAATAGTGGAACTTTACGCTAAAAAAACTAAAGTGTCACTTTTACTCCCTCCATCTCTATATTGGTTGTAATAACATCTTATATTATGGGATAGAGGGAGTAGTTGTTGCTATCCAGAGAAGCTGTAGGGATGTAGGACATATCAACGGTTCATATTCCTCGGAAAAATAATGAACAGTTCATTGAGTTATTTTGGACATGTTGTGTTTAGATCGACCTTTTGAGTTTGGTCTCATAGCTCTCGAGGTCGATAGTGGAGTACATCAGGTGGTGCACTCACATGCTCTTTCTTCTCCAACCTGGATCAAATTTAATGTTTTAAATCACTAGCTATAGCCCTGTTATAGCCCAATGGAGACTTTTTGCTCCTGGGCACCGGTGCACCCTCCTGTTGAAAAAATTCGAAAACCATATTTATAAGTTTCATAAAATTCTGAAAAAAAAAATCCGCGTATAGCCAATAATATATCCCACTAATGTGAAAATTTTCAACTTAAAAAACGTTGTATTCTGAGCTACACAAAAATGACAAATGTGTAGATCTGAGAATGTATATTTTTAAATCTCTAAATTTTGCTAGATTTGTTATTTTTGAGTAGCCCATAATATAAGGTATCTTAGATTAAAATTTTACACGTCTGTAGGATACACCATGGGCTACATCTGGATTTTTTTTCAGAATTTTTTGAAACTTATAAATATGGTTTACGAATTTTTTTAAACTGGAGGGTGCACTGGTGCCCGGGATCATAATCCACTTTCCGCGTTATAGCCCCGCTATACTATTTGTTTGAGAATGTTGACACTAAATGATTCCATTTTAATTTCCCGCTATAGCCCCTTTAGTTCCGCTATAACTGGGTTGCCGCTATTGGCAATATCCTGCTATTTAAAAGAGAAAAACGCAGGTTTAGTACACCAACTTGCCCAAAACGAGCGTTTTGGTCACCAAGTTGCAAAACATGAAAGTTGGTCACGAAGTTGCCAAAGATAGAATTCTTGGTCATTCTGGCACGGCGCCGTCGAAAGAGCCGTCAACTGTGCACGTGTGGAGCGGGTCGGGCTGGATTTTTTGCCAAAAACACCTTGGATGTATGTGTCTTTGCATTTATTCATCCCGACTAATCCCGCGAGAAGAGAGCTCTCTGTCCGGGCGATTCTGAGTGCGGCGGCGCTGATAGGCAGGAGACGGTGGCTGTCGCCGTCGCTGAAGACGATGGATGCTCCGCCGTCAGCAGATGTGGAGGAGGAGGAGGCAGTCCAACCTGCGCGGGAGCGTCCCCCAGATCTGGGCACCAGGGTGGTGGAGGAGGAAGTCCGCCCGCCGCCGTCACTGGAACCCGCTGTCAGCCCGCCGCCAGCTGAAAAGAAGTACCAGTTTGCCCATCTCCCGCCGCCGCAGCGCCGAGCTCCAGGCGCCGCCGCTCCAAACTATGGTACGAGCTGTAAATGGATAGATTTTCGATTTAAACTCCCACATTTTAGCTGTCTCTTTGCTTTAGATGGCTAGGTCTTGTCCTAGATTTAGCATGTCAAGCAATGTAGCCCATTATTTTGGACAGATATAGTTAGATTGTTGTACTGCCGAGCTAGGGTTCCTAAAAAGGGGATTTTTGTGTTGTGCAGATCTCTGTCCTGATATATTCAGTGTTGAAATTCATCATGGTGGGTTCTTTTGTGGCACTAACTACTAACTGTAGAGGCAGAGGAAGCACGACGACAACTAGAGGCACTAGCAGAAACACAGGAGTGCCACCAAAGAAAGGACGTGGAAGATGGCTACTTTTAGGAGATGAGGGAGCATCAACATCTGGAGCTCCTGTCGAGGAGTACCAGAATATTGAAATGAACTATACCCAGGAGCCACCTTCAGACTGTTCTGATTAGTGTAATGGCTACTTGTAGACTTTGATTTTCATTTTGCTTGCCTGTAATGATACCATGACTAATGGCCGGAGTACTTACAGTGACTGAGCTTTTGTAATGAATATCTGTTTGCCTGCTTGTCTGGCTTCAATTCAGAACTTTTAAATGTTCTAGAAGTTCAACGATGATTTCAAAAATGCACAATGATTTCAAACTGCAAACTGAATTTTTATTGAAAACATAGGTGATATCCATTACAATTCTCACTGCCCATTACAACACTGAATTGAACTACCATTACAACACTACATCGCTGAATTGAAATGAATTTAAGAGATCTCTGAATTGAATTAGCATTACAACATAACACACTGGATGAAACTGAACCTAACTGAAGCTAACTACACTGCACTGTCCCAGGCCAAACCACCGGCGATACCACCAATTCCTGGACCAGCATAAGGGTGTCCGCCGCTGTGCACATCGCCGGGGCCACTGCCGTCTACCCTGCCACCCCAGACCGGGAAGCGATGACGGCGCGTGGAATGAGGCACGGATCCTTTACCCAGGCGATGACGGCGCGTGGAATGAGGCACGGATCGCCGGGGCCACTGCCGTCACCTCTGCACCGCACGTCCTGCTCCAACGACAGAACGATATCGTCGCGCCGCAGCACCGCAGGTGCCGAGACTTGTGCAGCACACGCTCACAGTCCTCTTCCGATTCAAACTGGATGAAGAAATCAGCTGGATAAAATACCTCCACGCGGCATCGCCCACGCGGGACGGCGCACTGAGCCTCCATTGCTGCGACCATGGCTCCTGGCGACACAGGAGGGCGCGGGAAGTCCACCGTCGCCACGAGAGCTCACCACGCCGGAAAATCTCCTCCGGGAACGTCCTCTCCATGGCGTGGAAATACGTATTGTCAGATCTAGGGTTCTTGCTCTGGTTCTAATGGGGAAATCGATTCTAACCGTTGCGATCCATACGTAGACGATGGTCTTTTCACGATTTAATCCATCTGGAATAAATAAAGGTGTTTTTTGCAAAAAATCCAGCCCGACACGCTCCACACGTGCACAGTTGACGGCTCTTTCGACGGCGCCGTGCCAGAATGACCAAGAATTCTATCTTTGGCAACTTCGTGACCAACTTTTCATGTTTTGCAACTTGGTGACCAAAACGCTCGTTTTGGGCAAGTTGGTGTACTAAACCTGCGTTTTTCTCTATTTAAAACATTCATCAAAATGTTCTTTAACAATTGCAATGGAAAAGAGGCATATATATGGCCCCGCTACATGTAAGATCAAAACAACATACAACTTCGAGCTAGTCATAGCATGAACGGTGACATAACATAAATCTTACAGATCCAGTATCCACCCACAACGTTAATTCACAACACGTCGTTTCCCTCTCGGCTCTAAAGCACAATTACTGGTGCGTAATTGACACTTTAACTTCACCTTGGAAGGAAATGGTACGGCCGTCACGGTCATGCTCAGGATAAGTTGTAACGTGAAGGCTTAACTTGATTATCAGGAGCGGATCTATGGTGGAACTCAGTATACCGGAACAGCTGCCCAGGAACGCAACAGTGGAAGTTCGCCATCAGTAACCTCTGCTTTGTCCTCCTCTCGACGGAAAAAGAGCAAGACATGCTTGTCCTTGTAGAGCTGATGGTGTGCAGTGATCTCGCCATAGACATAGTAGGTGGTGCCATCGGTGCTAGCGCCACCGCCGGCGGTGAGATCAAGGTCGACGAACACGTTTGCCTGTATGGCACGATAGAGCGGCACGAAAGTCACGTCTATTTCGCGGCCGTGTTCTGTATAGATGGTGCGGGTTATGACCGGCCAGTTGCACGCGTACTCGTCCACCATGTAGCTGAGGTTTCCAGCTTCGATTCTGCCATCGTCCTCCGGGATTTCGATTCTGATTCGGAAGCCGTCCTCCATGGCCCCGCATTGTGTCCGGAGTATCAGATTACCCTGCGAATCCACATTAGGATGAAGCTGTCCTTTGGGGGAGCGGCAGCAGTAGGCCGAACCGTCGTTGTAGGCAACGAAGGAGCCCGCGAAGGGGAAGCGGGGACGCACGGACAGCAGCTCCACCAGGTACCGGGAGAAGCCGTAAGCTATCCTTATGTTGTTGCTGTCTCCATGGGTAGCAAATTCGATCTCATGCTCGGTGGAGGCCACCGCCACTCTTCATCAACATCGTCTTCGTCGTCACCGTCGTCGTCGTGGTCATCAGAGTTCTTGTGGTCATCGTCATCGCCACCGCCGTTGAGGTTATCGTTATCGCCGCCGACGTTGAGGTCATCAAGAGCCCGTTGCAGATCGCACAAGATGGCCCCCGAATACGGCGGTATACTTCTCACGGACTTGGCTAGGTCGGCGGCGGCCCTTGGCAGGTTGAGTGCTGGACTGCTGGTTATCCTGATCAGATCGACCCTGTGTGCCTTTATACGGCAAGATGCGGAATCCTAGTCTTGCTCGGCCTCGGCTTCCATCTCTTTTTTTAGCTACGTTTTTTTACATGCTTTTAGCTACGTTTACAGGGTCTTTTTTTTTTTTTGAAATAACGTTTACAGGGTCTAAGCGAACAAACTAGCAGGGGCGCCGTATAAGTAGCATTTGGAGTAGAACGTGGAGTCCAAGCGGTGGCATGCTGGATATAGTCGGGTAAGCAGTTTATACCGTTTGATCGGGATAGTCTGCAATTGAAAAAATGCAAAAATAAATGTTGAAATTAATTTTGGTATAAGAAATTGTTCGTTTGAATTTATATACTTGGGACACTACATAAAAAATTACTCCCTCTGTTCCAAAATAAGTGTCTCAAGTTTGATCAAAAGTGGATGTATCTAGACATGTTTCATGTATTTCATAAGTTTATTTCTGGCGCAACCACGACATATAGCTTCCGACCACCTGCTTGCCTGAACCCACTGACAATAGTGAGCATCCATATGTTCTCTTAGAAAAGTTCAAAATTTTATTAAGCGTGTTTATGAAATTTACACTTGTACGTACATTTTTTCAAATGTCAGCTAATGATGTGAATTGGCTCGAAGCAGGAGACCAGAAAAGATGGTGGATGAAATACATTCAAATGAATTGGCTCTTAATTTGCATCATCCTACTGGAAAAAAATGCAGTACATTTAGATGGCTGAAACTGCAAACCAAGGGGTTCGTCCCATTGCAGTATTTCGAAATTTAAACCTCAAATTACAACATTGTAGTAAGAAATTCCTGGTAGACTGCTTCAATACAAGTTGAAAGTTTCACATAATCTGGTCAACCAACGAATGTACCACATGCATTTGTGCTAGTACAAGAGTTGTTCATCCACAGGGCAGTACACATTCACATGATGAATTGACTGTTGTGACGACCTACCAATCTAAGCAGATAAATCATTACCACGTTACACAAAGCCGAACAGGCCATCAACTAACGGTCATCACATGGCACTCCGGCCTACGCCTAACTAACCACGCTGACACTCCAGCTGCTTCGTGTTCTCCAACAGCACCTGTAGAAGAAAAACGAAATTAAGCAATGGCAGACAAGGATAACAGAACTAAACAGCAACAAACAATTCTTCACCTCTCGAATGTAGGTTGCGATCGCCTTGCACCCTTCGGTCGCAAGTTCCATTACAGTTTCAAATGTGTCCATGGGTAATTTTGCATCCATCTGAAAATTACCTTCTAAGCATTAGCCTTGCTTTGGGCGAATAAATAAAAGTCATATGAAAAACAACGTTGTGAGGGAAACAAAGCACATAACAGATGCATCACATGAAATCGAAATGTGTATGCACAAATGTGCTCGTGCTGCTCTGCATCCAGATGGAAAGTGGGCTGGGGGAATTCTGAAGTTTGGATGGATCAGAAATCACGATCGTTTCGTAACCTGCAAAAGAGTCACTTTGTCCATCTTTGCAAGAATGCCAACGGTGACATCTGGACCTCCAGCACTGTCTTCTATATAATTCAGGTCTGAAATAGCATATTAGAATGATGTCCAGATGATTCTTAGCTAGTCATGGATGTGAGAACAGAATTTTGATGCCATACCGAGCAAAGGAGTAGAACACAGATATCCAGCACTGCAAGACGTAACTATGTCTCTCATTGGAATCCCAGCATCTGCAAGTGCTAGTGTTGCAGCATTGATGCATGCTGACCTTGTTCCTGTTATAGAGAATCATGCTCAAGATAGAACCCGGATCATTCAAGTTCCACTAATGCTATAACAATACCTAAATAGGCAAAATAATAATATACTGTAGCAGAACTAGGCAATGTAAAGAAGGGATGTGCACATCAGAATAGGTAGGTATTATGAAAGAGTGCCTGCCAGTCATTTAGTACATAAATGTAAATTTAGTGGTTTACTCAGCCTCGGGACAGAAAAAGTAGCCTTTTGTGGCTTCGGTTTGGCAAGGACAAAAGCCGGTTCCACCATAAGTAACAGATTAACTATAGAAGTGCATGTGCATTAGAGGATTATCTGAAAGTTAATCAACTTACCACCAGCAGCTTGAAGTACTTGGACAAAAATATCAATCTGTAAGTAAACACACAGTAAGCGTCGAAAGTGGATCTTGTTTCATTTAGAATAGAGGATTCTTGAAGCACAAGTGATTACACAGAACTCACCTGGGAGTGCGGCATTAAATGTGTCAATATGCTTGCCTCCATTGTTTGTCGAATAACAAGTGAAATTTCTGTTGATCGCCTGTAAACATGAGAGTAGTTATAATACACTACTATAATTATACAAGAAATGGAATACAAATTACACTATAATTGATGCAATGTGAATTCACTTTGCACACTGCGTGTTCAGCCCACTAAGTCTGGTATAAACCAGCTAGGCTACAAATTAGCACTATCGCTTTATTTCACGAGGAAACTCCTACTTCTACCTTCACTAAAAGTTTTGAGCTAACGCCAACCATTTGTCGTGAGGGCCTTTTCCTCTTTAAGAACAAATCAGACATAACTTGGAAATACTGCTGCACCGCAATCCAGAATGCGGCAGTGATATCGAATGTATGAAAAAACATAGCACGTAGTAAAAGAAGGAAGTGATAACTATAGAAAATCTATTGTGTCAAAAGCGTGCCCTAACAATAAATGAACCCACTATTATTAATGGTGGAGTCATTTTGATCAAAATTTCCTGGAACATACCTGTCACCTTTTGGCTTTCTCCTTCGATCCCCAGTGCTGAATTCTGCCATTCGATATTCACATCGCACCTGCAGACACATTTCTCAGGAATGTATCCAAACAAGAGAACCTTTATTAATACTTAATTCACTTGGACTAACGAAACCTTACCAAAGCCTCTTTGGTGTTTACTTGCTGACTTCTGTTCTGGATCTGCAGTAGTAAAACAATCACAGGTAAAAAATAGTTTTGACTTGATATTAATCAATCCTTGATATGAAACAAACATGTTGTATAGAGGGGGTCAGCTGGCGGAGCGGTGTTTCATCTGCCACGTCGATGTCGGTGAGGCTCGGCGGCGTGGCGCTGCGGGGTCTCGATTTCGGGTTGATGGACTCGCACATGGTGGCGCTGTCCGGCATCGTGGCGATGCCGACGGCAGACCTGATTTTGCAAGGTCATGGTGTTGATCCTTTCTGAAGATGGGTTCGTGGAAGACGGCGGCAGCGACTAGAGCGTACACATCGGTGTGCGTTGAGTGTTTAGCTGAAGGTTTTAGATGATGTGCGTTGGTGTTCGTCACCCCCATCATAGTGGTAGCGACCCTTGTTGTCGAGAGGTTGACTTCAGTTTGTTCTCAATATTGTACTTTGTAAATCTGGTTGGAATTAATAAGTGCGAATGGCTGTGTGCATCACTCGATGCAGAGGCCGGGGACTCGCACCCTCCTTTTCTAAAAAAAAAAATGCATTTCAAAAATAAATTCCCCCAAATCATCCTAACTGTGGAAGTTAACTATAAAACTGAGCAAGTCCCAACATAGAGATTCTATCATACATGTCATGTGCGCCTCACACAAATCCCTTAGATCATCGTAATCCCTAGAATTTCCTACACACCTAGCCCTAGATCCCTTGTAGACGTCTCATCGAACAAGTAGCGTCCACAAACCATATGCGCAAACAAGATGAGGCACATGGACTACCTCTCGAGGGCCGTAGACGGCGGCGATGACCCTGGTGTTGCCCATCTCGAACAACGCTGACCTGTGCGAGGGAATGAATACCACCAACACATTCAGATAAGAAGTGAATGTTACAGAAACCCTAATCAAGAGGTGTTTACTCACCCGTCGGCCCTGGAGACGACGCCGACCTCGCCCTTGAGCTGCCGCATCTGCAAGGCACACCGAACGTGAATCAGAGGCAGTCGAGCGTGAGCCTGTTGAGGCAAAATAGTGAGGGGAGAAAAGATTTCACCTCGTTGGGGCGGCGCCCGTCGACGCGGAAGCCGGTGAGAGGGTTCACATACTCCATCGCCGGGCTTTTCCACTTCTAGCTTTGCACCGCTGCTGTGGAGGCTTCGACGGCGAGGGTTTTCTTGGGCTTTTTTTGGATGTAGATATTGAGGCCTTGGTATTTAATTAGGGTGTGAATACCAAAACCGAAAGGAAATGAAAATGACCTACAAAACCAAGGATTGTGTTTGGATGTGTAAAAAATTGGTTCTTGGAATCAGACAATTCCAATTCGTGTTTGGATGTGTAAACTGTGGCATTGTATTTTTTTGAAAGGTTAGATCAATATCCCATGTATGAAATCGTATTTACTATATTTGAATGTTTACTACTTTGCAGACATGAAAATATTCTGAAACTAGGCAATAACATGTGCGATATTAGGAGAAAAATGTGGAAAAGAACTCTGCAAATTGACCATAGTAGCAATGAAAAATTCAAGTTTGAAGCCATTTTAAACCGATTCAAGATTATCATGTATCCATTCATTTATTCATATAAGAACATGAATTAGAACACGTCAGATACACATACAGTGAAGTTCACAATGAGAAGCAGAGAGTTACATGCTATCATGAATTAGCGATATATATGGTACTGATGCAAAGATAAACGAAGCACATAATTAATCTGTCAGAACACATCGTCATTCACCATGTCGGCCGGGTATGTCGGAGAAGACGTACTGCACCGCCGGCTCGCACGGACGCGGATTCCGGCGGAAACTAGTTCCCGTGGTGGGATGCCACCGCCACCATGACGCTGCAGCTCGTCGTCCCCATCCCGCCCGATCCATCTAGGGCTTGGGCAGGTCGCCGTCGACTGAGGGGACGGACAGCAGAGGGAGGAGCACATAGAGGAGGAGACAGGGGAGGGGGAGAATATTGCGGGGAGGGGAAGAGTGAGAGGAGGGCGGGGAGAAGCTTACCGGTGCCGCCGCCGCCGTGTTCCTTGCGGTCAAGCTCGAGGGAGAAGAGCGCTCGGGGCTCGGTCTTCTGCCTGGCGTTCGACGAAGCGGTACGCGGACGATTTCCAGGCAATTCCGAGCGAGAAGGCTCCGTACGCCCCCAATTTGACGCAATGGCGGGCCCTATAGTTGCTGCTAAATCGCTCTATTGCGATTCTAGGCCCAACGGCCCAAAACCGTAGCTGACTTTCCTTGAAGAAGTAATTCTTTTCACACAAGAAAAGAGAGTTTTTATTCTTTAAAAAAAGAGTTTTTTTTTGCGGGAAAGTCATTTTTGCCTCTCAAGCTCCAGTAATCCCACTATTTTAGAAATTTCAGAAAATATATTTTAAACTTTCAAACAACTAAAAAAATTCCGCATATTTTTTATGATGTATACTATATAAGCCTGTAAAATTATAATGTGAAACTTTTTGTATTATGTGCTACACAGAAATGACAAAAGTTGAAAATCTGAAACTATACATTTTTCACTAAGCTCCCGATTGAAGATGTAATTACGAGTCTCAGAGCTGAGATTGCTTAGCCTTTCTCTCTAGAAATTATCACTCTCGTGTCCTGGGCTCTTTGGACTACAAGAAATGATTTCATTTTGAAAGGAAAAGATCCGAGTGTTTATCGGTGTAGAAAGAAATTCAAGGATGAGATGACCCTCCTACTCCATAAAGCAAAGCGCAAAGCATATTGTGGCATGGAAGAGTGGGTGCTTCGCTTCAGCTAACTGTGACCGTGTAGTTTTAGCTCTGTTTTTATCCTTGTCCTTCCTGTAAATATATGTTGTACATACTCTTTTACTTTGGAAAATCAATAAAATTAAAAATGCAGTGGGGAAACACACTGTTTCGCTTAAAAAAAAATACATTTTTCACTATACTCTTATATGTACATTGTCCTTTTTGTGTAGCTCAAAACGTAAAGTAGTTTACACTGATATTTTGTAGATATATCATTGAGAATGTGCATTTGTTTTTTTAATTTTAAAAAATTTATTATACTTTTGATTTTTCTAAAATAGTGAGATTCCTGAATCTCCCGAGCACCAAATCTCCACTTGTTTTTTGCCTGAAACTACGGACATTCATTTCGAGTGGGATATGCAACAGAGAAGCCAATGCCCAGAGGGCTCCGGTACATTCATCAAGTGTTTACCAAGATAATGCGCTCTATCACGCGTCCTCTCAAAGGCACCCCAAACTATGATCGCCATGATCGATCTGTCGTTCTGTCCAAAGGGAAAATGAAGAGAGGGATGATTGTTTTCAGTTGATGATAGATGTCATAGCAGCCAGCTCGCACTACTTTCGAGGGACAAAAACCCTATGGTGGAAATGATTGCCTGCCCTGCCTGGCCGCCAACATTCTCCATGAGATCGAGCAGCATCATGGTGCTTTGTCTTTACGGAATTACAGGGCTCGAGTTGACGAGATGATGGGGCTTTAGTTGTTAAAGAGGGTTAGCTAGGCCATGCTGGAAATCGCCTAGAAAAGCTCCTCCGGGCGGCCGGCCGGCCGGCCGGAGGGACCAAAGCGTCGGTCATCTTAGCTCGTAGCCTGCCACATGCGTTGCCGGTGAGAGGAAAGGGACGAAGTTTGGTGGCTGCTTGTACTACGCGTGATGGGCTTTTCTTGGAGCGCAATTGTCTGTCCGTGAACTCGTAGGAACACGTTTTGTGCTGTCTGTACCGGCTCACATAGCAACCAGCCAAATTTAAGTTCGACTATAGAACAGTTGGGGAATCGGCCGAACCGCTCCTCTGTTGACGACCTTCTGTTCTGAAAAAGTCTAAAAATATATGGCGCAGCATCTTGTGCTATGTAAACTAGATTATCCTGGGATGCTAAAAAAAACTACTCCGTATGAATGATAGAAGAGATTATTGATTAAAACATGGTAGGGAAGGAGGCATTGCGTTTCTCCACTGCTGCTGATTTTACGTGACAGGTTTTGTAGGTTCGGTAGATAGATGGGCAGATGATTTCGTTTTTGGCGATGGCTTTCGAGTACCAAGTCTTAATTCTTCGGGGCAAAAAAATTGTGTTTGGTTACTGGTTGGACCTCGCAATATCGGACTTAGCTGTTTCCTTGTTGAAAGCTTTGTTCAGAGATTGTTCACAGTTTTTCTGGCGTGAAAAAAACCCATGATCTAACTTTTGGTGTTGTTGTTTCGATTTTGGAGTGGTCGTCGTTGTTCAGGTGTTGCCTTTGGTGGTGTTGAGAACCGAGCGTTTGATTGGTGGCTAGAGCTCACGGTGGTGAGCTCGCCCTTCCGGGTTCAAGTCATAAGTGAAGCATTCGGACAAAACAGGTTGTTGTCTGCGTGAAATAATAGGTGTAGAGGTCTCATCTAGCTAATAACCTATAGTCAAGTGAGTGATGTTTCCACCGTTGGTCAACTTTTTTTTGCCTTTGGTGGTGTTTGTTTTCGGCTGTTGCAAGCCGGTGATTGTTTTGGTGGAGCCATGTTCTTTTCTCTTTCTTTCTTTGCTAATAAATCGGTAAAGTTATTTTTCGATGGCTCACTAGTTCTTAATCTAATGTTAATTTTGTTATTGCAGAGGCCAATGTAATTGGTCGCGTCTTGATATTAATTTGTTCCTTTTATACAAAAAGTTAGACTCTTTTCGTTTTTTCTTTGTGCGAATTAAGAAAATTGTGCTTGCACCAAGAAGACACTTCCGCTTCGGTCCTCCCCCCTGGCCTCATCGAGCGCTCTGATTGGCCGATACACCTTCGCGAGAACGTATAATACGTTCTGTGCGAGTCGACGGAGCCGTAGCGGAGCTGAGCAGGTAGACTGGGCCGACTTGAGCCGATACTTTTTTTTTACGTGGACTGGAGCCGATAACCCAGCTAGCCTGCCGAGCTGGTAAACAAAATTTTAAAGACGGAGAGGGGAGTCGAACCAAGGTCTCCTTGGTCGTGCGCACACGTGCAAAGCCAATGGGCTAGGCATGCCTCAGTGATGTAATATCCATCTGAAGGAAGATAATTTAACTATCTGGATTTTTTTAATTTAATATACGCCCGTGCAGCTCGCCGGAGACCTGGCCATGGAGACGGAGGAGCTCCAGGCCATATCCCGCTCACCTTTCGCGCCAGATGAACCGCACCGCCAAACTCCTTCACCTGCTGCAAGCACGGCACTCGGAGGAGCGTGGAAGCTGTCGCGATGAGCTCGTCTTCAACCTACGGCCGGGTGCACGTTGTGGTCGTCCGAGATTCTCCAAGCCAAGGCGTCATGTCCTGGAGATGCAGCGTCGTCGAATATGTCCGAAACCAGAAGGATTCGAGCTAGAACGCAAAGAATCATCACCTACAAGGTCGTCTTCCTCCTACGGCCGGACGCGCGGTGTCGTCGTCCCCGTTAGCCCGCGCTTATCCAAGTCAATTAATCGTGTCCTGGAGGTTCGTCGTCGTCGACAAAGTCATCTTCCTGGGAGCCGGAGGAGTAGGACGCCGCGTCGAGCAGCGGGAGCTGCATCCTCGTCGGGTTCAGCTGGGTACTAATTCAAGTAGTGGCGCGGTGAGCGCAAGCTGGCTCGAGTGGCGTGGGGAGCGTCACGGTACTATGCGCAGGCTGGCTCGAGTGGGTGGACTCTGGCCGAGGCACCTGGCCGAGGCGACGTTGTGGCCTGCTCTGTCTTTGTTCGTCACGATTGCTTTCATCTCAGCCGTGCAATAGGCCAGCAAAAGTCGCTCCAAATTTAGCATGCAGCGTTGTACTAATGACAATTTAGTTCATAATAATTACTCCCTTGATTCTCCCCATAAATAGCGGCATGCAATTTGCTTCCATGTTAAGGTGGCATGTCTCAAATTCAAAAAAAAAGGTGGCTTGTCTCCACGATTTGTTTTCTAATATCTCGGATAAATCAGACCACATTGACCTAGAAAATGTCCCAAGGGTGTTAGAATAACCATCTAGACTAAGAAATTGTAACCTTACATCTTTGTGCAACAACATGCCAACCTAAATATGACTAATTCAGGAAATGTAACTTTACACATTAGTGCAACAACAACCCTAATTTTTTGCTGGTTCCACAACATGCAATATGGACATATTATTGCATGTGGATCCCCTTGGCCCAAAGGTGGCAGTGGTAGATTTAGTTCGGTCTATTAGGTCAACATGCAACAAAGATAGGGGTGTTGCACGTAGATCTACATGGCCCAAAGGTGGCAGTGGTAGACCTAGTTCGGTCCACAATACATAATTATCGGGATTTTTGTATTGGAAAATTAAGTTTCACTGAGGCACTACAAATATTAGAAAATTCAAAAAATGGCAGAACCTTCACATTCTCTCTATGTTTGTCTATGAGATCATGTGTACAAAATTTGAGATGATTTGGAGGAGGTCGAAAAAATCATCTTCCTAGAAAAACTGGTTTAAGTGAGACCAGACGGTCTTGTCCCTAGGAAGGTGATTTTTTCGACCATCTCCAAATCACCCCAAATTTGTTGTGTATTGTGCCTAACATGTAGTAAACATGAATACAAAAGGAAAACTTAAAAATTGGAAGTTTAACCTTTCCTTTTAGGGTAGATTCTAAGATTTTCACCTAAGTTTCACTGAGACACTATAAATATTCAAAAAATTCAAAAAATGGAAAAACCTTCACATTCTCTCTATGTTTGTTTAGGAGATGATGTGTACAAAATTTGAGATGATTTGGAGGAGATCGAAAAAATCACTTTCCTAGAAAAAATGGTCTATTTGTGTGCAAACTTGCTATATCATGTCTATTTGTGTTTGCAGTTTGTGTCATCTTGTGTCAATTGTTGCGGTCAACTTGTGTCACATTCATGGTTTTCCGAAACGGGAAGTTTAAACTGTTGTCACATTACAAACCGAACACTACAGTCTACCAGGCTACATTGCCAAAGTTCAACTCTTACGAGAGTAGCAGGAAGAGTATGTTGCGAATATATTTTTCTTCATGTATTACATTTGAAGGTGCATGCATGCATGGACCTACTGGGCTGGTTACGTACTACAATTGTGTGTTGCATGCAAGCATGCAGTGCGACCAAAGCACTCGCTCGCTGGAGTCTATAACGCTGGCGTGAGATGCATGCAATAAGCTGGGAGATAATCATCGAGCTTACAAGATGCAATAAGGAGTATGCTAATATCCAGTGGCAGATCAATCTGTAGAGCGTCACCTGAAGCGCTCTATGGTTTCGGAGGCAACACGCAATGTTGCAACAGACACTTACACCCGTACACACAACACAAACACACAACACGCAATGCTGCCGAATAGTGCAGTTCTCAAAGTGCAAAACCAAATCGACCATTGTCATACCGAAGTTTAGGTGAAGATGAAGACTTGAATTCAGACTTTCACTCCTCTGGTTGCTTTTCATGCCAAGGAAAAAGCCATCCGAAAGATAAGAGGCGGCCCAGTAATGCTTCATCTTATACATCCTACTCAGCCACGATGTGGTTTTAGACGTTTGCCATGTTCGAACATACGCGTTCCATCTCTGCTCCCAGACGGCGTGTGATGTCGAGTAGTATATAAGTGACCTGAATTCCTTCAAAGACTTATAATTCAAGTGTTTTTGCATATTTCTTTCAATGTGAAATGAACATAAACGGTGCCTCACGTCTTTAAGAACCTTCCGAATAGCCTTCATCATCGCAGCGTCTCCATCCGTGATTATCGACCTCGGCTTCTTCTGACACATTGCTTTCAAAAATGTCTCCAACAACCACACATATGTTTCTACTTTCTCGTCTGATACAACGGCACACCCAAAAACCGTTGTCTTTCGGTGACTATTTACACCGACGAATGGAATGAATGGCATTGCATAGCGATTCATCTTGTACGTGCTGTCAAAAACCACTACATCACCAAAATCTTGGTAGTCCAGGCGTGATTGGGAATCACACCAGAACATGCTCGTGAGGCGTCCTTCCTCATCCGTCCGATACTCAAAGAAGAACTCCGGATCCCTCTCCTTTCTGCCTTCCATAATGCCAACGGCCGTGGCAGCATCTCCGTTATGTAGGAGCCTCCTCTTCTCCATGCAGCACATGTTATATATATCCTTCCTGGTAAAGCCTACCATGTCATACCCTCCATATCTGCTGATAAAATTTTGCATGATCATATGCTTTCTAATCCCAGCCGCTCCGAGTGCTATTATCTCTGCCTTCTGAAAATCCTTAATCTTTCTATGTGACCAGAGAAATGGGACTTCATCAAATCGAGCTAGGACATGGTTGTGATCGTCCAAAAACTTTGCAACATACCAAACCTTACGGGATATGTCAAACTTCACCGTCAGCTCCGCCATGCAGTTGCACCGAGTCTCAGGTCTTAGCCTACGGGTGCGGCCTTCCATCGTCAACCTCTCTTTTTGTCGTTTCCCCTCCCTTGAGCAGACAAACTTTCTCAACCGTACTTCTCTTCCAATACCTTTTCTTCTCTTAAGCCTCTCCTTTCTTATGCTGAAGCCATGCTGCTTCGCGTAGTTGTTATAGAAATCATACGCCTCCATGTCGGAGGCAAAGGTCTTGGCCATTATCTTCCAGTAGTTATCGAGTGCTCTTTGCTGATCTTCAACATTCTCTATGTCTATGAACGGTTCCTTGTGATTGTCGTGGTCGTGGTTCCCATTACTATCACCATCAACCACCTGCACACACAAAAAACACACTTAAAAATTTTCCTAACGCAATTGAGGATCATACAAAATAATCAGCATACCTGACTTATGTTATCAGCGCACGATTCGTCCGCCTCTCCATCTGAATCGTTGTGCTCATTTTCATTTTCATTGTAGACATGTATCTAAACAATTAAAAAAAACAATTGTAAGTTCCAATTTTGTCACTTACAATAGAGAAAAATCAAAATACATACGACTCACGTTATCATCATCAGCTGCGTTACCAACAGCATGGTCGTCCTCGGGAGGAAAAATTGAGAAGGATGAATAAGGTATGTTTTGTTCATTAGCTTCGTCAGTACCAACTAGTTGGTTCTCCTCTGAAGGAACAATTGCGTATGATGGCCAAGAATCGGCGGCGTCATCATTCCCATCCACACTTGTATGGTCATCCTCGTACGACCAAGATTCATCGCTGCCATTAGAGACGTCGTTGCCGTTCTCATTTGTATCAGCAATGGTATTTGAGTTGAAGTCATCCATCCCTGCAATATTTATGTACACAGTAAAATTAACTACAAACTATTCATTTCGAAATAAACAACTGCGAGATTTTCTGGTATGCAAATTCAAAGCAGGATTGCAATTTTTTTCAGAATCATGTTCTACTATTTTTCAGAATCTTTTTACATGGCATGTACATCTTTTGAATCGGATCGAACACGACTCTTTACAGCGGATTACAAATTCATTCTTATTTATTTTACAGATGTATCACGTTCAGTAATAACATAACTAGAAAGCAGTGATCAAGTGTAGCAGTATAAGTATAAGCCAAATCTTGCACTTTTTAAGATCTGCTGTTGCTATAAAAAAAGAAATGCTTTGGATTTCCTACAGAATGGGGGAACCATCGAAGGCAGCAAACTGCATCAAGGACTACATGCTATAAACTAGTACAGTCAGATGAGATCAGTATAATATATGAATCAACAAGCAGAAGGATGTATCGTTTAAAAAACAAGCAGAAGCCAGGGGTTGTTGTAGACAAGAATTCTGAACTGCCAGACCTAATGGTTCATATGAAAAACCTCACAAATGTCAAGATATGGTGTGAGACCACTAGCACAGATAGCAATCACATTAAACTCTCGGAGGCCATTCACATGTTTTCGCAGGCTGGTGTGGATACTGCAGTAGATCGTGACGGGAGGAGGAGGGAAGACCGAACCTCAGGTCGTGGTCGCGCAGAGAGATGTAGCAGCAGATCGTGACGGGAGGAGGAGGGACGGCCGAGCCGGAGCGGGATCCAGCCGCCGATGGTGCGGCGACCCCACTGGCGCGTCGATCGGCCGGCGCTAGGCGTTGGGAGGGCGAACTCGTGGCGCGCCGGAGCGAGGAGACGCGGATGGGCGTCAATCGCGCGGCGGCCTCCTTGTTTGGTCTCGGATGGGCGTCAATCGCGCGGCGGCGTCAATCGAGGGCGCGTGATTGGGCGGTTTGAAAGAACGTGGGGCGCGACTAAGATTTCATTTGCTGCAACCCGGCAGGTCTGAATAACAAGCACGAGATGCATAATTAATCACAAACGCAGAGCTGGCCCATTGGCTTTGCATGTGGGCGCAGCTCTCAGGTTCGAATCCTGCACTTGTTGATAATTTCTTTCTTTTTAGATTAACGCGATCTGTGATCGGCTTGGCTCAAACGCAGTATCGGCTGTAGCTAATTGAGCCGAGTTGGCTTACAAAAATACGGCTCGATTGGATTGCGAAAATTGGCTTGAGCCGGCTCCTCGTATTATACGTTTAGGAAGGGCTGAGTGGGGGGGAGGGGGGAGGACCGAAGAAGATCTCCCAAGAAGAAGGCAAAGATATAACTCAAAAAACCCTGAAATCAATGTATTGAATTGTTGATCCCTGTCTAGATTAATACCGGAGTCGAATAGCCAAACACTCTTTGCCCCCAAAAAACAAACAAACGAGTAGCCAAACCCAACTTGAGAGCACCTTTCTAAGCTTTCTTGATTGATTTTGATTTTGGACCGTTTCAGAAAAAAAAAAAACTGTTTGAAAAAAAAGAACCAATTGGCTTGCACCTCTGTGCTGTCCCCTTCGCCGATGTTGTACTACGCGCGTCTTTACCGCACTAGCTAGGCCATATGAGATATGCCGGCATCGTATTCGCACGTACAAGTACATGTGAGAGATTTAAGGTGAAAGAGCTTTTTGGTGAATCTTCAGTGTGATCGATCCGTAGCAGTACCCTAATCTTACAATGCATTCGTGCGTGCATACTGAAACGGGACACTAGAATTGATGATTTGACGTACACGTACGGGGTCGGTATATTTGCCAAGAAATGCAACGATACTTCCGAAAGAATACGAGGCCGATGTCACCTGCCATAACATATACTGTATCATCTAGAGAGACGAGTGTGGCGTTTTGGAGGCCGAGCAATCAAAGTTTTTTTTCCGTCACACTTGTCTTTTTTATGTATCCTAGAATAACAATAATTTTGCATTGAATTTACAAACTAGTAGAAATTCAACATTATACCTACATTTTTGTTGTCGTTTTTCCCTGAAACTTAAAACTACCAATTTAATTTTTTTAAACGAGTCTATTTGCACTTTCTGCTAAAGATACTAGCTATAATGACACGGTATGTAGTACAAGTCACCAAAACAGTCACGATACATTCCAAGAATGTTGTTATCCTACAAATTTTAAACGGTGTGTTGTCGCCCCCGTTGCTTCTGTGTGGCTCGGGAGGGGGGGAGGGCACCTACAGTCGTCGCCCGACCATTCGTCTCACCGTCCCCCTTTCATTATCGTCGGAGGAGGGGCCCGGACTAAGCCCGTGCAACGGATAACGTTATCGGGCTCGTTCAAGCCGCGGCTAGAGCTTGAAGAGGGGAGGCTCGGTCTTCATCGAGCTCGTGTATTGCGGCTTGGGTGGCTCGATGGCATCCCTAGCAGCAAGTGTCGGATGGTTCAAGCTTTGGCATGCATCTATTGGTGTTTCGATGATGGCACGCTACGAGGGCTTTGCACAAGAAGCTCATCGTGATCATATGCGGGCAGAGTGCTAGTTTGGGACGGAGCGCCCATGTCCAGATCTACTTTTGAATACCATTGATCATATTTACATTTCTCGAACTACAAGGAGTGATGACAATGAATCTGCACAACCTCAGCCACAACCTCAACAAGGGTGTGATGTGTTTTACTATGTTACATGATGGTTGTTTGTATCATTATGACGATTATCGCCCGATTTTTCACTAATTAACTAACAAATTTTTGATTATTTTCTGACTAATACAAATTAGGCTTTCTTGCACCTTATAAAAACAATTGAGAAGAAGACCTCCGGTAGGTACTCCAAATTAGGTACTCCCTCTGATCCGAAATAACGGACGCGAAATATGAACTACGCATGCACAAATCTGTGAACAGCTCGCGACCATTAAATGGGGTCGGAGGGAGTACTCACAATCAGATTAGCTGGTAATCTCCATGGAATTAGAGCCAGGCCTGACCAGCTGTACAGTGCACGGGCACAACAACTGGATTTGGTTTTGGTCAACCACTCTGCCGTTTCGCCAACACATCAGCTGACGTCGGCACACCGGTTTGCCTCGTATACCTCCTTCCCGGATTTGCTAGTTCGGATCCTACGCCCGCAACCCGGTAAACGTACACCAGCCGCATATATGCAGAGCGTTCGTTCGTTGACACGAGGAGGAAGTTAAACAACTCCTCGCCCCTGCTACTCACCGACACCAACCGTCGTCGCCGCCGCATCCTCACGGGTTGATGCCCCGCCGCAGCCGCCGGCAATGACCGCCGTCGCCGCCATGACCTCGCTGGATCCCTTCTCGTTCCACGTTTCCACCGCGCCATCTCCGGTGGACGCCGAAGACGGCGACTTTGAGTTCCGCATCCCCGCGGCCGCGGCCGCGCTCTCCGCCGCCGACGAGCTCTTCTCCGGCGGAAAGCTCGTGCCTCTCCTCCCACTGCCGCCGCATCCCTCTGCCCCCTGCTCCCCTCCACCTTGCCAGGAGACGGAGCCTCCCCCGGAGCCCGCCTCTCCTCGCGCCCCGCGCTGCGCCGGGCGGCGGTGGCGCGATCTCCTCCTCCTCGTGAGCAAGAAGCCCAAGGACGGCGAGAGTAAGTGCCGTACGGAGGCGTCTCTGGGACGACGTCCGCTCCTCTCGCGCGACTCCTCCTCGTCCTCGTCGGCCTCCTCCTGCGACTCCGGCAGCAGGAACGCGCGCCGCCCGCCGCCTCCGTCGCGCTCCGCGCCCGTGTCGAGCCTCCTCCACCTCCTCTCCACCAAGCATCCCGGCGACGGCAGGAACGGCGCCGCGCCCGCGCCCCCGAAGCGGCAGCAGCAGCCTCTCCTGACCCGCGTCTCCTCCTCGTCGTCGGCTTCCTCGTCCGACTCCGGCAGGAACTCCCGCGCGCCGTGGCATCCACGCGCCCCCGCCCCAGCCCGCCCTCGCCCCGCGGTGGCCGCCGAGAGCCCGCGCGTCAGCGCGTCCGGGCGCGTCGTGTTCCGGGGCCTGGAGCGGTGCTCGAGCACGCCGGCCGCGGCGGGCATCGGCGGCGGAGCGCGGCGGCCGCGGCCGAGGGGCATGGAGAGGTCCTACTCGACCAACGTGCGCGTGGACCCGGTGATCAACGTGTTCGGGTTCGGGCACCTCTTCTTCCCGGCCTCGCCGGCCAAGGAGAAGAAGGCCGACGCCGCCGCCGCATGTGGCCGGAGGAACAGGCCGGAGAAGCTGGCGATGGTGCTGAGGGATCCGCAGGATTAGGTAGTGGCCATGCTGGAAATAATGCATGGGATTCTTCCTGTCGCGGATTATTCTCGCTGTTTCGTGCACATTTTTCTTGTTGTTTTTCAGTTGCTGTAATATACTCCAGGCTGTTTGCTTACTAGAATTAGATCCGAGAAATGTTTTTTCATTTTTTCAAAGTTTCCTCTGAAGTCCGAACAAGTTTCAGAGTGCCAATGTAAAAAAGAAGTGAAAATACTCGATGAACATGAGCACTTTTGTTCCAAAATGCAGCTAGTTTCCAAGCTGAAGAAGATCAAGGTGAAATTAGATCAAGATGCGGTGTACTTCCTAAAACTAGCAACCAAGATGTGGTAATGTCAAATCACAACTGTTGGAGCGATGAGACAGCAAAGTTTTGAAATTTCTCTCTGCATGTTGTCCCCGACAGTACAATAGAATAGGGTGCAGTGGCTGCCCCGCTGCTGGCTGCTGCAGATTGGCAGGATTGCAGGAAGGAGAAGTGCGTAGATAGATAGGCCCCGTGATCTGTGTGTGCTCTGCGGCTGCCCCCACCCTCCACTCTGTGCTACAAATCAAAAGCATTTTAAATTTGTACATATGCAACTGGCGAGCCTGCACTCCTGATTTTTAAAAGAGAAACATGGATATGCCAACATGGCATGGTTATGATTTGAAACCATTTGCTTTTGTTGCGAGTCGATTTGTAAAGCGAGGGACAAAACAACAAATGAATCAAACTCTGCTATTATTCCATTAATGATTCACAGTATATATACAAGGGGAACGGACGCGAGAGAGGGACGCGTCCAATCGGGGAGCGAGGGAAAACCGTCGTGGCGGTTGCCTGGAGGGGCGTCCGCACGCGCGGCTAATACAACAAGGATTATTCCTAATTACAGATTAATTAAATCCTAACACTTCTCCTAATCCTTGCTTGTCCTTGCGAGTGATCATCCTTTGGAATCATCTCCTCCAAAAACACTGTGGGAAAAATTGAGGAGAAATATGCGATATGTCCTGAAAAACTCCATCAAAAACCATGTGGGAAAATAAGGAGAAATCGACATATATCGTCCATGCTTGTACTACTATTGCCTCATTAAAAACCTTACATGAGAAACCGTCAGGAAAACTCACAAAGGAAAAGAGTGCAATACCGAAAATCATATGATCTTCAACAGATTATAACCTAGGAGATTTCTCCCCCTGAATTTTGCAAGGCATGAAGTCTCCTCATACCAATTCCCTTCACATATTTGTTGAACAAAGAACTTGGTAAGGACTTGGTAAACTAATCAGCGAGGTTATCTCATGACTTCTTTTGCAAAATACCTATTTCCCCATTCTTCTGTAGTTCATGGGGATAAAATAGCTTAGGAGCAATATGCTTTGTAATATTGCTCTTAATATAACATGTTTGCATTTGTACAATACAAGCAGCATTATCCTCATAGATAATGGTGGGAGATTCCAATGAACCGATCCCACTTGAACTCTGGACAAAGTTCATCATCCTTTGAAGCCATACACATTCCCATGATGCTTCGCACAAAGCAATTATCTCAGAATGATTAGTGGGCGTAGCCACTGGGGTTTCTAGGGATTTTACTCCCCCTGAACTTTGCAAACCTCAAGGTTGCCCCCTATCAATTCCATGAACCTAATTCTGGAATATAAACATTGGTAGAGACATTGTGAATATCACAATAATTTGTTTGCAAATTATCCTCTTACACTTCTGTAATTCACGAGGATATAACCCGTAAACAATACAAGTGACATTATCTTGATGATTCTCTCGAATCTCCACATGATCTCACATGTGGCCAATCATTCCGCGAAGCCATACACATCTTGTGATGCTTCATTACTGCAGAATGGTCACTTGAAGGAACCATTTAGAGTCTATTCTGAAGACTCTGCTCAGAATATTTTTCCATTAAATCCAGTCTTTGATATGACACCGTTGGGATCACATAATTTGTCACTATCGAGATTTCACAACATGGTCCAGTCTTGATTTTCCGAATGGAACTAATCAGAACCTTTTTTTTTTGTGCCTTGGACATATCTGAGAATATTCCTTACACAAATCTTATACCTTGCTTTGGGGATTGCACTCTCAAATAAATTGCCAACAAATATAATGTCAGGCCTGATGTATTCAGCAAGATATATGAGTGTTCTGATGGTATTCAGATATGGAACTTCAAGTCCACTATCACTTCACCATCTCCCCTAGGTCTGAATGGGATTGTATCCCATCTCATGTATAATATGACCATAGGTGTTCGATAAGATATATCCATATTGAACTTTTCCAATATTTCTGGATATATGAAGACTGATATACATTTATTCACAAGGGAATACGCTCAAGCTATAAACTTAGCATCATTTGGTTTGACCCAAATATCCGTCTTAAAATAATTGTGTGTATCTCGTATGTCCTTTATAGACATTGATGATAAGATCATCGACATCACTAAAATGATGTAAATCCAATTCAGGATATCTTCATGAATACACAACAACAATCATCATTATTAGAGTAATCCCTATCAAGGAGTAACTCACTTTGTCGGTTGTACCACACAACTCTCCGACATCTTCAAAGTCATAGAATGACTTCTGAAGCTTCACACACGCATGTTGCGATTTATCATTGAATTCAGAATATTAAGCCCTTTCAGTGACTTCTATATTTGAACTGAGTGATCCATGTGAGTATATAGCCACTACATACATCAACCGCATGGATCCGTACTGCCAATTCAGTATCGAAACATAATTCCACT
Source organism: Poa pratensis (assembly GCA_947311845.1). NCBI lineage: Eukaryota > Viridiplantae > Streptophyta > Magnoliopsida > Poales > Poaceae > Poa > Poa pratensis. The sequence continues at coordinate 47,083,844 of CAMZMU010000063.1, forward strand.
CATACCGAAGAGGTATGCTACATCGTATTCGATGTGGGTCTCTGCGGAAACCCTTGTGCTACATGCCTCAATTTTTCACCACCTCATCTGTTTTTCGTTTCTGTACGAAAAAGTCACTTCTCTTCCCTTGAAGATACTTATGAGGAGCAGGTTTTACTATTGTAAACACCTCTCTTTTGATGAGTGACGAGGTTATACTCTGCGGGTACCCCAGCGTGAGGGTACCTGGTGCACGTGATGATCAAAGAAGCCCAAGGATTAATCAAAGCCCACGAAGGAAGGCCCAAGATGAAGAGTGCTTTCCAAGTTAGATCAAGTTATAGTCGGTTGAGACTTTCCATACATGTAAACCTTAGTCGGTTATGTTTCCCGAGACCCAGCCTCCTATATAAAGGCTGGGAGGGTGATCGATCGAGGGAGAAGCAATCCATAACCACCAAAACCTCGGCGAGATCAGCAGCTCGTCGAACCCTTGTAACCCTCATATTCATACCATAAATACAGACAAGCAGGAAGTAGGGGTTTTACCTCACTCGAGGGCCCTGAACCTGGGTAAATCCAGCTTGTTAGCCGTCGATTCCACCGATACTACGCGTTCTCTACCACACAATCAACCCTAGGTATAGCAGCCATGGGATTTGCCGAGGGCACACCTCGACAATTGGCGCCATCTGTGGGAAAAGGTAGTATTGGGCTCACGGTTTCGCCGGTTTCATCATCAAGCGGCCACCCGCCGATCGCATCTGCACAAGGTAACTCGCCTACTACATCATCAATAAGCAAATCACCGACCACCGCCGCAAACGGCGACTCGCCGACAAGATCGACTAGCATCAATTCAAAAAGCGACCGCTCGCCAAAATCTCCAAGGAGGCTCACGCCGCACTCGACGGAGGCTCGACAAGCCTTTGCTGGACTCGAATCAGGTTTGGATATTACAGTTGGAGAATTTAACTTCTTTGTCGATAAAGATGGTATGCAGGACCTGTTAGATCCACTCGACAAGGAAGCGCTTGACACGGAGATACTCGACAACGCTTCGACTGCAACACCATCCATCTTGGCGGCAACATCGTCACAGATCGTCCCGATCCAATCGCCAAGTGACTCTGCAACATCCATGAACTCGCAAGAATTCCGTGACGAGGTGGCAAAAAGATTTGGAAGAAGCGAGATCGAATCTGCGTACCGCCCAAACAACTCAATCGAGTCACTCGACAACGTCGTCGACTGCAGCGACGTCGCGGGAACGAAGAGAACATAGATGACAACATATACCTCGCCGATCTCAACGGCCCAGAAATCCGTGCCAGCCACGAGATATTCACCTGCGACGCCGATAGCCTGGACAAAGCACTCGAAGATCTACTCGATTGCGACAAAAACCCCAGCAAGTAAAGCAACTCCAACATGAGCCTGGATATCGACGTCGAATCCATAATGCGCATTAGCAACACATGGGTAGAAGATCGGGTGGTACCATATCAGGTATACACCGCGAGTACAGCAGAAACATCAGCAGCTGCAACATGCCGTCGACCTACAGAGTACCCTTGCACAGTCACCATGCCTGACGGAACAACCACGCTGACCATCACCGCAGAGATGGAGGAAAAAGTGAGCAAAGTAATCGAAAGCTGCACAATGCTACCAGCAAACGCAACTCCGGAAGAGGTATTGACCTTACAATACTTCCAGTGGCAAGAATCGATACGGTTGAAGAACTACCGAGCAGTACTCGAAGAACGCAAAAAGCAAGCCAGCATATCGAGTGCTCGGCGAAGAGCATTGTCCACGAGTTCAACAGGCAGAAACGACCCCGCGAATAGGTCACGATTCATAAACCTCGGAGACGCAGATCGTGCAGCGGTCACTCGAAACCTAAACCCAGCCTTTATGGCAGTCGACGCGGAAGGAGTCCCCATACCTACTGAGCCAGCCGGGGCACTGATGACGCTAGGCACCTATCTCAGAACAATCGAACCTCCTGCAGGAGACCCAAAGAGGGATCAGCACCTCCAACTGTACAAACAACTGGCAATAGCAGCAAAAGCCATACAGCATCCACAAGCAACTCCAAGGAGAGATACAGATCGAGACCGTCGCAGTCGAAGTCCTCGGGGAAGGAGCAGTCGAAAAAGCTCACGCCATCATCGATCCAGCAGGAGCCACTCGAGGAGGTCATACAGCAGCAGCTCAGACTCGGAAGCAGAAATCGGGCCATGTGGAGCGCTATGCTTCACTCGACGGATCCGGGAGGCTCGTATGCCCAAGAAGTTTTCGCTAGCTACCACGCCAAAGTTCAACTGCAAACAGGAGCCATCAGGCTGGTTAGAAGATTACAGGCTGGCTGTTGGATGTCAGCGCGGTACCACAACCACAGCTATGCAATACATACAACTCATGATGGAAGGAACAGCTCGCGATTGGCTCAAATCGCTACCCGAATCATACTACGATTCGTGGGAGCACTTCAAAGGTGATTTCATCAAATACTTCGAGCCTCTATGTGAGCGCCCCAAAACTTTCGAGGAGCTCCGGACCTGCAAGCAAAAGTCAGATGAATCTCTGAGATCGTACATACGGCGGTGGACCACCATCCGTAACTCAGTAGGCAACGTATCAGAAGATAGGGCAATCGACGCCTTCAAAAACGGACTCTGGAGAGAAGACTTCAAAGAAACACTTGGTCGAGAAGATCCAAAGACAATGGCGGCACTCATGGTACTCGCAACAAAGTGGGCAGATGGAGAAGACTCCGTACGAGGCACTCGACCCGTACCCTCACATGAAAATCACGAGGGTGGCAGTCGAGACCGCAGAGATAGCTACAGAGATGATCGAAGGCGCAAACGCAAGCATCGTTATCACGACGATGACCATCCAAACTTCATCGCAGCAGGCTTTGTCCAGCCAAGGGACAGCCGCGACCAAACTGACAGACGACCCGACGATCATCGTGATAATCGAGATCATCGTACGGACGACCGCCGAGGTAATCGAGACCATCGCACAGACGATCGACGTGACAGTCGAGACCACAGACGCGACGACCGCGATAGCTACAGAAGGCCAGAGTGGCGCAGGCGAGCAGACAAAGATCCTGAGCGCTCAATCGAAGAAAGGATGGATGATTATTGCAGATTCCATCTTTATAAAGGGGACGATGGTAAGCTTCGCTCTAACCACTCGCTGAGAAATTGCAGGGAATTCGATCAACTTGCGATTGAACATATACTGCGACTGCAAAAGATGGACGTGCACCTCCTCAACTAGTGCAGACTCCATCGACTGCATCACAAGCACAGCCTGTTCAGGCATATCCACGCAACAAGTACAACAAGCACAGGTATATTCCATACCACCGCAAACACAGCCTACTCAGGTGTATCCTGCACCAACACCAGCGCAACCGACGCCAGTGTACATGGTGCCAGCACAACCCGTTACGGGAACACAAATGGCAGCAGCCGTGCACCAGATGCAGCAAGGAGATGAACAAAAATATCCCGTAACTCGCGGGCAGATGAACATGATCCAGCGAGGACGTCCCTCCAATAGAGAGCAAAATTACACACTCGACACGTCAATATGGCGGTCATGGCACCCCCAGCTATCACAGATTTTTTGAAAGGATCAGAAACTCCGATTGTCTTCAATCGAGAGGACCATCCACCCGCAGTATATCGACCAGGGCATGCAGCCTTGGTACTCGACGCCCAAATCGGAGGCTACGCCATGACCAAGGTCTTCATGGACGGAGGTAGCGGCCTCAACATAATCTTTGCAGATACGCTACGCAGAATGAACAAATCAGTCGAAAATCTGCCAAAGTCCACAAGTACCTTCCACGGTATCGTCCCAGGCAAAGCAGTGCTCCCAGAAGGCACCATACAACTCGATGTTACGTTTGGAGATCCTACTCACTTCAGAACCGAGTCGATTGAGTTCGAAGTGGTCGATTGGAAGTCACAATACCATGCAATACTTGGGCGCCCCACTTTCGCTCGATTCATGGCCGTCCCACACTACGCCTACCTCAAGCTCAAAATGCCAGGACCAAAAGGAGTCATCACGATCAACGGGAACTTTCAAAGGTCAGATTCATGTGACCGTGACTTCAGCAAAATCTCAGAGATGTACGGGATGGAGCAATCACTCGCCGAGCTTGAGGTCTCCAATGACCGTACACCTCTACCAGAAAGCAAGAAGATGGCAATCGACAGAGGGCTCAAGGCCATCAACGACGCGATGAAGCACAAGGGGCACCCGACTGAACCTTCAGAGACGGTCAACATGTCGTCAAGTCACACTAGTACATAGAGGGGCGCTCTGCATAGATATGTAATAGCGCATAATGTCGGAAGAACCAGCAGGTTTCAGACGCACTCTTTTCCCTTACCAGGGTACCTAAGGGGACTGGAAGGTTTTTAATGAGGCGGCTTGCTGGTCGAACACATATTTCGAATAAAGATACATGTTCCTCCATATTTCATATATGCCTTTTATTGTTTACCCCACTCAAACACTCGGGGGCTCGCAAGCATAAAACCAAACCCCACTCGATATACTCGGGGCTGGGTCAAGCAAAAAACTCAAAAACCCCACTCGATATACTCGGGGCTGGGTCAAGCATAAAAACTCAAAAACCCCACTCGATATACTCGGGGGCTGGGTCAAGCATAAAAACTCAAAAACCCACTCGATATACTTGGGGGCTGGGTCAAGCATAAAAACTAAAAAAATCCTACTCGATATACTCGAGGGCTGGTTAAAGAAACTCAAAAAATCCCACTCGATAGCCTCGGGGGCTGCATACATACATGTAAACAAATAAGCATTACGTGCAAGTGGCGAATTTACACTCGGGGGCTGTTCCCTATACATAAATACCCTAATCTTCTGGTTCATCCTTTGCTGGAAGAACAGGGCCCATAAGTTGCGCTTGATAGCAATCAACCAATGTCCTCGCGTGATCGAATATTTCGTCAAGATTCGACTGGGACAAAGACGATCCAGGCACGGGTGGACGAAGCTGCAAATTTGGACGTTGACTTCGGAGATACGCCATGGTTGCATTGGCACCGTCCACAAGCTTCTGGGTGATGAAGCCTCGAATGGAACCTGTTGACCGGAAGAGATCGAGCAACGCATGGATTCCTTGAGGTGTGGCCCAGTCGGAAAAACCATCTGGTTGATTCGACTGAAGGCCGACCTGCACAATTCAAGAAGCATAGTGCTCCGCCACACCCGATCTTGCAGAGTCGCGAGTATGCGTGCTCGGTGCTTGTCCAATCGAAAGTGCTGGCGGCCAGTCGTGGGTTCGTCAGTTGCCATGTTCAACTGCTCATCCACGCGAGCCTGCTCCGCCTGGAAATCTTGAACAAAACCTGCAACAACACAAGTTGGGTGAACAAAAAAGAATAGGCTGTGAACTCATAAGATCAAGGCAGTCATGCTTACACTCGAGCTGTCTGTTCACGATCTCCATCTCGCCAAGCACATACTCCTCCCGTTGGGTGGGTAAAGCAGGCCTTGCCCTCATCCTTTCCAGCTCGCTTCGGGCACTCGCCAGTTCCTGCTCCTGTTTCGCAAGTCGAGCCTTCATATAACGTATTACCGCGGCATCGTTTGACGCCTGAGCTCGAGATCGAGAAGGGGTATGATGCCGCGACGAACTGGATGAAGTGGCGGCTGGCCGTTTCTGTTCCAAGCATCATAAAAGTTTCATGAGAAACTAGTCACAAAGCTCAGACGAGCAACAACATACAGCTTACAAACAGAATCATAACGAGGAACATAAATTCATACAAAGGTAGCAAAAGCACATGCATACTCGCATGGTCATAAGTTTAATTACAAGACATCAAAGGCCGGCTGCCCTACTTCTCAGACATTGACTCTGACCTAGCCCTACTCGCACGAGCGGCGACCTTTCTGCCCGGCGCTCCATGGTGGCCATAAAAGTTTCAGCCAACTTTGCGGCTGGCTCGTTCAAATGCTTTAGGGACACCAATTTCCCGCCAGGCTTACGAGGGAAAGCAGACAGAGCGGCTTCGAAGTCACCCTCTATCCCATGACCTAAAAGGAGTTTGAGGGTGGTCTCTGAGCCGCGTACCGTCAAAGCGCGAGCAAAGTTCGTCATAGTCGAAGTTCCCGGGCCCAGGACGTCTGCGAAGCCATCCACGTCGAAGGAGGTTGGCTGGAGGGGAACACATCCTTGAACACGGCGCCGAGCGTGCTCGTAGATTTGGCGAGTGCGTCCTTGGCTTGGGTAGAGACGACATCCAGGTCGCCGATTGCGCGGTCAAGGGACAAATCGACACTCGGTTGATCTACAGGTGTCGATGCCCCAACAGCTCCTTCAAAAAAGCAGAAGTAAAAAAAATGTTACATACTATTCAGTGGCAAAAGAAGTAGGCAAAAAGTGAAAGGCTCGACTCACCGCCTACGTCTCGGGTGAGGCTCGCCAGGCGCTCAGCATAATTCTTCTCGCGCAAAGCGGCGGAGTCCTTGGCATCATCCAAGGCCTTCTTCGACTCCTCGCGCTCCTTGGCGAGTGTCTCTTCTACTCTTTAACCCGAGATTCAGCGGTTGCCTTGTCACCTGAGATAGATGGGCAATGTCATTCACAATCGACAAGGCAAAGACTTACAGAAACCCAAGATACTTACGGGTGAGCTGCTCCATAACAGCGCGCAGATTATCCCTCTCCTGTTCAACCTGGACAAATGCTTTACCTGATTCCACCAGGTTGAGGTAGAAGGGCTGCACGCACACGAAACCAACATAAGCTATACACAAATAGGTCCAGAAGGAAGACTCGACAAAAAGACACTTACGTGTTCAATCCAAGGCGCGGCTTGGCAGCAGAAGTTCCAATTTGCGGAGTCGATGTACTCGCAATATTGGCAGCCTCAATGGAAGTGGTCGTGGCTATTGTTTTCACAACCTCAGCCGCAACAGGAGAGGCTTCAGGCTGATCTGGAGTCGAGGCTCTCACGGTTGGGGGAGTTGGAGGTCGCACAGTCTCGGCACTACAAGTGACCGAAAGGCATACAACATAAGCAAAAGTACATAACTCACAAAAAATATTATTAAGTGCAAAAAGGAGCAAACCTGTGCTCTTCTTCATCCTCAGTGTCGAGCTCGTCAAAGTTTGGGCCTCCAAAAGGTAGCTGCCCACTCGACTGAGGAGGAGGAGGAGCCGAGCTCAAAGGACTCACGTCCAAGGGAGCAGCTGTGGTCGTAGGAGACGGAGCTGAGTTTCCATCATCCCTCACATCCGATTCCCTCGCGGGTGAGCTCGTGGAAGAAGACATAACTTGGGCTGCCCGACGGCGCTTGCGAAGAGGAACCTCGCTAACATCCTCAGTCGCGGCAGGCTCCTTGCCCTGTGCTTCCTCTACCTCTTCCTCTTCAGCCTCTCTGTGGGTGAAGTGGTAGCCGAAGGTAGAGGCGATTCATCTCCTCCCTTCGCTTCTACTGTCACTTCTGTTTCAGGAGTTGGGCCATCTTCAGGAAGGGAGGAAGGGTCGAGGTGGTCGAGTGGCCCTGCACACAAAATTCAATAGTCGAAATTCACAAAGATGCATAGCAGAATAACAAGACCAAGAAATCATAAAATCGATAGGTTCACTAACCTCTGGCAAAGGCTTTTCAGCCGAATAAGGTCGACGGGACAGTCGACGTTGCAGGGCTCGCTTTGTTTTGTGCTGGTGATGGACCGCACATGTGTCACTAGTTCACTCCTGGACAGCTCCTCCTTGCTCATGCGGTGGTCGAGGGCACCTTCATACTCCCACATTGGGTGGGCACGAGCGCGGAGCGGCCATACCCGCATCTTCACAAAGGTGGCAATCAGATGCACACCTGATGCTGTTGAGGAGCCCCCAATTGTCTCCAGCATGGGTGCTGCTTCCGCCACTTCTTCAGTCGAAAGCTCGTGATCCCAGGCTTTTCCTAGCGGCTATACCAGCAGTCGAAAATGCTGGGGCCACATTTTGGTCCACTTGCACATAGAACCACCTCTTCCTCCACCCCTGCGCCGAGTCGACTGGCTTCAGGGCGAAGTACCGGGTGTCGCTGCGCACTTGGATCTGCAGGCCTCCGACTGGATAGGTTCGGCCGCCTCGGTTGTTTGGCCGACCATGAAGATGGACTTCCATAATGCCCAACTCGGAGCAACACCCAAAAAACACTCGCACAGCGTGATGAAACACGCAATGTGCAGAATACCGTTCGGGGTGAGATCATGGATCTGCACCCCGTAGGCAAAAAGCAAACCTCGCACAAAATCATGGAGGGGGAGCGAGAAACCCCTAGGCAAAAACTCCGCGAAACAGACGCGCTCGTTAGCGCGAGGCTCGGGAAGTACCTCCTTGGGCGAAGGTGCGCGGACGAGGAGCTGGTCGGAAGGTGGCAGCAATCCTTCCTCGCGCAGCTTGTCCAGCTGCGCCTCCTTCAGGGTGGATTTCATCCAATCCCCATTGGTCTTCTTGAGGTCGACGGCGGCCGCAGATGTGCTAGCCGCAGTCTTCTTCCCCTTCTTCGCCGCCGCATCGGGCGCGGCGGCAGCAGTCGAGGCGGAGCGCTTGTTGCCCGCTGCTTTCTTCATCGTCAACGAGCAGGTGGGAGAGCGCGCAAAGCTTTAGCGCAGGAGCAATGGAGCAGAGCGCGAGGAAGACGATGGAACAGGGGCGGCGCGCAGAGCAAATGGCAGGTAAAAAACAAACGCCAGCGCGTTCCCCTATTTACCACAAGACAAAAGCAATCACAGCCGTTCAGATCCAAATCGTGCGTTACGCATGCAATCTGACCGTACACGTGGCAAACGTGGAGGGCAACCGTCGTGATAACGGATCAACGTGATCCAAAGGGGTTTTAGGCCCAATCTTTCACGGCGATCTATAGAACCAGCAAGACAACGAACAAGAGGACTCAATCTGAAACAGATCAAACAAATCCCTCTTCAATTCCTCACGTTGGAACTGATCAAAATCAACTCCCACGCATAGCAAAACATCAGATCATCAAGATCAGCAAGCAAACACAACGATATGTGCCCCCAATCATTGGGACTTTTCTGGTGTATTTCTTATCTCCAAAATAACAACTCCCCTCCCCATGGCGGCTGCCTAAACCCTTATAGGGTGACTCCAAACGCTACTATGACTGGGACAGGCCCCAAGCCACACCTAAGGCCCAAAGGCTGAACCGAAATTGTATTTGGACAGGCCCAAATACCACACGGAAAAATAGCACGAAAAAGAGCAATAAAACATGACCCAAACTGAATAAAAATGATCAAACTAAATTGCTTTGGCTGTAACTCCTTTGCCAAAACGAAACTTCATTGGAGGCGTCCAAAAGTTGGGCTTCACCTCATCTTCTGGAGGCACTTCAACACAGAACGGTCCAAACTTCAGAATATATTTAGGTGGAGAAAAAGATGGGATAATAGATATCCTCCCCTCAACATCCCCCCCAACTTGAGAGGAAACCGTCCTCGGTTTCGCCTTATTGTTTTGGACCTTGTTCTTCACAGCAAATGCATCCACTTTGATATCCTTGTCAAGCATAGGCTGCAGCACATGACGTTTGCCCTTATGCCAGAAGGAATAAACATTGGTTCTGCCTTCATGAGTGGAGCGCATATCAAATTGCCACGGTCTGCCTAGCAGCACATGACATGCCTCCATAGGCAAAACATCGCAGACCACCGTGTCCTCATAAGTACCTACAGAAAATTTTATGCGCACCTTATGTGTGACCTTGAGCTTCCCAGAATTATACAACCACTCAACGCAATGTGGCTGCGGGTGTTTCCATGTAGGTAATGAGAGAGATTCCACCAAACTCTTGCTAACAATATTGGTGTAGCTGCCACCATCAATAATGAGCTTGCAAGTGGTGTCTTTGACTGTACATTGGGTCTGAAACATATTCCATCGTTGCCCTTGTCCTTCTATGCGATCTTCCGGTACACGCTGCACCATTAGATTTTTACAATGAGCAGCAAGTTCATACCCATCTACCGACACTTTGTCGTTGTCCTCAGATTTCTCGCTAGATGACTCATCAAGGTTCTCCTCATCCATTACATAGCCATCTTTTGTAAGCATAACCCTCTTTGCATTAGGGCACTCACGCCTCATGTGTCCTCGTCCTCCACAAGTGAAACACTCAATACCGGCTGTGGTATGAGTAGATGCAGCTTTGGAAACGCTTGACTTCGGCGCTTCAGTAGTGGAATTATAAGCAGAACGTGTAGGAGGTGACGACTTGGAACTAGGACCAGCAGCCTCGGTATGTGAACGACGCCATGGACTAGTAGGGGGTGTCACATTGCGACGTTGCAGCTGTTGTTCCGCACGGTCAGCCTGGTGCAAAAGCTCCTCTAGATCATAATATTGTGTCAGCTCTACACGGTCTTGTATCTCCAAATTCAGTCCATGAAAGAATCGAGACATCTTAGCCTCCGGATCCTCTCTTGTCCCCGTACGTATGGACAGCAACTCCATCTCCTTATAGTACTCAGCAACGGTTTTAACACCTTGAGTGAGACGCTGTAACTTATGATGCATATCTCGCTTGTAGGTTTGAGGGACAAAACGACCTTGCATGAGAGTTTTCATCTCAGCCCACGTCGTTGGACGATTACGGAACTGCAGAATTTGACTCCACCAAACCAGCACATATCCGGTGAACTCAACTGCAGCAAGTTGGAGCTTCCGCTCCTCAGAATAACGGTGGGTAGAAAAAATTTGCTCCATGCGCATCTCCCACTCCAAGTACTCCTCAGGTCCACGGTCACCAGAAAACGACGGTATGGTCAATTTAACACGCCCAATACCTCCATCATCCAGTGGTAGATGAACAACATGACCTACCCGATCATGTGGCTGCACACGACCAGCAAATTGCCGTTGTCGAGGCAAGTAATCAGCATCATCTCCAAGCTCACGAACAACAAGATGTTGTTGGACAACAGGTGGTGGTTGTCCAATCGGAAGAGGTGGAGCAGCAGGTTGGCGTTGTGCAGCCAAAAGACCAACCTGATCAACCAGCGCATCCATCCGTGTGCCGAGATCTTTCATGTGCGCAGCTAGCACATCAAACCCTGCACGAACATTAGGATCTAACTCCTCAGCAAATTCAAGCTTAGGCAGCTCCTTCGGTTGACCTCCTCTAGCAGCAGCAACAACGGCGGATTCCGCATCGTCCGACATCACGACTCAGTTCAGCAGGAACAAACGAGAGAAACAGCAGTATGTCGAAAAGAACAGAAACGAAAAGTTCTAGCTCGAGCGTGGCTTTCGATCTGTACTACTAGTAGATGAATATAATGTAAGGTAGCAAAAATCTGAATCGGACACACCTTGCCTTGTATACGTACGTACCCAGGTAAGTATCCAATCCAATCTCTACTTTCTTTTCTTTTTCACGTCGCGCGGCCGGAAACACCAGATACGATCAGCGAAACTTCCTCGGTCGTTCCTTTACTTGCCAACCGGATACAGATCCGATCGTATCCAATAAGGACTCCAAGCGATCGGAACTAGCACGGACTCCAGGAGCGATCGGAACAAGAACTCCACACCAGATTCAACAAAAGAGCAACGCCGGTTTCAAGGCTTTACGCCGCCGGCAGCAAAACTTCCAACTACAAATCAAGAGCAGCAGATAAATCTCAGAACGAACTCGCCGTGAGAAACCCGACGAATCTGATACCAAGATGATACGGATCAACGTGATCCAAAGAGGTTTTAGGCCCAATCTTTCACGGCGATCTATAGAACCAGCAAGACAACGAACACGAGGACTCATTCTGAAACAGATCAAACAAATCCCTCTTCAATTCCTCACGTTGGAACTGATCAAAATCAACTCCCACGCATAGCAAAACATCAGATCATCAAGATCAGCAAGCAAACACAACGATATGTGCCCCCAATCATTGGGACTTTTCTGGTGTATTTCTTATCTCCAAAATAACAACTCCCCTCCCCATGGCGGCTGCCTAAACCCTTATAGGGTGACTCCAAACGCTACTATGACTGGGACAGGCCCCAAGCCACACCTAAGGCCCAAAGGCTGAACCGAAATTGTATTTGGACAGGCCCAAACACCACACGGAAAAATAGCACGAAAAAGAGCAATAAAACATGACCCAAACTGAATAAAAATGATCAAACTAAATTGCTTGGCTGTAACTCCTTTGCCAAAACGAAACTTCATTGGAGGCCTCCGAAAGTTGGGCTTCACCTCATCTTCTGGAGGCACTTCAACACAGAACGGTCCAAACTTCAGAATATATTTAGGTGGAGAAAAAGATGGGATAATAGATATCCTCCCCTCATCACGTCGCCGGCCACTCCGCCCACTACGCACGTAAAAAGAGGAGTCATCATCACGCTTGCGGAAAAAGTGGGCCCGTATAGTCAAATCAAGTCCAAACGGCACCGTCTTCGGTCAGCTCTGCACAAATGGGCCCACATACGTGTAACGTCCCATCAATCACAGCATAACGCACGCCACGCGTGTCAGAAATCGCAGTCGAAATAAACGTCATCCCTGACGTCATTGAAGCATCTGTTCAGAAAATACGTTCGAGTATGCTCAACGCATATTGGTCACTCGATTGCCATGATTAGTTCGGGTGTGACAAAACTTTCTTAAAGCAAAATTGGTCACTCGACCGTTCCTTTGACTAAGTCATATTACTCCCATGGGAGCGTATTAAAAAATTCTTCGACTGAAGATGCTCAAAAAATGATTGAGATTATTCTCTACTTCAAACGAAATAAAGCATAATCTCGGGGCTACTCCCATGGGAGCGCTGACGCGCTCCCATAGACTTCAAAGACAAAATATTTCGATTGACAAAAAGCAGTATAGAAGGATGATTTGAGATTGTCCTCTATTGCAAGACAATAAACCACAATCTCGGGGGCTACTCCCATGGGAGCGCTGTCGCGCTCCCATAGATTCTCAAAAGAAGGTAAGAAACTCACTCGACTACAGACTCGATTAAAATGCGTTAAGTACTTCACAAATCAAAGAATCAAACTTCATAAATTCCCGGACTATGCCAGTCGCAGATGTTTCGGATGCTGCATACGCAAATGCAAAGGTAAGACCCGCCGAGCAATCGAGATGGGCCGAGGGACGCTCCAACAGTGTTTTCCCTTGAATTTTTCCGTGTCAACAGACATGATGAAAATCCTGACGGACGCGTTAGGTATCAAAAGTTAAACTGCAGAACGAATCAGTAAGACCTAAAACGGCCTGAGTCGAGTCTGTCCAGTATGTTCCAGCTTCGAGTCCGGGGACTCGAACCTGATTGAAGGCTAGTATGGTTTCGCCCAAATGTGCGGTTAACTGAGCTCGGTTTTCGAGTGAATCAGGCCTACTATGTCAATATCCCTAGGCAAAAGTTTCAAAAGTGTTCCAGCTTCGAGTCCGGGGACTTGAACCTGATTGAAGCCTAGTATGGTTTCGCCCAAACGTGCGGTTAACTGAGCTCGATTTTCGAGTGAATCAGGCCTACTATGTCAATATCCCCAGGCAAAATCTTTCGACTGTGTTCCAGGCTCGAGTCCGGGGACTCGAGTCTGACTTAAGACTAGTATGGTTTCGCCCAAATGTGCGGTTAACTGAGCTCGATATTCGAGTGAATCAGGCCTACTATGTCAATATCCCTCGGTCAGCGTACACATACGATGGAAACAAATTAGAACTTGAAAAACTACATCGGGTCAGAAGAACAAGCTCAGAAGATTATGACGTGCACGATGAAGGGAGCACATGCTCGATTCTTCGAGTCAAGCAAGTACTCGGGGGCTAATGACGAGGTTATACTCTGCGGGTACCCCAGCGTGAGGGTACCTGGTGCACGTGATGATCAAAGAAGCCCAAGGATTAATCAAAGCCCACGAAGGAAGGCCCAAGATGAAGAGTGCTTTCCAAGTTAGATCAAGTTATAGTCGGTTGAGACTTTCCATACATGTAAACCTTAGTCGGTTATGTTTCCCGATACCCAGCCTCCTATATAAAGGCTGGGAGGGTGATCGATCGAGGGGAGAAGCAATCCATAACCACCAAAACCTCGGCGAGATCAGCAGCTCGTCGAACCCTTGTAACCCTCATATTCATACCATAAATACAGACAAGCAGGAAGTAGGGGTTTTACCTCACTCGAGGGCCCTGAACCTGGGTAAATCCAGCTTGTCAGCCGTCGATTCCACCGATACTACGCGTTCTCTACCACACAATCAACCCTAGGTATAGCAACAATGGGATTTGCCGAGGGCACACCTCGACAATGAGTGAGTGCTACTCTTCCTTAATTGCTTCCTTTCATTTGAACCAACATAAGTGCAAAACAACACTCTCCATGGATTTTGGTTCAGGGCCCAAAAGGATCTCAACAATTCTCAAGAAGAAACTTATGTCGACATATGTGGAATTCTCATTACGCCTCTTAACTCCTTGTTATTTCCCACAACAACAGAGTCAAGGTGTTTCGATGTCCCAACACTTAAATTGTGTGCACATCTGTGATGGGCTTTGGATGACGCACATCCGTCAGGTGTCCTTCAACCTGAGGTTGAACTACATTTACTGATTGAGGAGAACATCTCCCCCTATGAGAACTTAATCTCATGCATCCAGAATTCTCCCCCTCATGCTCTCATTTGGGGACACAAGTGGTTTATTAGGTACCTCCACTCGTTCTGATACTTTATTTCAATGACACATTTGTCATCACTAAATGTATATGGCAGATTATTTGCAAAACATTGCAAATTTCTCATTACCTGAACCTGCGGTTCAGATTAAGTACGTGGACAAAATGTTTACTACATTTCTTATTAATTTCCTGGCATTCTATGTGGGACATTTCTCCCCTAATGCCAGGAAATTTCCTTATTGCAAAAGCAATCAACGCACGGGCTGAAAATGACTCCCTTGCTACGGTTAAGGTATTTGACGGATTAACAATCATACCACAATCATTCCTCACATAGATCCCAAATATATGTGAAGGCCCTTTATGTACGCCGGGGTGGTGATATCGGTATCGCAACCGAATTACCGCAGATGGGAAATACTTCACTAATTTCCACGTACAAATTGCAAGGGGCGCAGTATTATATGCATTTGATCTCATTCAGACCAAACATGCGGCGTGTGAGACCGCATGTTACTACCAACGAGTGTTGGCTAATCACAATTCTGTAACGATGGCCATTCAATTTTACTCTCTTTCATAAGAGATCCAGTCACACCATTTTGGGAAGGTACAACAACATACTGAATATGACCATTGAATGTCCGTGAATAAAATTCAACAACATTTCCATTCCAATGGAACTATCCCATATTTAGGATAATTTGCTCCAAATTCGTCAATTTGAGCAATTAATTCAGTAAACACATGGTTTTGTGCGGATGATCCACACCTAAGACCATCTTCTAGATGTGTCTATGAATACCATGAAGTACCAACATAACCCACACAATGGTTGAATATTCTGCATTACTCAATGCGTTCAATAATAATGAGTGGCTCGTTTCAAATTTTAAGGTGAGAGTGCCTTAAAATTAATTCCCCTATGCCACGTGTAGTGTACATAAAATCTAATGATTGTCGGGAATATTCTGGCCAACAGAATCAACAATAATTTTTTGAATCGTCCTATACCCGATTGGTAAAGGAGGAAATATTATGGTGTACGCAACAATATTGAATATGAACTGATTCATACACTCAATTTTTTTTCCTCAACTATCATGTCCCATGGACAAGATGTTACAAATTATACTACATTTAGTAGTATAATGATCTTAAATGATCCATTCCCTTTTGAGATGTACACTCCATTTCTGTATGTCATAGAGCATTCACTTTACGTTCAAATCCTCATGGTTCTTTAACCACTAACTTGCTTATAACTATAAGCACCAGCATGAATTTCAGATAATGGTATAGCACCCGTTGGCTGTACCCGATGATTCTTCATAAGAAGTTCATCATATTTTCACACTGACATAAAGATGATATTTCTTTTACCATCATAGGAGAACATAAAGTGCAATAAGGTCATACAATCAGATCAAGATCTGAGACTACCTTATCACACACTATCAACTTCATGTTGATTTATAGATAACATAATTTTAAGCCTCAGCGGACTTAAAATTCCGAATACGAATGAATAGCCATTCGTATGATGCTTATGACAATATATCTATCCTGAATGGAGTCTCAAAGGGAAAACGGATTTTCATAATCCATTAAGTACTCAGTTTAATAAGTGAGTTATTGCGATGCCACATAAAATTCTCTACATGTGGAGTTTCAGTGGCGTCAAAGCACGGGTCGACAAAACCATTAGTGTCCATGACCCATGCAAAAATTACTCCCACCTTGTGTATTCACATCGCATTTCCTTTTGAAAAATGGTCAGCCATATGTTGCATGACATGTTCATGCATGAATTTACATTTAGTAAATCAAGTACGATGAAAATGCTATGGCTAAGCATAATCATGATCATGGTGATTCTAAGTGATGCATAGGGAAACCTTCCACTAAAAGATAATCACCACGATGTGGTGTAGATCTTCAGATTAAAGGTAGTCACTCCAAAAAGGATAAACCTTGAATCCCCTAAAACACATGGAGGTAGTCAACCACCTAGTGGTGCCTCATACTTATGGATGGTTTCCACCGATCATAGTCCCCACAAACTTATATTATTTATGACACACCAAGGTAAAAACCTCAAAGTGTCATTAACCTCTCGGTTGTGCATGAAATTTAATTCACTTCTATGATTACACCTCATAAGTTGTGTACGCATGGAAGGTAATCACCAAATTGTGCAAGTATTTTGCATAATTCTCTTCACAGCATAATGTGCCATATACTCGCCACCAATGTCTTGGATTCCACTCCCGAGTATGTGACCCAAGAGTCACAACCAATGACAAATGCTATGAAATTTCCATGTACTTGGAAAAACATGATGAAGGTAGTCACCAATGGTGTAGACATCATAGTTCCGAACGAAAATAATTCCGTTCTACAACACTATATGTCCTTAATTATGTGCCTTTATTTTTTTTTTGCTCACATAATTTGTCTCCTGACATATAATATTACAACACACAATATATCTTTCTTGGATATGTCACTCATATCCTGCATGAAAAATCATGCGCATTAATTTACTCGATAGTAAATTAATTATGTGTGTAATAACATGCTTGATTCAAGGTCTAGGAGAATCCTAAACGACCCAAAATATAACTTTCTACAAAAATATAATCACCATAACATGGCGTGGATCTTCGTTTTGTAGAACACGGTAGAGGTAATCGCCAACAAGTAGCGTACACCTCTCTCGTATGGCTATTTTCATGCCATAACCCGTGCTTCCGCTTTTTGCTCTGAACACATGGAGGTAATCACTACTTGGTAGTGTAGACCTTCCCTCGTGTTACTTTGCACAACCTTGTGTTGATTAAAACACATTCTAGGTAATCACCACATTATGGTGTAGACTTTTAGTTGTGAACAAAGTTATGCAAAAAAATTGAAAGAAGTCATTTATACAAGCATCATCAACATACAGCAATTAACATTACATTCATACAAATGTTGACATAGATTCTCAGACATTACGTAGCCACATGTTAGAAACAACTAACAAACGCATGTGTACAAAAACTGAAAAATCTGGGGGCTAATCAGAAAAAATACGAACAATAAATGGTAATTGGCCTAAACTAGGCATGCCACTACCGTGGCTCGCGCCACTCCTTTTTTTTTCGTATTTTTTTTCTGCTCGTACAGAGCATGCCGCCCCAGATTGGATAAGGGAAGGGGATGGTTTCGTTTCGTGTCCAGAGCAACCGCTCCCTGCCTCCCCCGATCCCCTTTTTCTGGCGGTGGCCAAAAACCAGTACAACCACCACACTCCGCCGCCGCCGGAGGATTCTGCGACGAGATGCGGAGAGTCTCGGCGCGCCGTCCTCCTCTAAAGAAGATTCGCCGGTAAGAAGCGTCCCGGGCGCGACGCCGTTGGAGTAGCCATTCGCGAGCCCGAGGCTCGCCGGCCTCCACTCTCCAAATCGGCGGCCGGTCGACGAGGGCAGCCGAGCGCTCGACACGGCAGCCCCGGCCGGCGTCCACATGCGCGGCGCTCGGCTCGGTGAGGCGCTGCCCGAAGGCGACGCTCGGCGAAGCAGCCCGGTGTCCAGCGGTTCGTGCGCCGCCGGCGCGGCGAGGGGCACGAACGGCTCAGGTGCGGCCGGCGACCTTCTTTGCGAAGCACTCGAAGGAAAATTTCAGAAAAACCTGCAGGCATCTTACTGATTCTTGTTTTCCCCTTCTCTTCTCTAATTTCCGGCGAGTTTGCCGGCGTGTTTCCGGCGACAATCGCCGGCGAGTTGTTCTTCCTATCTGCTCTCTCGGCGGAGCAAAAGTGCTGATAACGTGTTGCGAGTCGATTTGTAAAGCGAGAGACAAAACAACAAATGAATCAAACTCTGCTATTATTTATTGATGATTCACAGTATATATACAAGGGGAACGGACGCGAGAGAGAGGGACGCGTCCGATCGGGGAGCGAGGGAAACCGTCGTGGCGGTTGCCTGGAGGGGCGTCGGCACGCACGGTTAATACAACAAGGATTATTCCTAATTATAGATTAATTAAATCCTAGCAGCTTTTACTAGTAGTAGTTTACTCCAAGTGTGCCGGTGATAAACGTGAGGATCTCTCGGGACTTGATGGTCGATGGCCCCAATGCTTCCTCAAATGTTCCCTAGTCCCTACTCAACCGATACTTGAAACGGATTTTGCTGCACACAAGTTCAGGCTGTGTTCTTGGGACACTTGATTTGAACGTTTCAAAAGAAACAGAAAATAGTACATTTCCGGCCGGCGGCCGTCGCCATCTACCAATCAAAGTCGACTTGATATCCATGCTCGGCTTTGATGTCGCCGGAGTCGCTTTCTGGCTGCAGCTGCCACCAGCACGCACGCGTCGCCGGCGTTGGAGGCCGTTGAGCCGGAGCTGTTCGGGTAGGTTTCTCCTGCTGCTGCCGTACGCGCGTCGCCCTGGAAAGAGCGGAGTGGTTGTGCGTACGCCACGCCGCGGCCGGTGACGGCGACGATGATCACGAGAGCACACGGGACCGAGCCGATGCATCGTCAAGTCGACATCACCGCAGAAGCAAAAAAACCAACAGCACGGGCATGCTGGTCAGTCAACTGCTACCGCCGCATCCACAGCAACTGTTAGCAGCCTACCTGCTAACGGACCAGAAGACCCTGATGTTGGGCCACCATCAGGCCAACTCACTGAAGCAGCCCACAAGCGAGCTCGCGTCCGCAACCCACGCGTGCACGGCAAGGATTGGGTGAACTGCTGCCGTGAGGGATAAGAAGAGAAGCGGCGTGCCTGGAGACGGCATCGAAGATCGATCACGAATCCGGCGGCTCTCCCTCCCATCTGGCTCTGAACTACTTCCTCCCCCTTCTTTCTACTACCTACCAATCCAGCACAATCGTGCTTGTATCCCAGATAATCACCATGTACTCATGAATCCTGAGATGTATCGCTGCTATTGAGTACTGAATCTGTAGCGAGTAGATAACAGCAACGACCTCGATGCTGCAATTTTCGTTTTCCATCGCAGATCGCACGTACCTATGGTATGGTTCTGTCCTGCCGAGTGCCACTTCAGGTTATGGAGCACGTTCCGGTCCATTGAGAATGCGCAGCGCGCGATACGTGGAGAAGTCAGGCCGCGTCCGCAGTACATGGGTCCAGTATCTTTTGTGCCAAATAATCTGTTCCCAAACTATCAACCGGGGGCCTCTAAATGTGTGTCCGGCACCCCCCAATTGGGCCTCCTTTGGGGTGCCGGACATGTGTCTGGGCAACATTTAGAGGCCGCCCACAGCGGCACTCCCTAAAGGCCCACCCCCCAATCCGAGCAAACTGTCGAACACCTCGGGGGCGTTCAAATTCATTTTAGAAAACTTAAAAGATTCAAATTTCATTCATATTTTTATATATTACAAAGGTTTTGAATGAAATTTGAACTGCGGCGGCCTAGCGCCCTAGCCTACACGTCGTCCCACCAGTCGTCGCTGTCGTCCTCGATCTTCACCGGCGCCGCGGAGGAGCCAGCACGGCTGGAGGACGCGCCGTCGTGGCGTGGCGGGCGGCTGGAGGACGTGCTGTCGTTGCCCGTCGCACGGCTGGTGGAGGGGCTGCCGGAGGAGGAGGAGGCCGTCATCGCCAGGGTCGCCAAGAGACCCGGCGAGTCCTGCTTGATGTCCACCGCGGACTCGGTGAGCGCCGCCAGGAAGCCCGGGCTGTCGCCGTCGTGGTCGTTCCGCAGCTCGGGCGACACGTCGTAGCCATAGGGGATGGTCTCCACCGGCATTGCCTCCGCCCTGGGTTGACGGAGGAAGAGGCGCCCGCGCGGGCGTGGCGGCGAACGACGGCGGCGTTCGCCGATGGTGATGCCGCCACCACCGCGTGGCGGCGAGCGGCGCGCAACCTGGTGTCATCGTTCTGGCGGAGTTGGGAGGAGGCGGAAGGGAATGGCGCTGCCCGTGGCAGCGTGGCGGCGCGCCGCATCGATGGCTGAGGCAACCGTGTGGCCGGTTGCTCCCCACCAGTCTTTGCGGCCGGCGGTGTTGTACCGCGTGGTGCGCGAGTTGGGGCCGTTGTTCGTGGCGATGACCACCGCCCGCTCGCGCTCGAAGCGGTCCAGCCAGCGGCCCCAGTTGGCCTGGCCGTCGTCGTTCTCGGGGAGGCGCCGCTCCGCCGGCGTCATCCAGCTGCGCCGGCGAGTGATGAACCTCCACATTTGCTCATCCGTCTCGGGGAGCGGTGGCACGGGGATGCCACCGGCCGAGATGGACCAGCCTTTGGGCAGCCGGCAGTCGTGAGGCGCGAGGAGCCCGTAGCGGTGCAGCTCCCAGGCGTCCTCGCTTAGGATGATGCGGCCGCTGGATGCCATGACGGCTCGCCGGAGGTGGAGTGGAGAACGAGAAGGTGGAGAGGAGGGCGGGGTAGATAAGCACGGCCACGGGCGCCGGCTTTTAACATGGCCAGGGGCGGTTGGCCGGCGTTAATGCGACGCGTGGGGAATCGGCAACGTCGGCCGCCTGTGGAGCCGTCGCGTCGCCTGGCCGGCTTAAATGGTTTGCGTGCGTACAGGCGCACCGACGTCCAGTCGCGTCGCGTTGGAAACCGTCGACGACTGCGCCATTAACGCGGCCAGACCGGCCTCCTGCACGGCGCGATAAATGACGCCTGGGCAGGGCTGTGCGTATGATGGACGGGCCATCGCTGTCAGGACCATGGCCGAGGCGATGTCCGGCACCCAGGAGGGCCTCCAAACTTGGAGGCCCGATTGGGGGTGCCGGACACAAGATCGCTCGGGCCGAGACTTTGGGGGTGCCGCTGGTGGGCGTTTTTGGTGTCCGGCCCCCCAAAGGGAATTTAGGGGTCCTTTAGAGGCCCCCGGTGGAGATGCTCTAATGGTCACTTAAAAACCTTTCAGCAGATCTCACCCTCCAAAAACTTCACTCACAATGGCTTATTTCAAAGGTATTCACGTCATTCACTTTGGCTTATCTGAGGTTGGAAGACGTAAAACTCCCAAGTCACTCGGCCATTTGAAATGGCATTTTTGCAATTCACGTTGACGTGTTTGAGAACCTCATGTCTCTAAGATTGCAAAAACTAGATTTTAATTGGTTTATTTCGAATGGCTTAGCAGTTTTTGCATTTTAAGGTCTCCAAATAAAAAAAGTGATTGGCGTGATCACCCGCTAAAAACACATTTAACGTGAAGTTTTTGGTGAGGGGTCATATTTGGTTCAAAATTTATGAGTGGCCATTAGTGGTTGAAAGTTTGCCAAAGAGCCATTTAGACAATCATACATGAATCCCAGTCGCTAGCATGGCCAGCCAAACACTAGCAATTGGGTGTCGTTAGGAACTCCATGGCGCTGTCGGCTCGGCTGACGCATCGCGTGCACACCATCATCGACTCTACTACATCTGGCCCCATCTGTTGTTTGCTACTAGGGGAATAAACGCGGACTTCGCCGCGCCCGTCGACTTGAATTTTTTTTAGTTTTGTTGGAGGGATTAAAGTTGGGTAAGGTAAATAACCAATGAGCTGGAAATATTATAATGATCTTGAGATTGCCACACAGAGTGGGACTCAAAATAATTGAGGAAAACATACCGTAGAAAATTTCAAAAGCTGGGTCACATTTGCCTTCTTTGTTGGCAGGGAGGTACGAACTGATGGTGCTCTTAGAAGCAACTCCGGGTTCGTGTTTTGTCGATAGAACGAAACATCAGAAAAAGAAAAGAGCAATTCACATACGGCGTCGATGCATCGCAAACAATGTGGATGGTATGAAAAATTTAAGGTATTGAAATGCACCCCTAAGATATGTAGATCAATTTAAATGGGGTTGCAATGAGTAAGTGACGTCATTTCCACAAACACTTTTGCGATTTTAAATTATACTGAATTAGAATTCGTTGTTTCGAGTATATGTAAATATCCACTAATTGTAAATATTTTTTCCCATAAGTTGTGTAAGTAGTATTTAAAAGTCATGTTAGTTCTTCTAATTATATTTTGCTAAAGTTGTGTAAGCATGCATGGAGTTGCTAAGATTTTTTTGTTCTACAAATTTTGGTAATTTTTTGTATTTTTTTTGAATTGTTGTTTGAAAGTTGGGAATTTTACAATTTGAAGTATTGTGCAATTATTTTTTCGCTAAATTTGTGTAACCATGCATGGTGTTGTGTTAGGTGTGAAGATCTTTTTTTGTACAAATTTTGGTATTTTTTTTTGTATTTTTGTGAATTGTAGTTTGTAATCTAGGAATTTTACAATTTGAAATGATTTTTTTTAGTTATTTTGAAGCGTTAGTGGGACCCACATGTCTTTTTTTCTTTTTTTTCGGAAATCCTGAAGAAATCGTGCACAGGCCGACAGGTGGGCCCATGTTGATGTCGCATGTGACGTCAGCCGGCGTCGAGCACGCCGGCGCCACCGAGCTCGCGCCCGCGCGGCGGCGCACGCGCGCGGGGCCGAAGGCGCGCGGATCTGCTGCCGGGCGCCGCGGGGAGGCGAACGGGCGGCGCGACGGGACATATGGTCGCTGGAGCCACCGGCGGCGACCATTTCTACGACGGCGGACTGCGGACGCGGCGGCGACGATTCCGGCGCCTCCGTGGCGTCCCGGCCGGCTTCCGTCGGCGAGGAGGCGGAGGGCGGCGCGGCGGAGCTCCCCATGGCCGTGGAGTTGGCCGGAGAGGCGCGGAGAGGCGGCGATGCGCGACGGCGCCGACGGCGGCCTTCGGCGGCGCGGGGGTGAGAAGGAGAGGGAGAGGATTATGGCGTTTTTGCACAGCAGCCCCTGAGGTTCGAGAAATTTGCATGTAAGTCCTTTGCGGGAGGGGTGTTATGCAAATATTTTGCGCCAAAGTTCGTGCGCGAGGGTCACCGGCTGCGACCGGGGCGACGGGGAGGCGACCGGGGCCACGTGTCGCCACCCCATTGGTTAAAAATGCTACAGTGCACGCGCGTGGGGCGATGTGGGCTGATCCTGGCCGTCCGATCGCGCGATCGGACGGCCAGCGGACGCCGACGACGTGGAGGGCTGAGAAGCCGCGGTTTCCAGCATCTATTATATATAGTAAGATAAGATAGGTGACCAAATGAGTGTCTCGATGGACATGTAAATGTGCCTGTTCCGACAGACCACCTTAGACAAGCCTGTTTCGTGTTGAATCGCGGGCCTCGTCTCCGGCCACATGCACAACACCTGAGCTTAACAGGCCTGCCCGGGCAAGTAGGCAGGCATGTCTTTTTCAACTTTTTTTTTTAAAAACGCAGAAACTGGCTAAAAAGGACCTAAACCTTGACTAAAAGAGCTAAGATGCCCATAACCCTAAATGGGCTACTCCTCATCCGCGCCAGCGTGGCTGCCTTTCAAAAAATGAATCTTGCGCCCTGCTCCTCCCATTGCAGCCCCGGTCCCCCGTCCATCGAAAAAAAATCGAATTACCGCTCTCAAAACATCCGACCCATCACGACTCCCCCAGCTAAACGTGCCCCAAAGTTCTTGAATGACCCTAAGCATGTAGACCATGATAACGGGTCATGTCGGTGCCAACACACGGGTCTGACCTCGAGGCCCAAGCATGGCAGCCTGGTGTGTCGTAGGCTAGGCACGAGCGACAAATCCTTTTTGTCTCTGTTTTGCGGCACAGGAGGCTCGCACCGAACATCCTCGCAGCTCATTGGGCCGACCCATTTTGCTCTTTTTTGCTATTCTGGTCTTTTTTTTCCTTTTCTTTTATATTCTTCTTTCCCCTTTTCCTTTTTTCTTCCTCTTCCTTTTTTCCTTTTAGTTTACCGTTTAAGGATTTTAATTGTTTTTTATAAATATTCAGATTTTAAAAAAAAATACTTGGATTGAAAATGTTTATAGATTTTAAAAATTCGGATCTAAAAAATGGTTCAAATTTTTGAAAATGTTCAGATTTGAATTTTAAATTTTGAAAATATATTCAGATTAAAAAAATGTTTAGATTTTAAAAATGCTCAGACTTGAGAAAAATTCCGGATTTGAATATACATTCAAATTTAAAACAAAAAACAACAAAGAAAAAAGAAAGAGAAATCGTACCTCTTAATGGGCCCACTAAAGTGCGGCCGAAATCCCTTTCCTGCACGCGACGCGGGGCTGTAGTGCCGCTAAATGCGGCAAATAGGCGCTCCAGGCACAGCCCGTTTAGCAGAGTGCCGTGCCAGGCACCTTACGGGCTGGGCACACGTACTAACGGGCCGGCCTGCTCCTCTAGGCCGCCCCGCCGTCATCATCTAGATAAGCTGCGGCGCGCCGCCGCCGCACTGGCCGTTAGTCCGTTACCGCCGTTCTGGCCATCGGCTCCACATGCTCCAGGTTGCTACCTCTGTTCGTCGGCGTCGCGGAGGAGCAACTCCTGCCCACTCCTCTCCACATGCTCCCCTGGGTAGAAATACAATCCCCTCTGATTCCACTCAAAGTCCGGCGGTGATTCCAGTCGCTGCGATGCCTAAAATCTCCGCCACCAAACCACCTCGCCGTCTGATCTCCATCCCCGTGATCCCTGCATCTGCATCCTATCCTTCTTCAGTATCTTCTGGTTGTGCTAATACCTTTCCCAGGACATCGAGTTCAGATGGACAGGAAATTTACATCGAGCTTGGAGTTTCAGTTGAATTACCTTTGTTATTTTAGCCATTCTTCGGTTCTTCTAGTCTGATATTAGCTTGCTTTTCTATTTTGTAGGGCCGCGTTGGTGGGGTTAAACTTTTGGTAAGGAACATTGCTTCAATCTGTAATCTTCGTGGGGAGGTATCAACGGCGAGTCCAGGAATAAATGGGAGGGTAGGCTCAAAGTTAACAACAAGTAAATTAAATATTTTTTCTAAGAAAAATAGTCAATTATCATTATATTATTTACGGCAGCAATCCGACGAGTGAGCCGAATTTTAACATTCAAAGATTCATGGTTCCAAAAAGAATGTATTTTGTACTTACCAAATAGAGAACAATGAAAAAAGGAAATTAAAAAGAACACGGAAATGAGAAAAAATGTTACAGAAAAAATTAAAAAGAAAATGATATGTTTGAAGTCAACGTGGACCGAACAACTACTGCACTCAAACGAACCTGGAACGAATCAGTACGTTGTTGCCCAGCCTGATCAGAAAAAAACGCAGGAAAATGAGATGATGCTGGAACGAACTCAAAAGAACCACCAAGCTGGGCCGGCTCAAGATACAGCTCGCAACGAGCGATGTAGAATGCCTGCGTTGTGCGTGAGAGTTACGTTGTGTAGGCTGGGCCGCTGGGGAGTGCATGAGTCAATGGGCTGAGTTATTTTAGTAGTAGTAAAAACATAACTTTACATTTTGGAGGGCAGGTTGAGCCTGTTAAAGCCTCCCTATTGGACTCGCCTTTGGGAGGTATGATCCTGAAAATAAATGTTTGGTAAAATTTTGCCCCTTGCCCAGCTTCTTTGACTCGCCATGTAAATTAAATATTGGTAACCCATCTTGCTAATGTTGTAAATTGGCTCAAACACTCCCCTCTTGCCTTAGCCCTGGTTGTATTATATCATCCATATCTGTCTGTGCTAGCAAATACAAATTTGTGCAGTAAAATTGGTACAAATTGGTGTGATTATTTGAAGAAAACCTTCTCTTCTGGGTAAACACATTAGTTCCAGGTTCATATATGGATTCAGGAGAATGTGAAGGTTTCAGTTCGAAGTGTTAATTCATTGGGGTCACACAAAATGGTATATATATATAGCCACTATTTTTGTATATATTTTAATTTCCGTTCCGGCCCATCTGAAGGCGTTCTTTGGTGTGTTTTGACTGGAGTTTGATTTAGTTTGTATCAACATCATATTCCAGGAATGACCTACCCATTTAATTCATGAAGAACATGGACCTCAAGTTTATCCTCCTGACACCAATTGTTGTTGTGTTTCCCAAACTGTAAAGCCTGGAATACCAGGCTTGAAATGCCAATGCCATTTAGGGGCAAGTATGCTCTGACCCTATGACTCCATCCTCCTTTCTTTTCCATTATATCCTGCCAAAAAATAATTCATGCATCTTACAATACGCCTCCTAGTATCAATACTTTTAGCAAGAAGCAACAAAACTGTGCTACTAGATATAGGTTGTGCAGAATGCAAACAAGGCGAGTCTCCGAATAACATTACTTTATATAGCCGCATATAGTTCTTCTCGATTATAAAAAGACAAAGCCCTCTGTTCCATTACTTTTTGAAACCTGGGTAAAACGAGGCTTGGTCTTCCTTCTACAAACTCGAGTATGTAACACTGCAATGCAAGGAACCTAAACGAAAAAGAAATCACAATACAATAGTAAGAGAGAAAAGCATATACATGCCAGGATCAAGCTTCAGGCTGGATTTTATCTCCATGATCTGTTGCACATGGGTAAAGTTATGTAAGTGCCACCCAGCCTGACACCGAATTTCCTCCTACAACAACCCTCGAGTCCCAGGGGGAGTTCCAGTTAAGTACGAGCGTACGACACACTATCCCAGATATTATATAGCATCCATTACCGATCATGATTTCTTATATATCATCAACATTTGACTCATAGTGTGGTAATTAATTTCCTAAAGAATCTTTTCTTCTACGGCATTTCAGCAAGAATTTTTGTAACTCACCGTACTTTTCTTCCTTCCAGGGTGAATAATATGATTTTCTTCGGTGTAAGGTTATCGGTTGACCTCCAGAGACTAAATAAGACATCCTAATACAATCTCCTGTAGTGTTCCATGCCAGTGGTATAACTGTTCTAATATGTGGTAAGTTGAAATTGTTATCTGAAGTTCAATTTTGCATGCTCTGCTTTTGCCTAGCCAACTAATGTCACGGTTGTAATTCTCTAAATCTTTGGAATACATGCACACTGCGTGATTATATGTTTTTGGTTATTTGGGGTGGAGATTCTAACTATGTAGTGCTAACCACTGTCTAAATGGCAGCACAAGCACCTGTCAACTTGAAACGCTACGAGAGCTTAGCCAGTGCCTTCTATCGTGTAAGATGTGATAACACAAGCAACCTCTATAAACCACCGGCGCGGCAGAGCGCGCCAACTCCTCTAGTATTCCTTAAATATAGTATAAGTACACTCACTATGAGTCATATATCATATGACATTGTTTGTATTGTAACAGACATCTAGAGAAGTGATGAGATTAAGTAATAAGCTACAGAACAAGCGAATTTTGTATATATGTCTTGATACCTCCATAATATATGTGTCTTCTCTTTAGTTAATTCGTATATACTGGTATAGTATAAGCATGGTAATTGTGGGAATCTACACGGAGGTCTCTGTGTTGTGGCCGGCATATGGCGGGCCGGGCGCAGGTGCTGGCGGCTTGGGTGCGGGCGGCTTGGGAGTGGGCGCGGGCGGCTTGGGTCCCGGTGGCGAGGGCGTGAGGCCGCAGCGGATCATGCAGACGATGCTCTTCTGGTCGCAGCTGATGCAGCAGAGCGGCAGGTCGGGGCCCTTGCCCATGCACCCAAAGACGCAACTCATCGCGGTGGTGAAGCACCCCATCATGCACTGCATCATCCCGTCGAGCTCCGGATCAGCCTTATCCGCCACTGGGTGCTTTGCTCCTGCTGCGACCACGGGCCTCGCGGCGACCTGAAGGTCAGCAAGGCCGGCTAGGGCCACGAGGACCAGGAGGAGGAGGGCGGAATTGGTGCTAGCCATGCTGGTGCTGCGGTGTATAGATCGATGGATACAAATGCGTATTGATTAAATGGTTTATATAGGGGAACTTGCAGGCTTTAGCATGGTGTATCTCGCTGGACTTGCATTTTTGGTGTGTACTGTAGTTGCTTTTCCGCGCACGCACACACACAATATGGGTGATTAACGTATAGATGCATGAAATCTGTGTGAGCAGAGAAGTATGAATAAATACGTTTCTCCCTCTGTTCATCTATGGCCACTTCGTAATTCGGTCTAACTTTGACCGTCGATTTTATCAACAAAATATATGTTATATTTCACAAGGATATACTGTTGAGTTAAATTTCCTCCCTACTGGACTTGAAGGCTACTCCCATCTTTTGAATGTAATCATTCCCTCTCTATTGATACCTCTTGCTATGTCATGGACCTAGCTGCTGATTTCTGTCTTAGACGCCCGATCATCATGCAGCAAATCACATTACGCTAAGAAGTTGATTATCTTATAATTGATTTGTGATGCCCTAAATTTGCCAGCATTATCACGCTTCTTACACGAAACAGGCATTATCACGCTTCTTGGAGGATGGCTGTGCAAAGGTCAGTTAACAGAAATAATTGGCCAGTCGTCTTCTAGGAAATCACAGGTGAAAACATGACTGATCTTTCTTAAGATACTACATGCTTAATTGTGAACGTAGTTGCCTTTTTGCAGAGCATACTGCATAAGCATGCTGTTATTTACTCTGTGTACTGTCAACTTCAGGCCTGTCTATATTCTGCTTCACACGTTGCAGCCAGGCATAGGGGTTTTGTTTTGTATTTGGATACTAGTAATTCATTCTCTCCTAGCCAAATTTCTCACATTCTTGATGAGCTTCCCATCTCTTTGACCAAAGAGGTTAGTAATATTTGACCAATGATCCATGCTCGAGCCCTTCTCTTACCTATCGTCTTCAGTGGTTATCCTATCTTTTTTCCATTTTTGTGGTGCAAGTCGAATGCCATTTGCTTTGGTAATCATTTGATTACCCTAAAACTTTTTGACCACGTGATTTCTAAGAACCCGATTTTCAACTTGCAGCCAAAGAACCTGAGGCTTAAGAGGGTCATGATCAGTATGATTTTTTTTTTGACAAAGAGGAGGATTATATTAAAACTTTGATCCTTACAGAAAGGTCCAGAAACAAACAGAAAATTTCTAAGAACCCTCTGGACCCCGACCACACCGACGGCCGGAACGGCCCGGTGATGTGCCGCCGCGACTGCTCCACAAGCAAGCTTGTCCTTGGAACGGAGCCAGCCCCTCCGCGTCCGGGAGACCACCGGACAACCCACGACGGACGCCCTCGGACGCCGACGCCGTCGCGAAGCTCCAACACTCCTCCATCTTCGAGTTATTCCAACACCGGATCCACCATCTACCTGAAACCAGCCGGGGCACAGAGAGCTCACCAGATCCGCGGACCTCCGAGCTCGATAAGGACGGCCGCTTGACGGGGACGCACCGAAGAACGCCAACGGCAGAGGAGAAGCGCACCGACACCAGCACCGACAGCACCACCACCTCCAGGACGCTGCCGGCTGAAGCCCCCCCTAACCCTACGCTATTTACAGGCCTGGATCCGTGGATTCCCCACCCTCCCGCCGCCGGAGCAGCCGCCGGAGGAGGAGGGATCCACGGATCGCCGGCGAGCAAGGTGGGAAAGACGAGTTCGCTCACAAATTCGCCTCTCTTGTACTGTAGATGGGAGAGGGGAACGCCAAGGTCGTTCTCTTTTGACTCATGATCAGTATGATTTGTGTCTGTATTTGATATATTTGTTTTGCTTAAAGTATTAGATCATTTGAAGTCTCAGGGAATGACAAGGTTAGTATGAAGGGAACTCTTTGATCTCTATTTTAATTATCGTAAACACGTCTCTTATGTGTCACAGCTGTAATAGGTAAACAATGGTGGTAACAAGATATGCCTGTTTATCATTGACCCGATATCATCTTTACTTGCTCCAATCATCGGCAGGTTGAATTCACAATGATCTTGCATAGCCCTGTCGAATAGTAGATTATTCTGTACAGTATATGATGCAGCTTAGCACTTCAGCTATACAAGTAACTCAGGCTTTAAAGATCATTCTCCTGAGAGTCTGAGACATAATATGAACGATTTGTAAGCTAAAAATTTAGAAAATTGGTGTAGCAATCAGATTCAACAAGATAGATTGTTTACCGTCATTAACTTAAATAACACGGTGCAACTAATTCACAAATATCCAGCCTGACATTGGTAATTTGAATTGGATCATATATCCATTTTCCTTTGTCGGTGATTTTCAGTTCATGAACACACTATCTGCTGACATGATTGCTTGTTGAGAGGGGCATCATTAACTCTTGAACTGTAGCCTCAGTTAAAAAGAATGTTGTTTCCTTTGCCCGATGCTGTGTTAACACCCTGCTGGGTGGTCGATGATGATATCAGTGGCAATGATTCTTGAGAAGTTGGCAGATAAGCATGATCTATCTGTTCTGGTAAGTCCGCCTGCTCTAACTTGATTGGTAGCCATTCTCATTCATGGCATGTAAATGTATGATTTGGATTTGAGCATAGAGTTACTGCATTTCTAAATATTTTTTTGATCCTTGGAGTGAACGCTGTGTTTTACTCACAACCTATAGACTCGAAAGGTTCAGTCGTGTTCCTTTCTTCGGTTAATTTTGAAAAAAAAGGATCTGAGAGACATGATTTTTTTTCCAGATTATGCATACCATGCAAATCATCTGTTTATCCAGCGCCACGGTGTTATCTTGTGAAGAGAGTCTTGTTCTTTGTATCTGTTACCGTGTTTCATAATTTATGGGTTTAGTGTTTTGATTTTCGTTTCGGAGTACAACCTGATACTCCCCATTTCCAACAAAGGTATCCCTCTCCGATGATGTTGCTGTTATCTAGGTTCGACTAGCATCATTCATATTTCTTCTTATAAATCCTACTTTTTCCAAATGCACAAGTGGAATGAATATCAAGATCTATGTTTAAATTCACCTTGCAGGTGACAAAGGAGAACCACAGGCCAGTTCAAATTGACCACGTCGCATCGAGGTTTGGCCAACCGCCACAGTCCCATTTAATTTAGCACCTATTGATGACACTCTCCAACTCAGTATTCATAGGTGAAAGAATCAATCCACCAATGGCAAAAAAATGTTTGTCTGATTTTGACACTCCAGGTTTATATTTTCATGTACAAGTATCTTTGTTACTTATGTGGTGTTCGGTCTCATCTTTTATTGTGAACAGAAACCCTTTTTTTTGCGAGTGTACAGAAAACCCTTATTTAGCTCTTCATTATGTTGTAAAAGAAGGGGTTATTTTCCTCAAGTAAATGCTAATGAATCTAATGAGAGAGCTAAAGAACGTTATATTTCAATATGCGGCGACAAAATAAATTTGAAGAACCATGGAACCACCCGGCCATTCAACTAGTAGTACATATAAATGAGCTACCATTACATATATTTGTAGTATCACACGAATGTACATAAATTCCTTAAATATAGTATAAGTGCACTCACTATGAGTCATATATCATATGACATTGTTTATATTGTAACAGACATCTAGAGAAGTTATGAGATTAAGTAATACTCTAAGTCATAGAACGAGCGATTTTTGTATATATCTCTGGATACCTCCATCATACATGTCTTCTATATACTGGTATATATATGCATGGTAATTGTGGGCGTCTAGATGGAGGTCTCTATGATGGGGGCGGGTATGGCGGGCCGGGTGCCGGTGCTGGCGGCTTGGGCGAGGGTGGCTTGGGAGTGGGCGAGGGCGGCTTGGGAGTGGGCGTGGGCGGCTTGGGACCTGGTGGCGAGGGCGAGAAGCCGCAGCGGACCATGCAGACGATGCTCTGCTGGTTGCAGCTGATGACGCAGAGCGGCAGGTCGGGGCCCTTGCCCATGCACCCAAAGGCGCAGCTCATCACCGTGGTGACGCATGCGATCATGCACTGCATCATCCCGTCGAGCTCCGATCAGCCTTACCCGTCACGGGGTGCTTCGTTCCGGCTACCTCCATGTGCCTTGCAGCGACCTGAAGGTCAGCGAGGCCGGCTAGGGCCACGAGGACCAGGAGGAGGAGGGCGGAGTTGGTGCTAGCCATGCTGGTGTTGCGGTGGATTGATCGATGGGTACAATTGTGTTGTGATAAGACGGTTTATATAGGGGAGCTTGCGTGGTGTATCTTGCTGGACTTGCATTTTTGGTGTGTGCTGCAAGTTGCTTTTCCGGGAACGCACACACACGATACGGGTGATTAGCGTATGGATGCATGAAATATGTGTGAGCACTGAGCAGAGAAATATGAATAAACTCGCTACTCCCTCTGTTCATCTATGGCCACTTGGTAATTCGGTCTAACTTTGACCGTTGATTTTACCAACAAAATATATTTTATATTTTACAAGATCGAGCTGTACCCGGTCCCTGCTGTAGTTTAAGATCAATAAATAGTTTCCTGACAAAACAGAACGGCTATTGTATTCAAGCTCGAATTGGTCTCATAATTGTCTTGCAATCTTTAAATTTAATTTGAGGTGCACCTCACATATGGTTATAAACCAATTTGCATGCAAATTGTGAACAAGATCTATTATATTTGCTTAAATCAATTATCATGTACATTCTGAAAAAAATATCTTCTATTAGAACAATTATTAACCCCTTTGAACAACTCTGGGTAGCAATCATTATTTCCTCTACAATAAAGATACATAAAAAGAACCTAGGAGGATGGCAGCTGGATGGTAGCTCGCATGACTTACAAATGATTTCTTGATTAATACCTAATATCCTGGCTGTAGAGGAGTTACCTAGCAAAATTATGTTTTCCTCAGTGCAGCAATAGAAGCTTGGGATGTAGAGTTCTATGTCAAAGTTGACGACAACATTAATGTTGACCTGTGACGACAACATTAATGTTGACCTGCTAACTTAGGTTTCACTTTTTGTATGTAAATTTTCCTATTGCTGATTTATTTGTGTCAGCTTCTTTTTTGCCAATTCCTTACAATTGTTCATTAGCTAGGTTAATTGAAATGCTCGGAGGCCGAGGTCAAGGATTGTACATGGGATGCATGAAATCTGGAAATGTCGTCAGTGAAGAGTATGTACTTTACTTCCCATCACCACCATCATTATTTTGTATTCATATAACACTGGGTAGTATCTCTTGAGCTCCAACTAGACCATCCATTCTTTAAGTGAAAGCAGCATCTACCTTCTGGGGTTAAATCAGTATTGATCCCTCCAGGCTGATAGCCTTCCTATGTTTGTGGACATAGTGGAGTGCATATTGAGCATATGAATCATTTTATCCAAGCAAATTTTCAATTTCATTAATTAACTTATGATTTTGAGGAATAGCTACCGTGATACTCACATCTCATGAATTTGAGAAAATAGTATGTAGCAGTGCATTCTTAACTATACTTCCTTTATTCTGATAGTGCGGTTTGAATTTTGTGTTGTTTCGTGCTTTTGTTAATCAATCATTGAACAAGTGTGCCAATCTGAATTTCAGGAAGCAGCAACGGTGTGAACCTGGCCTGTTCATACTATGTCTACTCTAATGCTCATGCAACTAAATGCGTAACAACTGGCTCATAGATCAGCTAAAATATCCCATATGCTACAGATAATGTTGCACAACTTTTTTTGTTTGCTTTGCTCGGAAATTATAGGTGATCTTGTAGATTCTATTCTGGGGCATGCGAATAGACTTGTAAGAGACATTAAGCTGCAGTTAATTTTGCATCATGTGCTTGTAAGATGTAATTGCCGAGATTCCGTTATATCCTTAGTAAATGCACTGCCCATAGAAGTAGCCACCTAGGTGAAACTGGTACTTCCGGTTCTGGAAAACAGTGATACGACTCAAACGTATCTATAATTTCTGATGTTCCATGTTGATATTATGCCAATTGCTACATGTTTTATATACACTTCATAGCATTTTTATTCATTTTCTGGGACTAACATGCCACAGTGCTTCTTGTTTTCTGCTATTTTTGTATTTCAGAAAAGTTGTTCTGGAAATATTCTCGGAATTGGACGAAACAAAAGTCCAGCTTCCTATTTTTCTGTCACGTACACGGAGTCCAAAGGAGGTACGAAGACGGGCACCGAGCCAGCCACACCATGTGGTGGCGCGGCCCCCTTCTGACCGCGCGGTGACGTGGTGTGGGCCCCTGGGGTGCCCACCGATATCGCCCTTCCGTCTATATATTGCCCCGACGCGAAAACCCTAAAAGACCCCGTCATATTCCACGAAAAGTTCCGCAGCTTCGCCGCCATCGAAGACAAGTTTTGGGGGTCAGAAGTTCCTGTTCCGGCACCCTGCCGGGACGGATTGACTCCCGGAGCCATCTCCATCGACTCCACCGCCTCCACTTCGACTCCATGATGGTTTGTGAGTAGTTCCCCATGGACTACGGGTTTTGGCTGTAGCTAGTTGGTACTCTCTCCCATGTACTTCAATACAATGACTCATGAGCTGCCTTACATGATTGAGATCCATATGATGTAATTGGTGTTGTGTTTGTTGGGATCCGATAAATTGTGTAATTGTAATCAGATTGTTCATCATGTTATCATACTATTGTTTATTTAAGATCTTGCATACTCTCCGGTACTTGTGGTTACCCTGATCCAAGTAGTTGCATGTATCTCCAAGAGGGAATATTTATGCTAGATAGTGGATTCATGCCTCCAGTAATTGTGGATGTGCTGTTGCCACTAGGGGTAAAACAACAATGCTTTGTCCAAGGATAATTGTGTTGTTTACATTATGCACTTTACTTAATGCAATAATCTGTTGCTTGCAACATGTTAACCTGAAGGTGGATTATTAGTCATAGATGCAGTGGGATAACGGTCTATGTATCTTGTTGTAATGCCCAATTAAATACTACAGTAAACTTTATCTTATCATAGCATGTATTGTCATGCCCTCACAATTTTATCAATTGCCAACTGTAATTTGTTCACCCAACACATGTTATTTGTTTGGAGAGTTACCACTAGCGTAGATAGCTGGGAACCCCGGTCCATCAGTCATCATCATTGCTCTACCGTCAACTACGCACCGGAATATTTTCTGGTGCCATTGGCTCTGTGTTACTGCTACTGCTGCTGTGTTACTGTTACTATTGCTCTCATATTACTGCTGCTTTCACATCACCCCTGTTACTAGTGCTTTTCTAGGTGCAGCTGAATTGACAACTCCGCTGTTAAGGCTTATAAGTATTCTTTGTCTCCCCTTGTGTCGAATCAATAAATTTGGGTTTTACTTCCTCGAAGACTGTTGCGATCCCCTATACTTGTGGGTCATCAAACAACACATCATCAAAAATTGCTATAGAAAGGTTTTTTCGTGATGTGTTGTTTCAGAAAGCACTATCTTTTCAATGAAATAAAACACAAAGGTCCTTTGCGTTTTCTCTAAAAAAAACAAATTCTGATTTTGATAAGCTCACATCCCTTGGAAAGATAACAAAATGCACTATCAAACTTCGTTTGGAAATCTCAAGAACTGGGAGGGAAAATACCAAGATGCGAGAGGTGTGAAACCTACCAAAGTGTAGATTCGTCAAAACTCTCAACATCAAAAAACGCAGCAAGGCTTCCATACAAAGATCACAACAAGCACCAAAACCTCACACAAATAAAATCCAAATAAAAACCAAGTTGATGTCAAGGATGCAAAAGATTTGAGATCTTTAGGAACGCTAGGATTAGGGGTGAAAACGGAGCGGATACGGTCGAATAGTAGTGAAACCATGTCCGTGACCATATTTTTTCCGGATACGGAGTCGGATGGATAGTGTGCGGATACGAATACGGAATCGGATCTTGTCGGTTACGAATATGGATCAAATACGGTTCGGTTGCGGATAAACATTTTGTCGGATGTCGCATTGAAAATAGGACAAGTATATAGCAGATAATATGAACTAACTTACTCCAAATTAACTCTATGTATTGTGATATACTAAGATAGATCATGTTTTCATACTCATATTTCCATTTCCAAGTGGCTACTTAATTTTGCCCTTGAATGACCTAAGGGTGCCTCCCAAAAATGTGTTCACAAATATCGTAGTGACTTGAGCAAAGACTTTTTAAGAGTTGTGTAAGTACATAAGTTTTATCTTGCCCAACAACTCAGGTTCGAGGTATTACTTGTCGGATATTACACCGGATATTTGTCGGATATAACTGTGAAATATGGTATATCTTCGGATACGGGCGGATATTAGTAAAATCACATTATTTTCCGTATCCGTTAGTTACTATCCGTATCCGTGACCGTATCCGGCAACTATCTGACCGTATCCGTATTTGCCTTCCGTGAAGCTCCGGTGGGTCGGTCGTCGGAAATAATCCGTACCGTTTTCACCCTAGCTAGGATCACGCTACTCACTCGAAAGCACCATTCGATATTAGAGCTGTATATTCTATAACCGGGTCTTGCAACTAACATCATGATATCAGTAAAACAGAAATCATATCAAGTTTATACCTTTGTCATACATTTTTCATTTGTGCTAGATGATGACAATTTTGATCTTTCAAGTTGGACCACCTTATTTGACATGATTGCGCTTGCTTGATGAAGACTCGTAAAATGCTCTCGCATAAACCACTCCTGGAGAGACTCTCTTAGGCATATTTTCACCTGACTGTTATTGCAAAAGGATGAAAAGATTCAAGCGTATGATGCCTTTGATACGTTTCTCTCGAACTTGCACATCACAACCTTGATGGCGATCATCATTTGACGTCATTCTTTCATGGGTTATATAATATCTTAATTTCCATGCGAGTCCATTGGAAATATACAAAAACCCAGAGAGTACCAGCAAATACATAGATCATGATTTAGTTCACGAAACTATATTGACAATTGCTTACCATACCATGAGATTACTTTATCCTATTTGACATATTTTCAAGATTTATGTATTAATAACCTTGAATCCAATCTTTCGCATTTTGTCTTGATCAACTTTTTATATTTTCTTCGTTTTTCATTATGATGGTGTCTTCAAGTTAACATAAATCCTCAAGCAGTTTCGAGATCCACATTTGGTGCAGCCCATCGACGCAGGCATATTCTTTTACATAAATCATGCAAATTTATATATTAAAAATGTTTTCAAAGAAGTTATTTCTGGAAAAATACTATAATTCAAAAGAATAGCTCACTAGAAAAGCACTCATATAATTTTAAAGAACAAAAGAACAAGAAAAAAGAACATGGACGGAAAACAAAAGAAAATGAAAAGAAAGGAAAAGAAAAATAAGAAAAAAGGAAAGGAAAGGGAGAAGGAAAACCTGAGCGGTAAAAAGAACATGGAAAACGAAATAGATAATGGAAAAAGTTATACCTGGGCCGGCCCATCCGGAGGGTTCACCGCTCACGTGAGCGTCAGTGTCGCAGTTGACGCTAGAAGCGTTGTGGATTTGCCAAATGAAGAAAGTATTTAGCCATTGTGGTCTTCCTGCTATTTCGATGGGCGATTTGAGCCCACATTGACCAATA
Source organism: Poa pratensis (assembly GCA_947311845.1). Lineage (NCBI taxonomy): Eukaryota > Viridiplantae > Streptophyta > Magnoliopsida > Poales > Poaceae > Poa > Poa pratensis. The sequence goes on from CAMZMU010000063.1 coordinate 47,121,838, forward strand.
GCAACCACGGGCGATTTGAGTCCAGTGAGACACTTTTGGTTGTTTTGCAGACAGTATTCTTGATGCTACCAACGACAGCGAGATGTAATTCACGAACATTGGAATATTGGGTAGGTCCGTCAAGAATTCTGGCTCGTTTCCTTTGGCGTGTGAGCATGGAGACGACCAGCAGCCATGCATGGACGCACTGGTCAAACTTTATCCAATCTTCAGGTGGTTCCTCCACTAAGTTTCAGTTCTTGGCAGAAAAAGCACGGCGTCCGCTTCCCACGACCGAACGGCTCCCATGGATGATGATGATTGATGACCACCCACTTGTTCTCGCCGAACCCTTCATCTTCAGCGCGCAACGACTCCCCGGCGGAGCCCATGCCGACGATCGAAACCGGCAGAGCTCGCCGGAAACAGTGCGGCTTCCGCTGGTTTCCGCCCATGACCCGACGCGCGATCACGTACACACGCATGTGACTAGCTAGGTGAGAACGCCGCGTTTTGGCCGTTTCCCGGCGATAAGTCACGGGCGCCGTCGTCCTCGTCATCCTATATCGTCTCATCCTCTTCCACTGAATCTGTATCGCCGTATGTATCCACCCAGAAATCTTGGCGTCGCTCGAAACAGAACAAAAGCCATTGACCCATCGTCCTTCTGCGTGTCCGTATCAACGCGCACTCGCTGCACCTCTCTGAATGTCCCACACTCCCAGAGGTCCGAGTCTGCAGAGCAGAGATGCTTAGTTTAGCTGGTGCTTTCTTTGCGGCTCGCATTATCCGCTGTTGGCCGCCGTGATGAGTGCTCCCGTGAAGAGAATACGATCGAATGGAATTATTGCGGAGTAGGGAACTTGGGTTGGATCGACGGACAGAATATTCAGGCCTGACCCTCTTTTATGGTTTCTGAATCGCAAGTGGGTGCTGCATGAAACAAAACAAAAATCAGTTTTCAATATGAGCTTTTCTCCTTTTATAAAAAAAGAGCTTTTCTCACCTGTTCACATTTCAACCTCGAAAAGTAGCTAGGAAACTGGATAACACTGTCCAATGATATTCATCAACATGCAGCTCTACATCAAGATCTGTGTATCTCACTTCTCTTACTTCCATAGCAACTTATTTTTTTGTTTCTGTCAAAGCGGACAGCATGTGGAGTTGAAACTATGTAGGTCATCGGAACATTATAACTTCAACATGTACTCCCTCCGTTTACAAAATTGAGACATCCTTTTGTGAACGGAGGGAGTAGGAAATAGTTCCAAGTCTTTTTCAAAAAAAAGGAAACAGTTCCAAGTTGTTGGTGCCATATAAATATACTAGTTGAGTGCACGTGCGGGCCATCACCCATTTCTCACGTGTAAAAATAAAATGCACATAAATATTTGTGTCTAGAAAAGATATCCACACAATATTACAAACTTCAAATATGTTTGTAACCATTACAATTTAAAAATATGCCACTATTGGGACACATGCATGATCGTGAAGATTGCTGCTCAAATTTGGTCGAGCAACTTCAACTGCTAAGCAGTTCCTTGTAGTCTGTGGACTATATTACATGTGGTCGTTACTAAGGATTCGGTTCTTTTTCGTTGCACTAAATTATTGTTTGAGTCCCTTCCCTTGTTATTGATTGTGAGGACCGTGATGTTGCTCTCCACAGTGGCTCGGGACAGCGTGATGTAGAGCAAAGTGAAACCCGGTTTCGATAGGTACATGCCAACAATCAGGTGGCAAAATATCTCACTATTCTTACTTTCATAGCACCTTCTATTTTTGGTTTCTCTCGGACAGAACAACAACAACATGTGGAGGTGAAACTACACAGGTCAAAGATTCAAAAAAAAAAACTACGCAGGTCACCGAAACATTAGAGCATCTCCACCGGGGCCTCTAAAGGACCCCCAAAGGCCTTTTGGGGGGCCGGACACCAAAAACGCCCACCAGCGGCACTCCCCGAAGCCTCGCCCCGAGCGATTTTGTGTCCGGCACCCCCAGGAGGGCCTCCAAGTTTGGAGGCCCTCCTGGGGTGCCGGACATCGCCTCGGGCATGGCCCTGACAGCGATGACCCGCCCGTCATACACACGACGCGCCCGTCCGGTGTTAATGAAGACTGTGGAGGAGGCCGTTCCGCCGCATTTAATGTCGAGGTGATGAGACGGCGCCACGGCTGTCATCACGCGTCGCAATAACGCCGCGCCCGTTCCTGGCAGGCGCAGAGCGAAGCGACGCGTCGCAATAACGCCGCGCCGCTTCCAATGGCGCAGACGGAAGCGACGCGTGCTGGAGTCGCAGCGGCAGGCCGCGGCGGCGCCCTGCAGACGCTTCGTCGGCGTCAATGCGCGGCCAGGCGAAGCGGTGGCCGCGTTAATGCAGGCCACCCAACCCCGCTCCTCCGGCCGCCTTTAAAATCCGACGCAGCGCAGCCCTGCTCTCCTCACACCATCACTTCTCCCTTTCTCTCCCTCTCCCTCAAGAACATAGGCCGCCATGGCGGGCAGCCCCGGCGGGCAGCAACGCCACGAGCAGCTGGAGGAACTCCGGCGTCGCAACGAGGAGGTGGAGATGGCCAAGGCGTTCCAGCGAGGCATGTGGCGCGAGGAGGCCGAGAACGCGCCTCCCTACGTGCTCTCGTTGGAGACCGCGCGGCTGAGCAGCCGCCACCAGCTGCCGGTGGACGACGACGCCACCCTTCCAGACGGGTGGGTGAGGAGCGCCGCCAACATTCCGGTGGCGCCGCGGCTCAGCAGGCAGGACCGCGTCGAGTTCCTCCGGCGCAAGTGGACGGAGATGCCGTACGAGCAAAAGGTCGACCCCAAGTACTCCATCTCGGCGCCCTACTGGCACGCCGTGGTGAACAAGGAGTACGAGGCGCGTCGTAGCGGTAGACGAGAGCCAACGCCGGAGTTGTCCTCAACGGACGACGAGCGTGACGGCGAGGACGGCGACGACAACGACGACGGACCCCGAGCTGCCCGATCTGCCTCTACAACCGGCTGCATCTTGGGCAGCAGCATCGCTGTCACCGAAGAAAGGGGCGGCGCAAGCCGAAGAGGCTTCCCATCAAACGCCCCGCCGCATGTCACGGCGGTGAATCGAAAACGACACGCCGGCGAAACCAGAAGCCTCAGCCGGCTCAGCCGAGGCTACAGGACGTTCCTCAAAGACGGAGCCCTTGATCTGGGGGAACCGGCGGGAACGTTTCTAAAGGCCGTGGCCGATGGGAACGGAAGATGCAATCCCGGCGCCGGATCATCAAGGCATGCAAGTCTCTTGATGATTCTTTGGCCTGGTTCGCATCTTCCTCTCCTTCGGCCGGCCATGAAGCAGCATCTCTTCTCCTCGCCGGCGCGTGTATTGGTTGGCGAGAAGCTGCATAGGCCCCCTTGTCTCCGCCTAGTCTAGGTTTAGTTTGTTAAATCTCGTTTAAATTCGAAATTGTAAGTTTGTTAAATCTCGTTTGAATGAAGTTTGAATAAATGAAAATTACAAATACATGCGGCGTACTTCTCTCCGCCTAGTCTAGGGTCTACGCATCCTTCTTCTTCTTCTTGGAGGCCGAAGCTTCCGCGTGATCGCCGTCTTGGCGAGGACGCTTGGGGGCTTTTGGCTTCTCGACGTCGCCGTCGTAGCCGTCCTCGTCCTTGTCATCGACGGCCGCGTCCTTGGCTGCGGGCGCGACCTCGCTCTCCTCCCCGCCGGCTGCCTCCTCCTCGGGGGGGTTCCATGCGGGTTCAACACCTCGTACGGAGATGCGGGGGCTGCCTCGTTCCCGTCGGGCGTGTCGTCCTCCTCCTCGTCGTCGTCCTCCTCCTCCTCGTCGTCCTCCTCCTCTGCAGGGGTATCCACGTCCGACGAGGAACGCGGCGAAGGGGTGTCGTCGAGCCCGTAGAAGAGATCGAGTTGCTCGACTTCTGACGGCGATGGCTCGACGGAAGAAACAGAATCCGAGCCATTGCCGCTCGAGGATGACGACACCGGTGCTGCGCCTTCGCCGCCGGACTCCTCGCTGGTGGCGCCATGCCACATCTCCGGCTTACCCCACTCGGCCATGTCGTACCAAACGAATAGAATGAGATCGACGTGCGCCCGCGAGGATGGTTAGATATTGCTGCCAAGCGGCGACGGTTGCACGCCCACACGAACCGGCGGCGGTTGCCGTAACGCGGATCGACGCGGCGGTTGCCGGCGGCGGTTCGTGCGCCCGCAAGGTGTTCGACAGTTTGCTCAAAATTTGGGCTGTTTGAGGGGTTGGCCTTTGGGGAGTGCCGCTGTGGGCGGCCTCCAAATGTTGCCCGGACACATGTCCGGCACCCCCAAAGGAGGCCCAATTGGGGGTGCCGGACACACATTTAGAGGCCCCGGTGGAGATGCTCTTATAACTGCAACATGTAGGAAATGGTCTCAGTTTCATCTTTAGAACAAAATCTAAGTCGATTTAGATACTTTTTTTTGTCTTAACCAGTTGTGACATATATACAGTTGTTTGAACTGATTGTCATATAGTTGTCTCATCTAATTTATATCAACCCACTTTTGCTCAATACTGAACAGAGATATAGGGCGGCTTAGGACTTCGACTTAGGCATAAAAATATCCCAACCAACTTATATTTGTTAAAAAAATTAGGCTCAGTTTGGCAGCTTGTAAAATCAAAGTATTTCAAAACCATGGTCTTTCACTGGCTGACCAAGGCATACTTCACTTTTTGCAAAATCACGGTTTTTGGAAAAAGTTGTGTGGACTTCTACTTCAATACAGTGAAAACAACTCAGTTTTTGGAAAACCATGGTATTTTACTGTAGCCAAATAGCTCAATTTATTTCAAATTAAAGTTTTTTCTAGAAACAATGATATTTCAAGAATACTTTAGAAAAAAATACTTTGCATCCAAATATGGCCTTAATTTTTGTGAAATGTAACACAAAGGATGCTTGGGCAATACTCGGATGGCTTTGATTGGTTGAGCTTAATTTTGGCTTTGACTTATATAAGCCACAAAATCATCTAAAGAGGTGTTTTTGATTATGACTTTTGTAAATGTCAAGTAAAAAAGGCAAAAGACGAAAGCCAAAAGCACCAATACAACTACTTTTGTGGCTTATAAGTCAAAAGACAAAAGCCAAAAAGAAGCACGACCAAACATGGGATATGACTGAATAGCTCGCAGTAGAGTCTTGCCACTTCCCTAAAAAAAACATATTCACCGAATTTCTACATCTACAAAATTGAAAGAAACCATGTAGAAACAAAATTTCTGAATATGACAATCGTACAAAAAGAATAGTCTTCAAATCAAGGAAGCGTGGAGATACACGTTTGGTGGGGCCCAACTAACATTACCCTCGGCTACTTGGTACGGAAGCGGACCATGCATGAGTCTAACTCGCTGCCCTGGTTTCTAGCTACACATGCATTGCTCCCAACTCCGTAAGGTCCAATTAGGAACGATACATACTGGCTTGCATTTTTACGAAGTCCGTGTGCTGTCTAAGTGGAAGATGCACGACAAAATTGGCCACGGATGAGTAGACAAAATAATTCATATATTGTGACAAAACATAGGACAACCGCACGCTGGATTCAGAGTCAACTTGCCTAACATGCTGACCATATTTTTCTTCAGACATTCGCTTCAAGCGAGGCAAACAAAAGCATCGGGAATTCTGTTATCGGTGGCATTGGTCAGAACTCAGAAAGCGGCGGGCCGTTTGGCTCGAAACCATTTTGTTGCTAATCATTCACTCGCGACCATGCATGTCGGCACGGCCAGAATGTAGCTCCTCCGCATGGTGCCATGGCCCATGGCTGGCTCCATGTCACGCATGGTCTCGTCCTCCTCTTGTTGTAGTACTTCCCGCCAGATTTCGAGTCAAACTGGTCTCTTTTGGTCTCTTTCTTCGCCCGTTGACGCGCCGCTCCGCCGCGCGGGATGGACTCCACAGTCCACGCCGATGCCGACGGCTCGACGTACGTTCCTTATAATCGCTTGCGATCAGTCCGATCAAATGGGGAAGAATAGGAGCAAATCTGCACCTGAAATGGTGCCTTGCAGGAGCAGCACCCGATACACCTCAGTACCACTGCTGCCCGTTCTGGCAGCCGTAGTGGCGGCACTGCTCACGCCGGCCGCGGCCGCCGGCGTGGCAGGTGCATCGGTGCGGGCCGTGCACCTGGAGGCTCTGCTGGCGTTCAAGAAGGGCGTCACCGCCGACCCGCTCGGCGTGCTGTCCAACTGGAAGGCAGGGGCAGGTGGCGGCGTGCCGCGTCATTGCAACTGGACCGGCATCGCCTGCGACGGCGTGGGCCGCGTCACGTCCATCGAGCTGATCGAGTCCGGGCTCCGTGGCGTTCTCACGCCGTTCCTCGCCAACATCTCCACGCTCCAGGTCCTCGACCTCACCAACAACGCCTTCGCCGGCGCCATCCCGTCGCAGCTCGGCGGGCTCGGCCAGCTCGAGGGGCTCATCCTCACCCAGAACGGCTTCACGGGCGGCATCCCGCCCGAGCTCGGAGACCTGGGCAGCCTGCAGCTCCTGGACCTCTCCAATAACTCCCTCGCCGGCGGCATCCCAAGCCGCCTCTGCAACTGCTCCGCGATGTGGGCGCTCGGACTCGAGGCGAACAACCTCACCGGCCAAATCCCCTCCTGCATCGGAGACCTGTCGAACCTCGAGATATTCCAGGTCTACATCAACAATCTCGACGGCGAGCTGCCGCCGTCGTTTAAAAAGCTCACGCAGCTCAAAACGCTGGATGTCAGCTCAAATATGCTGTCCGGCCCGATCCCGCCGGAGATCGGGAACTTCTCGCATCTTTGGATCGTCCAGATGTACGAGAACAGCTTCTCAGGCGAAATCCCGCCGGGGCTCGGCCGGTGCAAGAACCTGACGCGGCTCAACATATACAGCAACCGGTTCACCGGCGCAATCCCTCGCGAGCTCGGCGAGCTCACGAACCTCAAGTTGCTGCGCCTGTACGACAACGCGCTCTCGTCCGCCATCCCGAGCTCGCTCGGGCGGTGCACGTCTCTGGTGTCGCTCGGACTGTCCATGAACCAGCTGACCGGCTCGATCCCGCCGGAGCTCGGCGAGCTCCAGTCGCTCCAGACGCTGACGCTCCACTCCAACCGGCTCACCGGAACGGTCCCGTCGTCTCTGACGACCTTGTCAACCTGACATACCTGTCGCTCAGCGACAACAACCTGTCCGGCCGGCTGCCGGAGAACATCGGGTCACTCTCGAATCTCCAGAAGCTTGTCATCCATGGCAACTCGCTCTCCGGACCGATTCCGGCTGGCATCGTCAACTGTACGTTGCTCTCCAACGCAAGCATGGCGTCCAACGGTTTCTCAGGGCACTTGCCTGCTGGCCTTGGCAAGTTACAGAGCCTCGCATTCCTGTCAGTGAGCATCAACTCGCTGACCGGAGACATACCGGAGGATTTGTTCGACTGCGGCAGCCTTCGCACGCTGGACCTGTCAGAGAACACCTTCACCGGCGGGCTGAGCCGCCGCGTTGGCCATCTCGGCGAGCTCAGAAGGCTGCAGCTGGTGGGGAACGCTCTGTCGGGCACGATACCGGAGGAAATCGGCAACCTGACGAACCTCATCGACCTGAAGCTCGGGGGAAATCGGTTCACCGGCCGCGTCCCGGCGAACATCTCCAACCTGTCGTCTTCCCTTCAGGTTCTTGACCTGATGCAGAATCGCCTCGACGGCGTTTTACCCGACGAGCTTTTCGAGCTCCGGCAGCTCACCATCCTCGCCGTCGCGTCGAACAGGTTCAGCGGCCCGATTCCCGCCACCGTGTCCGACCTCCGGTTGCTCTCCCTCCTCGACCTGTCGAACAACATGCTGAACGGCACATTCCCCGTCGGGCTTGGTGGCCACGACCAGCTTCTCAAGCTTGACCTCTCCCACAACCGCCTCTCTGGCGCGATCCCCGGCGCGGCGATCGCCAACATGAGCACTATGCAGATATACCTCAACCTGTCGCACAACGCGTTCACGGGCCCCATCCCACAGGAGATCGGAGGCCTCACGATGGTCCAAGCCATCGACCTGTCGAACAACCAGCTCTCCGGCGGCGTCCCCGCGACGCTCGCCGGCTGCAAGAACCTGTACTCGCTCGACTTCTCCGCCAACAGCCTCGCCGGCGCTCTCCCAGATGGACTCTTCCCGCAGCTCGACCTCCTGACGAGCCTCAACATTTCCCACAACGATCTCGCCGGAGAGATCAATCCCGACATCGCCGCGCTGAAGCACCTACGAACGATGGACATGTCGAGCAACGCGTTCGGCGGGGTCATACCGCCGGTGCTAGCGAACATGACGAGCCTGAAGAATCTGAACCTCTCGTCAAACCGTCTCGAGGGGCCCGTGCCGGACACCGGCGTGTTCAGGAACCTGGGCATGTCGAGCGTGCAGGGCAATGCCGGTCTCTGCGGTGGAAGCTCCTCGCGCCCTGCCACGCCGCCGCCGGGACAAAACGGCCGTTATCGAGGACAGGGGTAGCCACACTCGTCGTTCTGCTGGTGCTGGCGTCGCTGCTGCTATTTTTTCTCGTGGCGATTGTACTTATAGGCTACCGGCGGTACAAGAAGAAGAAGGTCGCGTCTGAAGGCTCCAGCCATCTGTCAGAGACTTTCGCCGTGCCGGAACTGAGGAGGTTCACCTACGGCGAGCTGGACACGGCCACCGGATCGTTCGACCAAGGCAACGTGATCGGGAGCAGCAGTCTGAGCACTGTGTACAAGGGCGTGCTCGCCGAACCCGAGGGCATGGTCGTCGCCGTGAAGCGGCTCAACCTGGAGCAGTTCCCGGCCATGTCCGACAAGAGCTTCCTCACGGAGCTCAGGACGCTGAGCCGGCTGAAGCACAAGAACCTGACACGGGTGGTCGGGTACGCGTGGGAGGCCAGCAAGATGAAGGCCCTGGTGCTCGAGTACATGGACAACGGCGACCTGGACGGCGCGATACACGGCCCGGACACGCCGCCGCGGTGGACGGTGGCGGAGCGGCTGCGCGTGTGCGTCTCGGTTGCGCACGGGCTCGTGTACCTGCACTCCGGCTACGGATTCCTCATCGTGCACTGCGACGTCAAGCCGTCCAACGTCCTGCTGGACGCCGACTGGGAGGCGCGCGTCAGCGACTTTGGCACGGCGCGGATGCTGGGCGTCCACCTGATGGACGCGGTGGCGCCCGAATCGGCCGCCTCGTCGTCGGCATTCCGGGGCACCGTTGGGTACATGGCACCAGGTACAATCTACAACTCCGAGGTTTATGATTTCTGCAAGTTCATCTGCAAGTTCTCCCCTTTTCTAAAAAAAAACTGAATTCTGAATTTCTGATAACATTTCTTGATGCAGAGTTGGCTTACATGAGGAGCGTCTCGCCGAAGGCGGACGTGTTCAGTTTCGGGATCTTGGTGATGGAGCTGTTCACCAAGCGAAGGCCTACAGGGGCAATCGAGGAGGACGGCGTGCCAATGACGCTGCAGCAGCTCGTCGGCAACACGCTGTCGAGGGGCCTCGAGGACGTTGCCGGCGTCCTTGACCCCGGCATGAAGGTGGGCACCGAGGCCGACCTGTCCGCCGCTGCTGACGCGCTGAGCCTGGCCTCGTCGTGCGCCGCGTTCGAGCCCGCGGACAGGCCTGACATGAACGCAGTGCTCTCGTCGCTGCTCAAGATTAGCAGAGTCTGTGGAGGAGACTAGAGCCGCCAAGTTGCAGCATTTGTTCCATGGAAGAGGGGATTACAAATTTTCTAGTCGTTGCATGGCAATTTGTTCTTGTGTGTCATTTGGAGGTTTTGAAAACAATATTTATTGGGCAATGAGACGTTACTTATTCTTGGTCTGTCGCCAATGGGATTTGCTCCCTCGCACAACGGAGAGATATATCTTGGCCACTCAAACAACCGGATCTAGAAAAATGTGTGGATGTATTCTCGGTTAAGGGTTAACCATGTTTCACAGATTCCAAATCATGAAAATCCAGAAAGATGATCGAGCTATAACAAATATAACAAGTTCTCAGGTTGAGCGTAATCAATATCGCGACGCAAAGGGAACACATATATAATACTACTATAGATGGTTTGTTCGATAGGATGTTTACATGTATTTGTGAGTTGGCACATCTTGCTAGAGGTCACTACCAATTATTGGTCGAGTAGTGTACTCGCGTCATGCCCATATATATGTGAACCTATAGGGTCACACACTTAAGGAGTCCGAAAGAAATTTTGGATTGATCCATATCTTTTTTTTTGTATTTATAGTGCTAATGGACATCTAAGGTAGGATCCCATTAGATGGACTATATATAAATGAGTAGGCCGCACAAGGACATAACACTGCATACGCTAGCCGCCGCACTCCTCCATCCGGACCGCGCCATTGGAGCTGGCACCCCTACCGCGGTGTTATGTGTCCTGTACGTGTGGACGAACCGTTCGTGGGATCCTCAATGAGCATATGTGGGATGTGCGGAGAAGGAGATCGGTATTGACGTGCGGCATCGATTGTGTCCCACTGCACAGCGGGTGGAGTGATAATTCGTGCTCCGTGATCGATTATTTGGAGGGGTTCCTGGGATAACGCAATATTTTTTTATTTGTGCGATCACATCGTCTTTCTTCAAGAAAACTCTGTATGTAAACCATAGCAAGCTGATCTATATAGATGCATTGAATTACGTGCATGAACCGGTCCGGGTTTTCTTCCAAACAACAAGTCGTCAGATGGCATCCACGATACACATCGCAGTGCTTGCCAAAGACCCTTCGCATGTGGGCTCCTGATCATAGTATTGAACATGGACATCCAAAAATAATTAGTACCCAAGGATAATTATAATTATTATATTTTTTACTAAACTTTTATAGTTTAGAAATTATATTTTGTATGCTAGAGTGTCAATGATTACAATTGTGTATTATTTATTTAGCATTGGTAACCACGTAAGAATGTACTTACATGTTAGTTGTGGTGTTTTTATTGTACATTTGTAATAATATAAATCTTAAAAGAAACTCACATTGTGCTAACTTTAAGTTGTATTCGCAACATTATTTTTTTGAGTTTTTTAAGCTGCCTAAACCATGTAGCATAGGTGTATTTATCGCAAAGACTTCTAGAGCGTACAACTATCTTAATAGTGGTTTCTAGTATATTCATTAGTTAAGCCTACTTACTGAACTGATAGAATATAAATTGAATTGTGGCATGATTGTTACCTATTTTTCGTGGTCCAATGTGCGCGACAAATTATATATGTTCAACAATAAGTAGACAGCTTGTGTATGTTATTTATGTGCTTTTGAAACAACATCTCTTATAGTAGTCACAAATGAACATGAAATGACATGGATCTACTACCTTTTCATATATATGATTTAATAATTTAACATGCTTGCCTACAAAATTCTTGTTGTCATATAGTGTATACAAAGTTCTCCTATAGTTTCTGAAATAAATATAGTTGCAAAAAGTTAAACGTGGAAATCTAGATATATAGCGTAGGTTTGCACACAAACTAACTAAACTAATAGTCGCTGATTAGATTTGTTTGTTTGTAAATCGTATATGGGCCATTGTGTGGAAGTCTACTACAATATTTCACATGGATAATTATTTTAACATGTGTTAGTTTTTTCAAAACTACGGAATATATTTCAAGAATGAAATATTTATGCATATTAAACTTGTTTAAATATTGAATCATATTCATAAATCCAATTGTTATGTGTATATATCAAAAAAACATGTAAGTGACACGTTTCATTTCTCATGCTTTTATATGCATGTTTGTTCTCAAGATTTTTCTTATCGCGGGCGTTTGTTTTTTAGTTTGCTCGGTTCACAATAGTAAATTATAGCAAACCGAAAATATTTGTGAATAAGTGGGATGAGATTCACTACACTTAGAAAGGCACACTTCAAGATTACCCACCCCAACAAGAGCACCTCGAACCGGACTAGTAAATTTGACCCCCATATGTCCGCAGACGTCTCCATGGACATGAGCCAACAACACGCTATATGTCATCCCGTGCAATCACAACCCCTAGTTTTAAACGTTAAATCCATCATAATACATGTATCATAGATTTGTGCATGGTTCATCACAACCATACCATACATCATACTTTATCACGTGCATCTAAATAATCCAAATATTACAATTATAATAACGACTAAGATACTAATAGCGACAAATACATATTAGAGGCAACTCTTTTTCAGGGGCAAATCTCTCGATCTTCCTAATCTTCAATCGAGTTGCATCCGCGTTGGTGTGATGGTCATTGACGATATGGAAATTTGCCACTCCATTCGATCTTCTTGTTTTCAAATCTTCTTATCTTTTTCTATCCTCTTCTTGTCTTCTTCAAACTTCTTCATCACTTCATTCACCTTCCGGTTTGCTTCTTGAGTTAGCTCTAGCAGCCTTCTTCTATTCATCGATTGTAAAAGTTAAAATCTTACAAAATAAGCATTTTGCCTTCGAGAAAATGATTCTATTTGGTTCTCACACCTCAAACATTGCAATCACATATTAAAGCCTACATGATAATGTCTAGGTCAAATGTAAACCCGATGCATTGACTACAAAATGCACAAACACTGAAAATCATACTGCATCGGAATCAGATGTGGTGTTCCAGTTGCCTCCGAGAGAAACCACATCCTTGTTGGAGTCCTAGGACAACATGGTGGCGGGCCCCAGACGAGCCCATGTGACAACCCTAAATTTTCCCCCCCTATGAACTGGGTATGAGGGATGCCGGACATTCCTAACATTTGTGCTAGGTATGAAGTGTCTATATTGGTTACCACTGTGTCTTTATATAATAGGACAGCTACAAGTGTTTGACTCCAACACTACACCTTCCACATATCCAATTCCAAGTGTAGCCTGTACGTATTCAGAAAAAAAAACTATAACACGTTCAAAAAAAAAAAAAACTGGGGGTAACGGCAAACCTACTTATGTCGAAAGAATAGGTCATATGATAACAAAAAATATTCATGAAGTAGAGACGCGTGACCATAGACTCTTTGATGGTTGTGTGAGAACTAGCAGATTCTTTGTTACCCTAGAATTAGGACAACCTTTTTTTGCGGAAGAGGCATATTTTTTGAATTGTGCAATTTTAGAGAACAATTGTGACCCACCATTTGTTGAACAACCCTCATTAAATAGCAAGAGGCCAGGAGTATTAGTGCTGACATATTTGGCCTTGGAACATTACACTGGTATCAATCTTGCCCATGCTACCTGACGGCATGGGATTGAAGTGGTGCCAAAGGTTCTGCTTATATGACCCTCAACTTTAGTGCTGCAACATATCTGTACCCGCAGGATTGCAGAAGAATGGAAGCTGAAAGATTCGGTCATGTTATGGGGAAATAGTCCTTGGATACAAATAAATGTACTAGCCATAACTAGCCAGTGCATGAGCGCATGAAGAACGAATGCACATGTTGGCTTGAATCACGACTCTTCAGTCTCAGTCTCAGATGTAGATGCATGTGTCTTTTGAATTCCCGGCAACAGCATGTTGGACAGCAGAAGAATGTCTCCTAATAACTCTTATGCAGCTCCTTTCTGAAGATAGGATCCAATGCCAAGATTTATTGCATGCTTCATGTGATGAACTAGCCATGTATGCTATACTATAACACATGACTAAGCCTTGTAACACAAGTGCTATATGTACATACATTAGAAAACTCTGTTGGGACATATTCATGCACCCAAGTAACATGAAATGAGCATATAGCTCCTCGAAGCAAGCAAGATCACAACTTATTTTTTATTGAGGAAACACAGCTAGCAAGTTAACTACATCACACTCAACACACTCCGATGGGTACCATTTCTCTAGCAAGCAGACTACTCTTGGTCTGTTGATTAGTTTCGCATCAGGATTCAGGAGGACGCAGCTGAGCTCATGCATCACTCCATAAAGTTGTAGGAGGAATTCCTCTCCTGTATCCAGCCGACATTGTGCCCAGTGCTGCTGCCCAACCCTCCCCTCTGCTCCTGCAAGCATCAGCATAAACTTCCTCATCAGTCACTCATGCATATATGCATTGTGAGTAGTATTGTTTAACAGACACCAGTACATGAAACCTAACATTTACATGGAGTATCAATTAACTGTAAACATTTTCTAGGCTTTGATCGATCGATCATGGTACATACCGGGGTGTAGAGCTGCAGCTTTGGTGGCCTTAGAAAGTTCTGGGGCTGCTCGGAGGGGTGCAGGTTCTGCAGCTGGCTGAGGAAATCGGACTCGACGTTGGACTGCCGCTGCGGCGGGTTGGCGTGTGTGATCTGGAACGGCCTCGGCGGGTCAGAGGGACGAGAGGGAGGCATCTGCATCATCACCTGGGCCGCGGGATCGGTGGTGATGTAGTGCATGTACTGCTGTAGCTCCGGAGGCACCACCGGCGCCATCCCCTTCCCCATCACCAGCATCTGCACATGTGCATCATGAGTTCATTGACATGGCATGTCACAAGCGTAATTAAGATCATCCACGCAGGCGAAATAATAGATAGCTGATCTCCATTGAATATTGAGATTAATTGAAGTTAAGCGTCCTTGCAGTTCGATCATGAAGATCTGAATTAATTTTGACATCCTAACACATGCACATGTCTAGATGCATGATGAACCCGATAGATCATACGATATGATATGTGATTTCGAACTTTTTAAGTACCTGGAGTTGCAGCTGGAGCGATTTCAGGTAGTCGATCGCTTCATCTAGCATCGACACCTTGTCCGTCTAATTTCAATCAGTAACGAGACCACAGATCAGGCGAAGAAGAGCTTGGCAAGATGGAGAAACATAATAGCTAGAGGATCCAATTAAGACGGGTGTATGTTCATTACGTGGACCTTGGTGCAGTTTGGAAGCAGCTCTTGAAGTGCCTTCAGCTTCTCGTTGATCTTATCCCGTCTCCTCTACAAACATCCCAGACAGAAATCTCAGCGACAAGAAATGCTAATGGAATCGGCTGTGATCGAACGCGTAAGCATGGAAACTGAGAATTGACAGCAACTTACCCTTTCTTTTTTTGAACGTAACAACTTACCCTTTCTGAATAGTTATGGAAATCAGCGGATCTGCTTCGGCGGGTAGGCGTGCTAGACATCCTCCTTTGAGCCCTGCCGTCTTCCATCAGTGATCTAGACGCATTATAAACCAGTATTGGTTCATAAGAAAGAAGACCATAAGAAGAAAAGCTAGAGGTATAGGCAGCCATGCATACAGTTCTTCTTCTTCTTCTCCCGCCGGTGTCTGAATCTGAATTCCCCTTGCCAGCTCCTCTTCTCCTTCACACCTTCTTATGAAGTATGAACCGATGCTACCAAGCTATATCTAGCAAATGCTTAACTGGTCCATCCCTAGTCCGCTAGGCTAGAGATTAGACGATGGGGACTCTGAAAACTTTTCCTAGGCTGGCTGATAGATGGTCTCTCTTAGACGACCCTACTGCACCAACCTTTGGTCCTGGCCGGCATGGTATTTATGGCATCTGATTTCTATAAGCTTTTGCGTCATGGCGAGTGAGCACGGGTGCTTATCTTTTTCACCGGCCGTGTGGAATTTCTGGTCCGTCGGTATGGACTAATTGTCACCGTGCACCGGATCGAGTCTCTGGTCGATGGGATGTTTGCAATTTTGTAGGGCGCCCATAAGGTCAATCATTTCACCTATGACCTTGCTTGAGCATGGCTCAAACTTGGCTTCCAATCCAAGGGTTTCCTCACCATGAATTCTTTAGCATACCCTCCACTCCGCCAGCTTGTGCAAAGTACCCAGAGATATCGATATGGGGTGTCCCTTCTTTCGCTAGGTATGAGGTAGCAACATATGGGTTTATGAGTAATTGAGTATACATCTATACATGCCGCATGCGCAAGGAAAACTCCAAGACATCCATGTGTGTTAGGTTGGGTTTAAGGGCACATGCTAAATGATAAGAAGATACCGAATGAAACTAGGCCGTAATTCGATGCCGAGTGTTTCCATGACTAAATATTGAATTGAATGCACTAGGTAGTTTAGTTTATCAAAAATATCAATGGAGAAAGGCGGGCAAAGCTTCTCCACGTCTAGGCTCTGTCAGGCCTTAGGCGACATGGTACCGATGAAGACCACAACTTCTTTTGTTAATAGTATGTGACTGAGTCTTACATTAAAAATATTTTGACTCTACCATATTACGTTGAATGCACTAACCAGCCCACTCAAAAGTCACTCGATCAAAGACTATTCGACATATTTTTATTGTTTATGCTTGCTTACTATGTTATGTCACTCGGGCTTGTATTTTCTTTTACTCCATCGATGAAGCATATATTTTACATTCTTTTGGGGCATCAGTTGAAGGGATTTGATCATCGATCTTTATGTTCCCTTATTTGTGTGAGATGCATGGACTCTGTTGATTGATTTGGTTGTGCATTCGTTGTAAAGAGTTAAATATTTAATCTCTTGCAACTTATGATATCTTTCTTTTGGCTAAAATGTTTGCATGACCAAGAGCCAATGGTAGTTTTAGCCAATACATTAGCTTAGAACGTAATTAAGGTATTGTGAACGGAGGGAGTATAGAGGGAGGTGCTTTGCCTCCAGCTGAGTTCACCTGCTCCTGGTTCAATAAAAACCTGAAACAAAGAGTAAAAAATTTTAAAAAATTTCTGAAAATAATTAGTGACGAACATGCACAGGTTTTTGACATATTTGCCAAGTTTCATGGTGAAATGACATTCTTAGTGTTTTGTGAAAAAAAGGTGATCTAAACGATACATTTTGGAATCTCATTTTGGTCACTGTTTTTTTAAATCACAAAGCACTACAATTGTCATTTTAGTAGTACGAAACTTGGCAGGAATGTCAAAAACTTGTGTTACTCACCAATTGTATTTTTTTTTTGAAATGTTCTACTTTTTTCCAAAAAAAATTACCCGGAGCATGTGAGAAAACGTGTTGCTAGCGCTAAGTTGACGAGGGAATATCTCCCCGGCAACAGTACCAGAAACTCTGCTTGTTGCGTGTAACGTCACACGTCAGTTGGGAACCCCAAGAGGAAGGTATGATGAGTGCAGCAGCAAGTTTTCCCTCAGTATGAAACCAAGGTTTATCGAACCAGTAGGAAAACGAGGTTGCTTTGAAGGTGTTGGTGAAGGAGTGTAGTGCGGCGCAACACCAGGTATTCCGGTGCCAACGTGGAACCTGCACAACACAATCAAATTACTTTGCCCCAACTTAACAGTGAGGTTGTCAATCTCACCGGCTTGCTGAAAACAAAGGGTTAAACGTATCGAATGGAAGATGATGTTTGTTTGCATAAAACAGTAGAGAACAATGATTGCAGTAGATTGTATTTCAGATGTAAAAGAATGGACCGGGGTCCACAGTTCACTAGTGGTGTCTCTCCAATAAGATAACTAACATGCTGGGTAAACAAATTACAGCTGGGCAATTGACAATTGATAAGTGCATATAACATGCATGTGTGAGCTGTGGTGTCTACTATGAGATTCATTTGGGCATTACGACAAAGTACATAGACCGCTATCCAGCATGCATCTATGCCTAAATAGTCCACCTTCCGGTTAACATCCGTACCCCTTCCAGTATTAAGTTGCAAGCAACAGACAATTGCATTAAGTAATGTGTGTAATGTAAACAATACATTCATCCTTGAATAAAGCATTGCTGTTTTACCCCTAGTGGCAACAACACATCTACAACCTTAGAACTTGCTGTCACTATCCCAGGTTAAATAGAGGTTGAACCCAACTATCATGCATAAATACCCCCTCTTGGAGTCACAAGTATTCACTTGGCGAAGGCTTCAACAAGTAACGGAGAATCAATGCACATAGACATGATAATATAATATTCAGCTCCACATAGGTATCAATATAAGTCGGATCCCAGCAAACACAACATGTAGCATTACAATAAGATGATCTTGATCATGATAGGCAGCTCACAAGATCTAAACATGATGGCACAAGTGGAGAAGAGAACCATCTAGCTACTGGTATGGACCCATAGTCCAAGGATGAACTACTCACGCATCACTCCGGAGGCGGGCATGGCGATGTAGAGCCCTCCGGTGATGATTCCCCTCTCCGGCAGGGTGCCGGGAAGAGCTTCAGAACCCCCGAGTTAGGGTTGACGACGGCGGCGGCAGCGAATATGTTCTGGATGAAATGCTCGGTGTTTTAGGGTTTTCACGTCTCGGGGAATAAATAGGCGAAGGGGTGATGTCGGCGGACCCCCGAGGGGCCCAAACCACCAGGCGGCGCGGTGGGCCCCACTGCCGCGCCGGCCTGTGGTTTGGCCACCTCGTGGCTCCCCTTCGTCTCTCCTTCGGACTCCGTGTACGTGTTGGAAAAATAGGGACTTGGCCTTTTGTTTCGTGCAATTCCGAGAATATTTCCAGAAGTAACTTTCTGAAACCAAAAACAGCAGAAAACAGGGAACTGGCACTGTGGCATCTTGTTAATAGGTTAGTCCCATAAAATGCATAAAAGTGATATGAAGTGTATATAAAACATGTAGCAAATGGTATAATATAAGCATGGAACAACAGAAATTATGGATACGTTGGAGACGTATCAGGGGGCAAATTGAATTTCTAGGGAGGATAAGTCTAGTCACTGTAGAGAGTGATACGTGCAAGGCACACGTTCGTTGGGAGACCCCAAGAGGAAGGTATGATGAGTGTAGCAGCAAGTTTTCACTCAGTATGAAACCGAGGTTATCGAACTAGTAGGAGATGAAGACACTTCTGAAGGTGTTAACGGCGTCAGGAAAAGGGCTATTGCAGGGAGGTGGAAGTTTGCTGAACAGGAGCTAAAAGCATTGCAGTAGCTAGACAAGAATACTCAACAAATATAAGTGAAGAATCCGAGTATTCATATGAAAAAGCGGAGCGTGTCTCTCTCCCACACAAGAATGCTAGGATCCAATTTATTCAGAAAATGAAAATAACAAAGCAAAAATAAAAGCACACAGACGCTCCAAGTAAAGCACATAAGATATGAAAGAATTAAAATGTAGTTTCACTAGAGATGACCTGATAAGTTGTTGATGAAGAAGGGGATGCCTTGGGCATCCCCAAGCTTAGACGCTTGAGTCTTCTTTAAATATGCTTGGGTGACCCACGGGGGCATCCCCAAGATTAGGCTTTTCACTTTTCTTGATCATATTATATCATTCTCCTCTCTTGATCCTTGAAAACTTTCTTCACACCAAACTCGGAGTAATTCTCATTAGAGGGTTAGTGCATAATCAAAAATTCACATATTCTATAAGGACACAATCATCGCCAATACTTCTGGACATTAGCTACAGCCACTGATGTTTTGTGGAGCAAAGAAATCCACTCAAACATAGTAAAAGAGAGAATGCAAAATAAAAGGCAGAATCTGTCACAAACAGAACAGTCCGTAAAGACGAATTTTTTCGAGCCACTTAAGTTGCTCAGATCAGAAAACTCAAAACTAATGAAAGTTGCGTACATATCTGAGGATCACGCATGAATTTTTCAGAATTTTTCAATTTTTCTGAAATTTATACAGCTCAAAACGGTGGACAGCAAAAATTTGTCCCATAAGTGGGAATTTATACAGCTCAAAACGGTATACAACAGAAATCCAACTCTAGCATCAACTTTCTACTAGAGACTTTACTTGGTACAACAATGTAATAAAATAAAGATACAAACGAGTTGTTACAGAAGTAAGCAAGCTCCATGACTCAAATAAAAGAAAATTACAGAAGTAAAACAATGGGTTATCTCCCATAAGTGCTTTTCTTTAACGCCTTTCAGCTAGACACAGAAAGTGAAAATCAAGTGTTTCCAAGTGAAGAAGCATCCAAATCACCAAAGGCTTCCTCTAAAACACAGCTGGTTACAATAGGTACTTTAGATATCCCTGAAGATGTTCCATTATGTAAGTCATACTAAAGGTTTTATCAATTTTAAGAACATTAGGGGGTTTTGGTTTAGACACTTTGGGAATATAAATGAACTTTTACTCTTTTCCCACAAAAGCTTTCTCCCTCTTAAATTTAAGAGAAGAAAAAGTCGAACTTAAAGTTTCCATAGCTTCCTCTAACTCACCAATCATATGATTTTGAGTATCATGGGTATTACTAGCCTCTAAAACAGTGATTCTTTTATCGATACTTACTATTGATTCGTTAACCTTGCTAACATTATCAAGAAAACTTGGCAAGTTTTTCTCTATAGAATCCAACTTTTTAATAACATCTTCCAGAGTGATCTCAGTTTTAATGTCCTTAGTAGGTGGTATCCCTACCAAACTTTCAATTAAATTGCAAGCTTCCAAAGTAGGAGTACCCAGAAAATTACCCCCTGTAAGAGTGTCCAGAACATACCTATACCAACTAGTGATACCAACATAAAAATTCCTAAGAAGGATCAAGGTAGAATATTTTTTCGTACATCTATGATGAGCATCACTTATCCTATACCAAGCATCTTTCAAACTTTCTCCCCCTTGTTGCCTAAACGAACGAACTTCAACTTCAGGACTACTCATTTTAGCAAAATTAAGACAAAACCGAAATGTAAAAATAAATGCAAGTAACTAATTTTTTTGTGTTTTCTATACTACTATTAAAAGAGCAAACATGTTGGGATACTTTAAATCTTGTCCGTTCAATTTTTAATCAACGATCTAGATTGTCCCGATGTCGAGCACCAAACACTTTAAATCTTATCCGTTCAATTTTTAATCAACGATCTAGATTGTTGATCCTATGGTTGAAAAAATATTAGCTGATTCCTTGCGAACTCTGGATCGGTCCGTTCAGGAAGGAAAATTTGGCAAGACCTATAGTACTAGGAATCTATCTCGGGACGCACGCTAAGGTAAAACCCCGATTGAGAAAAAACAATTCGGATCCTATACGTACAGGGAAAAGGTAAAATAGAAACGCAAGGTCAAATCCCAACTGATTGCACCTGCCACCCATATAACGAGGCTACATCCTCTCTGAATCAGATCGAATCCGTCCGCCACCTCGATTCTCCATGTTGAGCGCTAGGTGTCGCCGTCGTCGCCTCGACTTCGACCAACTCTTCGAGGTTCTCTGTGAGAGGCTGAGGGCCGCGACTGAACAGTCCGACGTGATGGCACGCCGCCGAGTGCTGGAGGCGAGCGAGGGGCGGCCGGACAAGTTGCTCTTCCTCAGATACGAGGATTGCATGATCCAGAGGAGAACGTCCAGAAGCTAGCGGTGTTCCTTCTTCCTTGGGTGCCCGTTCATGGCTGCGAAGCTGGAGGCCGGCATGGTTATCGAATATATATGCTGCAGTTGTTTATCCGTGGATGGGAGCTTCGTCAGTTCGTGCGTTCTTTCGATAGAAAAAGAAAGAAAGGAAGCACGGAAGAATCGGCCGGGCCAGGGCCTCAAGAAAGGGAGACTGTCGATCCCTTGGTGGATTACTCTGTTGCAGCCACATCAGATATAATTCATGGAAACCGGCCAGTGCCTAATTAGGTAGCTCACTGGCCATAAAAAACTGACCACTTTCGCATCGCCTTTTTGAGCTGGGATTTATTCTTCCGGTGGAAACATAAAAGTATCGAGGATGCTAAAATCATCAAGCGCTTCCAAGCTATGAAAGATCAGAGGAGGGCCGTCTTCTTCTTCGGACGTCCAATTGGAGAAGCCAGACTGAGGGCTATGGCAGCTGGGAAGAGTGTCGTCCGTGGATGTGGGCTCCACTGTGCCTAAAATTGCAGGAGCTAGGGTGGTGGAAGACGGTGTGGTCGCACATCAGGAGGAGGAGGGCGGTGTTGTCGGCACCCTCGAAAGTGCTCCCGGCGCGAGCCTCGGCTTCAACCGTGAGCCACAGGGACGGCGCCACCTACGACGACCTTCCGCGGTGGTGGCGGCGATAGCATGCGGAAGGCACTCGGTCTCGACTACGGCGGCGCTCCGGACGCCGGCGGCATCTCCAAACGTACCTCAAGGCCGTGAGCGGGCTCTTGCATTAGCGGCGACCCTCAGCCATGTTTCGCTTCTCCCGGCCGAGGCGATGCCCAGTGCGCACGGTAGCCCCGGCTCCGGTGGGGCTTGTCGTCACGTCGCGCTAGGTACTGATAGAATATAACGAAATCGTGTGCTTCGTTGATTCGTTCCCCGAAGAATGGGTGTTTCGTAAGTGGTATATGTGTTGCATGCTCCACCAACGCCGGCGACTTCATCACCGCCTGGAACACCGAACGCCCTCATCTCCTCGAGGATGCAGTCTAGGGTTGTGCTCGGTGGCCGGTGCGCGATGTAGGAGGTGAGCGCGTGCTCCCGCGATGCGCGTGGCTGGTCCATGCTCGCCAATCAAGCACGCCATGCTGGAAATTCCAGAGCAACTTCCATCATCTTTTTAATTCTGCCAATCCATCCCCAAGACCACAAGACACTACAAGTCGATGCATGCACAAGCTGAGACAACTGGGAGTACGTGATTCTAACAGGTTATAGTTTTTACCTTCTAGATAAAACAGTACAAATACATGAGTAGTTCGCTTACTTGAATAAGAAATAATTTATAAAATTGAATAAGAGATTTTACATAATTGAAACATATATTTTTTTCTTTGAATTAAAATTATACTTCAAGCATTTAAGGATTAGTAGATACGTGCATTGCACGTGCAACATTACTAGTGATAAAAAGAAGCAAACAAGACAACATAAAAATAAAAATAAACTAAGCAAGATAATAACAAAGTAAAGAGATTGGAAGTGAGAGACTCCCCTTGCAGAAGGCTTGACCTCCCCGGCAATGGCGCCAGAAAAAGTGCTTGATACGTGCAAGGCACACGTTCGTTGGGAGACCCCAAGAGGAAGGTATGATGAGTGTAGCAGCAAGTTTTCCTTCAGTATGAAACCGAGGTTATCGAACCGGTAGGAGATGAAGACACTTCTGAAGGTGTCAACGGCGCCAGGAAAAGTGCTGTTGCAGGGAGGTGGAAGTTTGCTGAACAGAGGTGCTTCCTCTCCCTAGCAACGGTGCCAGAAAGAGTGCTTCGAAGGGATGGTTCTGACGATTGACTTGGAACCTGCACACAACACAACCAAAATACTTTGCCCCAACTTAACAGTGAGGTTGTCAATCTCACCGGCTTGCTGAAAACAAAAGATTAGACTATAGTGTGGAAAATGATGTTTGTTTGCAGAGAATGTAAAAGAACAGTGTTTGCAGTAGGTTGTATTATCAGTGTAAAAGAATGGACCGGGGTTCACAGTTCACTAGTGGCGTCTCTCCATAAAAGATAACTAACATATTGGGTAAATAAATTACAGCTGGGCAATTGACAAAATAGAGAAGTGCATAACAATGCATGTACAAGTTATGACAGTTACAATGAGATTTACTTGGGCATTACA
Organism: Poa pratensis; assembly: GCA_947311845.1. Classification (NCBI taxonomy): domain Eukaryota; kingdom Viridiplantae; phylum Streptophyta; class Magnoliopsida; order Poales; family Poaceae; genus Poa; species Poa pratensis. The sequence goes on from CAMZMU010000063.1 coordinate 47,145,297, forward strand.
ACATGATTCATAGACCGTAATCCAACTGCATCTATGACTAATAATCCACCTTCAGGTTAGCATCCGCACCCCTTTCAATATTAAGTTGCAAGCAACAGATTATTGTATTAAGTAAAGTGCATAATGTAAGCAATACAATTATCCTTAGACAAAGCATCGCTGTTTTACCCCTAGTGGCAACAGCACATCCACAACCTTAGAGGTTGCTGTCACTCCCCCAGATTAAATGGAGACCGAACCCACTATCTAGCATAAATACTCCCTCTTGGAGTTACAAGCATCAATTTGGCCAGAGCATCAACTAGTAACAGAGAGCATGCGAGATCATAAATAACATGTATATGATAATTCAATAATCAACTTGACATAGTATCAATATTCATCGGATCCCAGCAAACACAACATGTAGCATTACAATAATATGATCTTGATCATGATAGGCAGCTCACAAGATCTAACATGATGGCACAAGAGGAGAAGACAACCATCTAGCTACTGCTATGGACCATAGTCCAAGGATGAACTACTCACACATCACTCCGGAGGCAGGCATGGCGATGTAGAGCCCTCCGGTGATGATTCCCCTCTCCGGCAGGGTGCAGGGAAGAGCTTCAGAACCCTCCTGAGTTATGGTTGGCGGCGGCGGCGGCTCTGGAACTTTTCGTGAAATATGACTCGGTGTCTAGGGTTTTCCCGAAAATATCAATTTATAGGCGAAGGGGCGGCGTCAGTGGGCACCCGAGGCGCCCTCACCACGTGGCGGCGTGCTAGGAGGGGGGGCTGCGCCACCATATGGTGAGGCTGACTCGGTGCCCCTCTTCGTCTCTCCTTCGGACTCCGTGTACGTGACAGAAAAATAGGGCACTGGGCTTTTGTTTCGTCCAATTCCAAAAATATTTCTAGAACAACTTTTCTGGAATACAAAAACAGCAGAAAACATGAACTGGCACTGTGCCATCTTGTTAATAGGTTAGTCCCAGAAAATGCATAAAAATGATATAAAGTGTAAATAAAACATGTAGCAATTGGTATAATATAAGCATGGAACATCAGAAATTATGGATATGTTGGAGACGTATCAGAGAGTAACTTACAATAGTGTCATGCACATGACAATAATATATATGACTACCTCCATATAGTGCAGAGTGTTCTAATGTTAATAACATAGATGAATTCATTCATTAGTCATCAGTTTATAGACACATTTTCCTTAAGGCCTTCTTTGATCTGTAGGATTTACTCAGGAATTGAATAGGATTCGGTTCCTATGGATTTTCCTTCCAACGACGTTTGATTCATGGGATTGTACGTTGTAGGAAAAGATTCTGTAGGAACAATTCCTGTAGGAACTAGTTGGTTTCCACAGGAAAAGAAAAATGAGCTCAAACCTCATTTTAAAGTTAATGTGATGTTCGTTCGCTGCAATCTGCGCAATCTTAATTTGTTAGACACCGTTAAGATTGAGGGAGGGTGTTAGACATCGTGTATACTAGTTGTAGTTGGACTCGGACTCTAGTCCTACTTATGTATGTGTATGTTCTATTGATCAATATAAATATACAGGAGGCCACGCTTCTAGCGTTGAGCAATCCAATCAACAATATCTCTCTAGGCTTTGTTTTACATGGTATCAGAGTTAAGAGGTCTCGAGTTCGAGACTCCGCTCACACGGATTAAAAAGAAAAAAAAGATCCTGCGGCCCGCTCCTATCCCACGCTAAGGACTAAAATAGCCTAGATGTGAGGGGAGTGTTGAATATAAATATATTGTCTAGCCCCTTTCCATCAGTTAAGACTTATAGTCTAGATGGCTAGTGCAACAATTCTATACAATCAAACAACAATTCCTGAACCATAGGATCTAAGTAGGCAGTGCACTCCATTCCTTTATGTTTCATATGTGGTCCTATCCTACAAATAAAAGGAGGCCTAAACCGGCAGTGTGATGGTCACATGATATGTTAGCACCACCATATCATCTTTTTCTCATTTAATGCTATGCCATCTCATTAAGATACCTAGTTGGCACACCATGTTACTAGTTAATTATGTCACTATGTCAGGCCAGTCTAACAACGTGTAGATGTTTTTTTAAATAGAAAAAACCGTGTAGATGTTGGCTTAATCAAAACTGTCCAATCATATCTTAGATTTTCTATTGGCTGCTCATGTCATGTGCATCGATATTAGGAGTTAGCTAGGATGAGATGTGATCGACGTGACCAGCAAATTATAAGCTATGAGCAGCAAGAGATGGAGGAGGAAGGTACCTAACGTTAACCAGCAGCAGCAGCAGCCCATGAGGCCATGAGCGTGTTGTTTCCTCGGAACCAGGGCCAGGCGCCCATGCAAGCGTCTTCCCCGCAGACCACGCGCATGACCGCATCGTCAAGCTTGCCATGACCGGAGGTGGATGCCGGCCAAGGAGGCGCCCATGCCGTCCGGCCGTCGGAGCAAGGGGACAAGGGCGTCAGTCACCTCCATCCTGCTGATTTCATGATGCAGCGAGAATAGACCCACCTAGACGGCCTAGGAGTATAGCATCTAGCTCTCCTGCATGGTTGCAGTCTAGTCGCGGCGTACGTGGGCTGTGCAGTGCTACTGCGTACGTGTGCGTGCCATGTTCCGTGAGAACATATCTAGTGCTACCACCCCTTAGGGTGGTACTGTTGCTACCGTCAAAAAAACGTATTTTATACGTGTCAAAAAATTATACGAAAAATCGTGAGTGCTCATGAAGTATGTCCATACAACTTCCTAAAATGTCATGTCCAAATTCGAAATCAACATTGAGAAACAAAAAAGACAAATCTATCATGAATAGTGCTACCTAGTGTCACAAAAAGACAAAACCAGAAAATGACACTATTCATGCTGATTTTCTCTTTTTTGTTTCTCAATGTTGATTTCGAATTTGGACATGACATTTTAGGATGTTGTAGGGACATACTTCATGAGCACTCACAAATTTTCGTATAATTTTTTGACACGTATAAAATACGATTTTTTGACGGTAGCAACGGTACCACCCTAAGGGGTGGTAGCACTACATGTTCCGTGACCACTGACCCACTTCGTTCGCCATGTCCGCGTGCGCGCGTGGGTGCCACCGCACGCGTGGGCCGGCAGGTTTTATGGCGTGAACTGTGCAGGGCAGCCGCCGCTAACCCGCCGCCGACGTGGATTGCAGAGTCCCTTCACTAGTAGAAACAGAGGCATTGGTGCGCCCCTTTAGTACCGGTTGCAAACAAAACCGGTACTAAAGGGGGCATTAGCACCGGTTGTGCTTAGGCGCCAGCAAGAGCCCCGCGACGAGGACCTTTAGTACCGGTTGGTATTAACAACCGGTACTAAAGGTACTAAAAGGGTGCAGCCCCGCAGGCCGCGGTCAGTGGCCCCACGGCAGGCCCTTTAGTACCGGTTGGTAAATAAAACCGGTACTAAAGGTCCTGCCTATATCTTCCACCCCGGCCGAGCCAGCTCCATTTTGGAGCAACTCGACCCCAACCCCATTTTTCCTCTCTCCCAAGCTCTAGGTCACCCATTTTTTCTCCAACATTTGTCAAGATTGGTGGCACCCTATACAAGGGTTAGCAACTTCTTCATCTTCTCTTCCGGCTTTTCAAGTTTAGCTCATTTTCGTGCAAGTTTAGCAAGTTTGATTTTGGTTGTGCTTGCAAGGTGTTTGATGAAATGACTAAGTTAGGGATTTCATTTGTTTTATATGCATTTTGAGCTCAAATTGAAGTATAATTTATGGTTTTATATAGTGTCGTCCCGTCCCCTGATCCTCACCGCCGTCGATCGCCCGCGCCGCTCCGTCGCCGACACCACCTCGGTGAGCCTCTTTTTTATCTTTTATTTTAAAAATTGTTAGTTATATGATTTAAATGCATAATTATTTCTTGTATAATTTTCTTATGTTTTTTTATATGTATAGTGTCATGGTTTTGATATCCGTCCCCTTCGGCCCTCGTCCGGTCTATGATTCGGATGTGGTATATCTTTTTAACTATTTATTTTGTTTCGTGTTTATAACAATCATGCCGACCAACTTGACGTAGATATATTTTTATTTAGGAGGTAGTTGAACCGGAAATTCCGGCCGACCCTATTGTCGAGTATTTTAAAAAAGAAAACGACGATTTGAGAGCAAAATTGAAGATAAGTGAAGATCTTCGTCTCCAATGCCTAGAAGAGAAGATGGAATTGGACTTGAAGATTGCCGACATCGTTGATGCTCACGGGGTCGAGCTTGCCGACGTCGTCACTGCTCACGAGAGGAAGATGGATGCAATGCGCGCCAAGCTTAAAAAGATTAGAAAATATGCCATTAGTCAAGAGGCTTGGTATCATTATGCTGTTGGTTCAATAGTTACCTTGGTTGCGATTCTGATCGCATTTGTTGTTGGATTTAAATTCTTTAGATAGTTGTATGTTAGTTTCGATTGATGTATGTTTCGTGAGAACTATGTATTACATTTGGGCACTACTCTACTTTGATTTTAATGTGATGAACTTGTATAAATTAATTTGGTCACGTATCTCTATTCATTATTTAGCTGGTGTAATGGTTTTTGATATATTTATGTAATGTAGATGAGCCGAGAATGGATGTACGGTGATCGACGCTGTCCCGAGTTCATTGATGGCATGCATCGTTTTCTCGATGTGGTTAAGTTAAACAAGCTGAAGAATGGTTTTATGATTTGTCCATGTGATGAATGTCGGAATAACAGGAATTACCCGAGCGTAAGAACCATACACTCCCACTTGTTGCGACAAGGCTTCATGCCCAATTATTTTTGTTGGACCAAGCATGGAGAAAGAGGGGTTATAATGGAAAACCCTGAAGAAGAGGATGATGACAACTATCCCGTGTTCTCTGATGAACACGGTGATACTACAATGGGGGAAGAGCATGAGGTCATTGTTGATCAGTCCGACGATGATGATCTTCGTCAGGTCATTCGTGATGAACAGATGAACTGCGTAACTGAAAACGAGTGGTCGAAGCTGGAGCGCATGTTAGAGGATCACAAAAAACCGTTGTACCCAAATTGTGAAGATGACCAGAAAAAGCTAGGTACCACCCTGGAATTGCTGCAGTGGAAGGCAAAGAATGGAATATCTGACAAGGCATTTCAAGAGTTGCTACAAATATTTAAGAAGAATCTTCCGAGGAATAATGAAATGCCCCACAGCACGTACGAAGCAAAGAAGATTGTCTGCCCTCTAGGATTAGAGGTGCAGAAGATACATGCATGCATCAATGACTGCATCCTCTACCGCGGTGAGAAGTACGAGAATTTGAATGCATGCCCGATATGCGGTGCATTGCGGTATAAGATCGCGCGAGATGACCCAGGTGATATTGAGGGCGAGCCGAGCCCCAGGAAGAGGGTTCCCGCGAAGGTGATGTGGTATGCTCCTATAATACCACGGTTGAAACGTTTGTTCCGAAACAAAGAGCATGCCAAGTTGTTGCGATGGCACAAAGAAGACCGTAAGGAAGACGAGATGCTCAGACACCCCGCTGATGGGTCTCAGTGGAGAAAAATCGACAGTGCGTTTGGGGATTTTGCAGCTGACGCAAGGAACTTAAGGTTTGGTCTAAGTACAGATGGCTTGAATCCGTTTGGGGAGCAGAGCAGCAGTCATAGCACCTGGCCCGTGACTCTATGTATCTATAACCTTCCCCTTGGTTGTGCATGAAGCAAAAGTATATTATGATGCCAGTGCTTATCCAAGGACCGAAACAACCCGGCAACGACATTGATGTGTATCTGAGGCCATTAGTTGACGAACTTTTACAGTTGTGGTCTGACGAAGGTGTACGTGTGTGGGATGAGTACAAACAAGAGGAATTTCCCCTACGAGCGTTGCTGTTTGTAACCATCAATGATTGGCCTGCTCTTAGTAACATTTCAGGACAGTCGAACAAGGGATACAATGCATGCACGCACTGTTTAGATAAGACTGACAGTGCATATATAGGTAACAAGATTGTGTACATGGGGCATCGTCAGTTTCTTCCAACGGGCATCACGTAAGAAACGGAGGCAAGCACTTCAAAGGTTTGGCAGATATCCGACGAAGCCTACACGCCGTGATGGTGATGTTGTATATGGCATGGTCAAGGATTTGGAAGTAATATTTGGAAAGGGTCCTGGCAGTCTAAATGTTCCGAAAGACGCAAACAAGCGCGTACCCTTGTGGAAAAAGAAATCTATATTTTGGGATTTACCCTATTGGGAAATCCTAGAGGTTCGCTCTGCAATCGACGTGATGCACGTGACGAAAAATCTTTGCGTGAACCTGCTAAACTTCTTAGGCGTGTATGGGAAGACGAAAGATACAGCGGATGCACGGCAGGACCAGCAAAGTACGCACCACGAAGAGACAACCTGAATTCAGAGAAGTATCAAGGTACTTCCAGCTACGCTCTTACCAAAGAAGAGAAGGAGATCTTTTTTCAAGTCCTGAGCAGTATCAAGGTCCCGTCTGGCTACTCGTCGAATATAAAGGGAATAATAAACATGGCAGAGAAAAAGTTCCAAAACCTGAAGTCTCATGACTGCCACGTGATTATGACACAATTACTTCCTGTTGCATTGAGGGGGCTTCTACCGGAAAACGTTCGAGTACCCATTGTCAAGCTATGTGCATTCCTGAATGCAATTTCTCAGAAGGTAATCGATCCAGCAACTCTACCAAGTTTACAGACGGGTGTGGTCCAATGTCTTGTCAGCTTTGAGTTGGTTTCCACCGGCCTTCTTCAATATTATGACGCACCTCATAGTTCACCTAGTCGAAGAGATTTCCATTCTCGGTCCTGTATTTCTACACAACATGTTCCCCTTTGAGAGGTTCATGGGAGTCTTAAAGAAATACGTTCATAACCGTGCTAGGCCAGAAGGAAGCATGTCCAAGGGCTATGGAACAGAGGAGGTCATTGAGTTCTGTGTTGACTTTCTTCCAGATCTTAAGCCCATCGGTGTTCCTCAATCACGCCATGAGGGGAGACTGCGTGGAAAAGGCACGCTAGGAAAGAAAGCAACAAGAAGTATGGACGGGCATTCTTTCACTCAAGCACACTACACAGTTCTACAAAATTCCAGATTGGTGGCTCCGTATATCGTGGAACACATGGATATTTTACGCTCAGAATACCCGGAGAAGACTGACTTCTGGATTAAAGAAAAACACGTGGATACTTTCGGCAGTTGGTTGCGTACACATCTCATTAATGACAACACTGTTGGACAAGAGCTATACTTGTTGGCCAAGACACCATCTTCGACTATATTGACTTTCCAAGGGTACGAGATAAATGGGAATACATTTTACACGGAAACCCAAGACAAAAAGAGCACTAACCAAAACAGTGGTGTCCGCTTTGATGCAACAAACGATGATGGAACAAAGGACACATATTATGGTTGCATACAGCAGATATGGGAACTTGACTATGGACCTTATTTTAAGATCCCTTTGTTTCAGTGCAAATGGGTTAACCTGTCATGCGGGGTAGAGATAGACAAGCGGTACGGAATGACTACAGTGGATCTCAAAATCTTGCGTACAAAACCGAGCCATTCGTCCTAGCCAATGATGTGGCTCAGGTTTTCTATGTGAAGGACATGTCTTCCAGACCGAAAAAAAGAAAAGATAAGCAAGCCGGTACATCATACAATGAGCCAAAGCGCCACATAGTTCTTTCAGGAAAAAGAAACATCGTGGGAGTGGAGGACAAGACAGACATGTCAGAAGATTACAATAAGTTTGCTGAAATTCCGCCCTTCAAAGTGAAAACTGACCCAAGCACCGTGTTAAATGATGAAGATTGTCCATGGCTACGACGCAATCAGAAGAAAGGGACACACAAGAAGAAAAAGTGAACACTAGATAGGGATGTTGTTGCTGATGTGTAATAATGTATTAAACCTTTTATGTAACTATGTCCTGAAAACTCAGAAGAGAGATCTAAACACTATGTCAATCAGCTGCAGTTTTACCAACACAATCGCGTGGTCGTGAGACGGCAAATCGGCCTTCGATCCAGAGAGCGGCAAGACGTTCTGATGATTTGCAACAAGTGTTGGGGATGTTGCTAATCATCAGAGCGTCTTGCCGCTGCTTGGATCCGACCAAACGGTTGCTGCACGTAGCTAGGGAACCCGAATGTTTTGTGTTTGAGCGTCACTTCGATCCAAGCAGCGGTAAGACGTCTCTGATGATCTACAACCGTCCGGCAAGACGTCTCTGATGATCTGCAACCGTTTGGAACGGTCGCAGGTCATCAGAGACGTCTTGCCACTGGTTGCCCAAAGATGCCTCTCCGAGTGACGCTGGAATGTTTTGTGTTTGAGCGTCACTTCGATCCAAGCAGCGGTAAGACGTCTCTGATGATCTACAACCGTCCGGCAAGACGTCTCTGATGATCTGCAACCGTTTGGAACGGTCGCAGGTCATCAGAGACGTCTTACCGCTGGTTGCCCAAAGATGCCTCTCCGAGTGACGCTGGAATGTTTTGTGTTTGAGCGCCACTTCGATCCAAGCAGCGGCAAGACGTCTCTGATGATCTACAACCGTCCGGCAACACATCTCTGATGATCTGCAACCGTTTGGAACGGTCGCAGGTCATCAGAGACGTCTTGCCGCTGGTTGCCCAAAGATGCCTCTCCGAGTGACGCTGGAATGTTTTGTGTGAGCGAGTGAGTGACGCTGGAATTCCGGGAGGTGGGCTATATATAGGGTACGTGTGCGCTGGAAGGAAACACACGATCCGTGTGCTTCTTCCTGATCCAAGGGCTCACAAGCCCTAGAAGGAAACACACCGCTGATCCAACGGCTCCCAAGCGCTGGAAGGAAACACACGATCCGTGTGCTTCTTCCTGATCGAAGGGCTCACAAGCGCTGGAAGGAAACACACCGCTGATCCAACGGCTCCCAAGCGCTGGAACGAAACACACGATCCGTGTGCTTCTTCCTGATCCAAGGGCTCACAAGCGCTGGAAGGAAACACACCGCTGATCCAACGGCTCCCAAGCGCTGGAAGGAAACACACGATCCGTGTGCTTCTTCCTGATCCAAGGGCTCACAAGCGCTGGAAGGAAACACACCGCTTGATCCAATGGCTCCCAAGCGCTGGAACGAAACACACGATCCGTGTGCTTCTTCCTGATCCAAGGGCTCACAAGCGCTGGAAGGAAACACACCGCTGATCCAACGGCTCCCAAGCGCTAGAAGGAAACACACGATCCGTGTGCTTCTTCCTGATCCAAGGGCTCACAAGCGCTGGAAGGAAGCACACCGCTTGATCCAACGGCTCCCAAGCGCTGGAACGAAACACACGATCCGTGTGCTTCTTCCTGATCCAAGGGCTCACAAGCACTGGAAGGAAACACACCGCTGATCCAACGGCTCCCAAGCGCTGGAAGGAAACACACGATCCGTGTGCTTCTTCCTGATCCAAGGGCTCACAAGCGCTCGAAAGAAACACACCGCTTGATCCAACGGCTCCCAAGCGCTGGAAGGAAACACACAAATGCCGCCACCGTTTCCCGCCCAAATATTTCCCGCTATCGTTCCCCCCAAATGCCGCCACCGGTAGTTCTATAAAACCCAGTCGAAGGTAGGCATGGTACTCACTTGAGCGCAAGCATGGTGTGTATTGGTCCTTGCGAGAAGTGTGTGTCCGGGTTTCACATTTCCGCATCCGAGCATCTCGCCAGGCTTTCGAGCAATTTGAAGGTAGATGGTAGGGTAGTTCCAATTGAAGAAATTTTGCACACTGAGAGTCATCTCGCTTTGCTCGCGGCGAAGCTATGCCACGATGGGTTTCCGTATAGGACCCCGCTCCAAATTCGTGCAGAAATGCTCACGCTTGCAGAGAAGTTTGACAGGAAAGTTACGAATAGTCCGTTCTACCGAACTGAAGCTGACCGTGATTCGTACGGTCGTTCCTGTCTCTGGGTAGTTGACAGCGATGATGACGACGATTTCATGCCATCGTCAAAGGAAAGGAGGGTTGAAACACTGAGCAAGAAGGCTGAAACTTCGTCCAAGGGCAAAGGCAAGAAGGCAGAATCTTCGTCAAAGGGCAAGGATGGCAACACGGCGGATGCTGCAGGCTGCATCGATGGGAGATAGGTAGAGTCTTTGTTTTACTTGTGTTGTATTGTAATTTCAAGTTGTATCTTAATTTGTTCTATCCAGTATTTAGAACTTGTGAAGTTGTAACGTAGATCTCTAGTTGTATGTTAAATCGTCTCTGCATAAGATGGTTTACCGCACATCGGAGTTGTATCTTGGTTCACACAACTTACGAACACACTCTTAACTAATACCAATAAACAGTCGGGATTTTGGAGATTTTGTCCTCTGTTCCTCTCTTCGTCGCGGTTGGGTTTGCTCGCCTGTGGAGGATTGAATCGGGGCGTCGCCCCCGCCGATATGGCTTCCTCCGTCTTCAGATCTTGGCGTCCGCGTCGGGTGACTACTGCGGCGACATCTACGAGACCACACATCACCATTAAATTAGATATATATTACAGAAAAAGAAAGTAGAGAAAAAACAAAATAGAAACCAAATAGATATAAAAACAGAAAACAAAAGAAAGAAAAAAAAACTAGAGAAAAAAAATTCAAAAAGCCCATTAGTACCGGTTGTAAACTACAACCGGTACTAAAGGGCTGGGCTTCGCGCGGGAATTTTCGCCGCGGCCCAAAAGGCACCTTTAGCACCGGTTGTAGTCTACAACCGGTACTGACCCTTTAGTACCGGTTGTAGACTACAACCGGTGCTAAAGGCCTGTTCTGCAGTTAAAGCAGGGGATCGATCGAATCGATCCCCAAATTCGCTAACTGTGTGCTCGACGACGACGATGCCCGCGTGCTCCTCGACACCACGCCGGCGAAGCCCTGCCGCGTCCGCGCCGTCGACGCCCCCCGCCGTCCGCGCCGTCGACGCCCCCACGCCGTCGACGCCCCGCGCCCGCTCCACGCCGTCGACGCCCCGGGCGCCCACTCCGACGAGACCGCCGCGCGCGCCCTCTCGGCCGCCGCGCCATTTCCCCCGTCGACGACGACGCCCACTCCGGCCGCCGCGCGCACCCACTCGACGCCGTGGACGCCCCGAGCGCCCACTCGGCCGCCGCGCGTGCTCCACCGCGCTGCTCTCTCCACTCCGGCCGGCCACACCAGTACCATCAAGGTAATTTGTTTTTTAGTACTGTTTTTTTTAGTTAATATTAAGTTTAGTTTACCTAAGTTTTTTTAGTACTGTTTTTTTTAGCTAAGTTTAGTTTAGCTAAGTCTTTTTTTTAGTAGCAAATTTTTTTGTTATTACTTTTTTATTACTGTTTTTAGTTAAGTTTTAAATTTTGGTTAGCATTTTTAGAAATTTGTACCAATTTTGTAGATAGCAAAATATAGATAGCATTTTGTTCATTTTGTAGATAGCAAAATAACAGAAATATAGATAGCTTAGAATGAAAATATGGATAGCATTTTTTGTAATTTAGTACTTTGTACTTTTGTAATTTTTGTATGAAAATTCTTGTTTAAAATGAGTATGAAAATTTGTTGTTCAAAATAAAAAAATGTTGCTAAGTTTCAAAAATTGCAAGTTTCAAATATTGCAAAATAAAAAAATCTTGCTAAGTTTCAAATATTGCAAAGTTTCAAATATTGCAAAATAAAAAATCTTGCTAAGTTTCAAATATTGCAAAATAAAAAAATCTTGCTAAGTTTCAATTAGCATTTTTGAAAGTTAGCAATTTTGAAAGTTAGAAATATTGCAAAGTTTCAAATATTGCAAATTTCAAATATTGCTAAGTTTCAAATATAGTTTAACATTGTAAAGTTTGAAACATTGTAAAGTTTGAAATTTTGCTAAGTTTGAAATATTGCTAAATTTCAAATATTGCTAAGTTTGAAATATTGTAAAGTTAGAAATATTGTAAAGTTTGAAATATTGCTAAGTTTAAAATATTGCTAAGTTTCAAATATTGCTCAGTTTGAAATATTGTTAAGTTTGAAATATTGCTAAGTTTCAAATATTGCTAAGTTAGAAATATTGTTAAGTTCGAAATATTGTTAAGTTAGAAATATTGCTAAGTTTCAAAATTTGCAGTGACATTGAGCTATGGCGGACGATGCCCCCACCTTCGTCCGAGATTTGGAGGAAGAAGACCGTCTCCAACAAATAATATATAACACCGCTGCCGGACCCAATTCCGATGGAGAATATTCCGATGGAGAAGATTCGTCCGACGGAGAAGACGCCGAAGAATTCAGCGCGAAATGTTTGAATGACTCCGGTGAGGGACTTGAGTTAGAAAAATTCAGAGACGATGACGACGACGAAGAAGAACCGTCTGGATCACTAGCTAAGAAGAAGGTATATATTAAGTCTTGTTGATCACTATAGCTAGATGCATTAATTGATTTATATGCGCACTTATTAACGAAACATTTTTCTTTCAGCCCTCTGGATCTAAGTCGTCAATCCCCGTACGAGGCCCGGCCCAAGGGTTAAAGCTCCCGGAAGGTGCAACGTTGTCGATCGACGAAGTTACCTTCAAAGGCAAACCAGAGAAACCCGATGGAATCTACAATAAATATGTACGGCAGTGCGGAGTTTTTGTAAGGGACATGGTCCCGATCACTGTGACAGAATGGAATGAGCCGAAGAAAGCCAACATAGGCGCAAAATATCTCGAGCAAAGAATTAAAGAGACCCTTTGGGACTCGATGATGTCTAAATTCAACCTACCGGCAGATCTCCCACAGAAGATGAAGGATAAAGTCAAGGAGTGGACTCTTAGCAAGATGGCCCAGCAATTCAACAACTGGAAGAACACATTGTGGAGAAAATATGGGAACAAAGATATAGTTTTCAAAGGACATCTAGAGAAGCTAAAAGATGATTGGGCTGAATTTGCGGCGTATAAGAATTCGGGCGTCGCTGTGGCCCGATCGACACAAAATAAGTTGAATGCCTCGAAGAAGAAATATTTCCATCATTTGGGCTCAGGTGGCTACAAGACTGCCTTGCCTAAGTGGCAAGCCTATGAAGACGAGCTGCGAAAAAAGGGATCCTCCACAGACAGATGACTGGCCCGACAGGTCCAAGTTCTGGTTGTTCGCGCATGGGGCAGTGTTGCACCCAGAAACAGGGCTGATTGTTGCAAAGGGAAAATGGCGGAGAAAAATTAGAAGAGTCATCAGAAAAATAAAAAATGTCATAGTACTAGTCAAGGAGGGAAAATTTGTTCCCGATAGAGAGGACGACGAGCTTTCACAAGCCCTCGGGAATAAAGAACACTGGGGGCGATGTCGAGCCAGAGGAGGCGGGGTTGGTTTTCTTGAAGGGTTTCCGGAAGACGTTGCAACTTATAGAAAACATTGCAGAAGTAAGAAGAGGGAGGCGGAGAGGGTTACTGCATTAGAACGCACGGTGCAGGATGTGCAGAAGCAACTGGCCTCAATGACCCAGAAGCTCAACTGCGAGTAGAAGATCCTGCAGGCGATGCCTGCCCATCTCAGCGGAAAAGCAGCGTGGGTTCCACGCAGCTACAAGATCCTGCAGTTGATGAACCAGTTGCTGAACCATCGGCGGCTCACTACCCCGTGGATGATATCACGGAGAAGACAAATTGTGAGTTACATGCGCCGATGATGAACATTACTTATCCGGTGGCGACTGGCTATGCTTTACGACATCAACCTGGAGAAACCTTCCATTTTGGTGTGATTCCGCCTGGATTTGCTCGTGTCGGGGTCACGAAAGTTATGCCGGGATTCAACGCAATACGTCTTGAAATTCCTGGAGCTGAAGGCGAGAAGACATTGGGAGAAGTTGAGTTTGGTATCGTTCTATGGAAGAAGAAATACATCAAGTTTCCAGACTCGGAGCCAAGGCCACCGACTCCTCCCGTTAGACATTCACCACATCAAAGTCCACCCGCCTCCCCCCACGAAGTTTGGGATCCCGCCGCGAGTCCATCTCCCGCGCTGTCCCGTCAACCGACTGATGCGCCCACTAGTAACTTGACAAAGCGGAAGCTGTTCCCGTCGTCCACCCCTGTCAAGAAACGTGGAAAAAGTGTGCGGGCTCCTGAGAACCCCAAGGAAGTCAAGGCTCCTGAGAAGTTAACTTCTGAGATGACTCAGCAGGAAATAGCTGAGAGCCTACGTGAAGGGTCGAGAGCCTTTTTTGAGCAGAAAAAGAAGGAAAGAGTGGAGGCAAGACTTGACCCCATAAAGGAACTTCTGAAGACTATACCAAATGAGGTAAAAGATCAAACCGTTGACAACCTATATGACCCTCCACCTCCGCCCATTTCAGACTACGAGCGAGGTATTGACAAGGTACTTTCCTCGCAGAATGAGCAAGAGAAATTGTGCGGGAAAGGAGTTGCCCAGCTCGGAGAACAAGAAGCACAATCGCTCGCCCCGCTCATTGTACCTTCTGAAACTCGGGAAATCGAGCATGGAGAAGTTGTCCTTGGCGACTCAGGTTACCCCATGGCGGAGATTGCCCCACGATTTGATTTTGAACTCGGGCTGCCTATGGTGGAAAATCCGAGCCAGCTAACAACACAGTTATGGAATTTGAATCGCTGGTACATGACCGCCGCAAAAGAAGGGAAATTCTATCTCATGGCGGCGGTTAAGGAACAACACTACTTCCGAGAATATTGTGTGCATGTTGAGTTCCGAGAACTTTTTCAGATGTACAATCAACGTGCTCTCGACAAATCTCTCATCAGCTGCTATTGTCTGTAAGTAATTTATTCGTGTAATTTAATTATTATAGTTATAAGCTCTCGTTCATTGCTTGTAATTATCGTCACAAAATTCTTTTGTACGCTAATTATGCAGAATGAAGATACGTGAATGCAGACTCGAGGAATCTGGGACATTGGTTTCATTGACCCGGATAAAGTTCATGTCAAGACCGTGGATGAAAATCCCGTGAACACAGAGGACGTTTTGCTAACGTTCTTTAAGCGACAAAGTACCAAAAAGGAAATACTATTTCCTTACAACTTCGGGTGAGTTTTACCGTCTTCTACACATTCTATTTTGCTTCCCCGATATAAAGTGTAATCGATAAGTTCTGAATACCTGCGTATATAAACGTGCGCAGGTTCCACTACATTCTGCTAATCATTAGACTCGAGGAAGGAGAAGTTGAAGTCTGGGACTCACTAAGGAAAGATCAAAATGAATACAAAAGCGTGCGTCTAATGCTCAAGAGGTAATTTCAATCGCACTATATCAGCCTCTTTCGTTCATTTCCGGATATCAAAAGTATAAGTAATAACTACTCAATTCATTTTCTTTTCCGGACAGGGTTTACAGAAAGTTCAAAGCGGAAGAACGCGGTGTATGGCCAGAAAAGCTGGAGTTCAAGTCTAACAACGTAAGTACTACTACGTGTATCTTTCTAATACCATTATCATTCTCTTGATTATTATTTGATTAAATTATATTCTTGTATATATAGTGGTGTCTGCGACAACCACAGGGGACAGAACTATGTGGATACTACGTTTGCGAGTACATTCACACGAAGGTCAATGAGAGAGTCAAGAGTGTAAGAAATCGAGAGGTACGTGAACATCATACACAACTTTTATTTTGCCACCATGCATCAATTGTGTTTAGTTTCGATCATAGCTGATTTTATTTCCTTCTTTTAAAGATGTCAAACAAGCGGAACCAGCTCCTACCACGCAACCGCGTAAAAGCTATTGCGGAGGAATTGGCGGGATTCTTACTTACACATGTCATAGATGAACACGGTGAATTCTACTTTGACGAAAGACCACCTCCACCCCCTGCAGTCGATGCTACAAGGGAACCGCCGGCAGTCGATGCTACAAGGGAACCGGCTCCATTGTAATTAATTAGGAGTACTTAAATTTATATGTGACGAGAGTACTTTGTATGTGTATAATGACTACTTTATATGTGTAGTGAGTACTTTATACGCGATCTCCTCCGAAACCCTGAAAAATGAGCGAAAAGGAAAAAAACAGAAACCCTAAACCCCGAAAAATAATCGAAAAGAAAAAAAAACCAAAACCCCCCTGAAAAAATAAGCAAAAAAAGCAGGAACCTTTAGTACCGGTTTGTATTACAAACCGGTACTAAAGGTCCTCAGGGTCGAGCTCGCCTGTGCGCCCACGTGGAGACCCTTTAGTACCGGTTTTATTTAGGTGCCGGTACTAAAGGGTTACCCCTTTAGTGCCGACCCTTTAGTACCGGTTGTGCGGCCGGTACTAAAGGCCATCTACAACCGGTACTAAAGGGGGTTCTCTACTAGTGCTTGCAAAGCTTGTTTCGATTCGTTTGGGGACGTCGCGGGAAGTTGTCCGGTCGAACCAGGCCATGTCGTCCAACGATGTCCTCCAAGGCTCCATTTGGTCCTAGCATGTCCATTTTTCTATTTTCACCATTGTGGTCATTTTTTCATATATATAGATGCAAATGATTCAACTAAAACGCTACTTTTGGCAATTCAATTAATGTGTCGCGGCATAGATAATCAACCTTTGATGCGGCCACCCCAAGTGAAAACACTCGTGCGGTTCAGCCGGGAGCAAGGGCTAAATCCAAATTAGATAGGAAGTGTGAGGCTTCGTATCTCATATTGCAAGAGACGTTGAACATTTGATAACCGTTAGGGAAGTGTCAAGTGAGAGGAGAGAACGACGGAGAAGTCGGAGGAAAGAAGAACACATCAAAAACTACGTTGAAGTAAACGAAAAGCTCAAAATTTGATTAGATCAATGTCGTCAAGAGCCAAGAAAATAAATCTAATAACGCACAAGAAATTAGAGATCAACATGTTCACCAAAAGAGATCCAGATCATGACGGTCGACCTTGCCCTTATGGACCCAATGGTTAGGGCTTGATTTGTAAAGAAGCATAAGATGATATCGAGATGTTTGATCACTCAATATTTGTCACACCATATTGTGGGTTTGGATGAACTATGTGCCATTTACGATCCTTTTGATTACTTTATGAATCGTTGGCACCTTTCTGACCTCGGGATGACTATGCCGTCATCTTTTGCAGTAACGAATAGAGATCTTGCCCTTTGAGACATTATTTGATCTTGGTCATGTGATGACTCAATGTAAATGGTTTACCCCATCTTCTTACTTGAATCAAGCCAAATATTGAAACACCATGTCGTTAACGCTGACGCCACTCACATGCCGACCCTTGATGCGCTACTACGCACCACAAAACGTGTTCCGCTCCGATTGGATAAATTGTCATCTCTTTTGACCGGAAGTTTCATTGTAGGGAACACTTGTGACTGGCTTTGCATCACTGGTGAGTCGCCGACCCCAAGTGTGGAGTTCAGATCAAGGGGTGGCGCATCAGCATGGCCGATCTCCAGTGACTTTGTCATGTGGCAAGGTGGAGAAACTATATGGTGGGGCATGTCTGAGGTGTTGTTGGCGTCATCGAAGTGACAGACGAGTTATCGTGGGGTTATCACAGCAGATGTTACCATAGGGTAACTTGATTGTTGGGGCAAGGCGATCTGGTCCTTCAGGAGATTGTCACGCTCGCGGGGGGAAAAGGGTTTACCCAGGTTTAGCCTCTCCATTGGAGATAAAGACGTACTTCCTGCTTTGCTGTTATTGATCTCGAGGTTTCGATAACTCGGCTACGACAATAGAGCCGGGTTACGAGACAGGTTACAAGGGTTTCGCTTGAAAGCGGTGATATCGATCTAGGATTGCTTGTCTATCTATGTCCTGGGAGCCCGCGTATATAGATGCGGGTCTCCTGGACGTACAGGTAAAGGCCGAGTTATACACGAGCTCGGAGTCCTACTCTAGGTTCTTCTCGACCTTCCTTAGCCTCCAAGTCACCTGGTTCCTTCGTTCACTCGGACTCCAGTTCTTCTAGGTCCTACCTTCTGTGCCGAGTCATGTCAAGCGTATCGGCCCAACTATAACCTGGCCCATGTCTTGTAAGCATAACCCGGGCCAGGCCTTTAGCCGGCTGAATGATTTTTCCTTGGTCATGAGTATACCGGGTTATTATCCCCCCAACATTAGTCCCCAAGTTTGACTTGAATAAGCTCATTGGTTGCTTCACTTGATAATCTTGATCTTATCTGATTACTCGAGGGTAGCTGCTGATGGGATTATCCGGGTTAAAGTTCTGAAAACAAAACAAACATTATAAATAGTAAGTGGCCGGGTTATGTTATCAGACCAACTCCTTTTGGTGGTTCATTTATAACCCGGCTTTTCCTTTGTCCCAAAGCTTTACTGACTCGATTTTGTTCTGCACTTAATTCTCTCTGGTCAACGACCAGGAGACATTCTCTGACACATTCCCTTGTGTCCTTGACCCAGAGTCAAAGGAATCTTATCGCCTCGATTTTACCGCTCAATATCTAGGGTTTCCCACAGGCTATAAATAATGGGCCGCGGTGAAAAGTGAATTCACTTTCCCCATTCGCCGTCACTTCGCCTTCCTCCTCGAGCCATTATCTCTCCTCTTCTTGGGTTAGGGTTCCTCCGAGCTCACGGCACCGCCGCCAGTCACCGGAGCAACTGCACCGCATCCACTCATCGCTGGAGCTCGGTAAGTTACTCCTCATCTATGTTTCTTGAGTTCTTTCTCCACTGTTCCTTGCTTCTATTTTGAATCTCATTTTTTTGCATTTTCCAGATCTTAGATCCATGGCTCCGAAGGATTCAAACAAGCTCAAGCTCATGGGCAAGGCCGGCGATGGCCCCGCCACGCCGGTGTCGAGGAAGAAGAAGATGCGGCCTAGCTCAGGAATCTCGGCCAACTGGGCCAAGTCCAGGGCCACACACTCAAACTCGAGGAATTGGCCGAGTCATGCGTCCTGCCCCTTCAGTCGGAGATCGGGTGGAGAGGAGCTGAAGAGGAGACTCGGACCACCCCTAGACAAGGTGAAGTCATCGTCTTCCTGGAGCACGTCACCTGGGGTTTCCGTCCACCGGGTCATCCCTTTTTCAGAGAACTCCTTAACTTTTTACAAACTCCGAGTCTTTGATCTGGGTCCCAATTCGATTTTGTAACTTCATAGTTCTTTGTGAATCTTATCTGAGAATTCCTCCTAGCTTGCCTTTGTTTTTAGAGTTGTTCTTGTGCAAACCTCAGCGTGAGCACAAGGAGGGCCCGCTTCTTGTTTGCGGTGGTGTTTCCATCCAGCGCCGCAAATGCTCTGATATGCCATCTCTCCAACTTCACACTCATGTGAAGCATTGGCAAAAGTCCTTCTTTTACTGCAAGGACACTTCTCCACCCGGCGGGCACGGTCTCCCGGGTTATTCTATCGATCCTCTTATTTTGAATAGCAACATGAACTCTTACGCATCTGAAGCCGAGAGAGAGGCAATCCAACCTCTCCTTCGCAAATTGCTGTCTTAGTCACTCATGGCCTTCGTGGGACTAACCTGATCAAGACCTGGATGGGCTGGCGAATCCAGCCCAACAGTATTCGCAAAAAAAACTTCTTTGTGATTACTCGGAGAAAGCTTACCGCAACACTGCTCTGAACAAGGCCATCAAGGCCCTTCTTGCTGAAAAAGTTGAAGTCATCAAGGATACCGGCCTTTTAGCAAGACTAACCCGGCACCACCAGTAAGTTCCGACTCATAGGTAACTTTCACTCGTGTTTTCTTTATCTACTCTTAACATGCAACGTTGCTTTTCTTCATGACACTGACGACTGGTGGAAAGTTGAAACTCCCCCTGCCACTCCTGAGGCAGATGAAAATGATGATGACGATGAGGTGGCCGCAGCCTCAAGTGAAGAAGAAGAAGGTGAACTCGATTCCTCGGCCATTTCTTCATAAGCTTGATCGAGAAAGATACTCCGTCAACACTCTCAACTGATGCAACTTTTATGATACCAGAACCGGCTGAAAAGGTCGCCACCCCATCACCTGGACGCAACACTGAAGAAACTGAGTCCGCTGCCAAAGGTGCCATATTCTCGCATGACCACCGAATCCTACTCTTTTCTTGCTATGCAAAAACTCAACCAATCTCTTCTTGAAAAATCTTCACAGAAATCAACTGAACCGTCTACCAAGAGACGGGACACCCGGACCTCTCCGGGAGAAGATTCCCTTCACCCGGGAATTCCATACATTTCCTCTACACGCCGTCCTGGTACTTCTCCTCTTTCTAACATTGAACCTCAAAAACATCCATCTGAAAATTATCCATTAGCCGGTCAATTCCGAATCGCTAAGTCATATTCTCTAACAGCTTCTTCAGGCTCTAGCAACGATCTCCCCCGGGACTTTACAGTCAATACCGGCTAATGTTCATCAATATCTTTGCATATTTATACTATCAACTTATTTCTCTTTGTTCTTACTTCCATTGTCTTTACTTGTAATTTCAGGGTGAAAGCAACACTCAGTGGTGCTCCGAGCCCTCCCATTGTTGAGGAGGATGACCCGGAGGCTACTCCTGAAAAGAATGTTGAGCCTGCTGATACCCGTTGACGTAGTTACCTGCGTAAAAAATAAATGAGTTAGGTTGAGACTCCAAGTGCAGAGTGTGTAGTAAGTGGAAGACGTGTTTTCCCCACGAGGGGTGACTCGAGGGTTTAATATCGAACTCTCGGGAATCAGTAGTGAAGATTTATCTCCTATCCTTCTTTTGGTTACCTACAAAACAAAGTAAATGTTTTGGTCCTCAACCTCACCTGTGGTTGTCAAGCACAAGGTGTAAGAATGATATCAAGATAATATGCAATGCAAACAAGAAATAAATATGCAATGGTGGTAAATAAATATGCAAGGATGGTGGTAACAATGATAAATGATATTTTTGGGTTTTATATGATGATGCAAGATGTAAAAGTGTTTTTGTATTTTCGGATTTTAAATGGCAGAAAATGTAAAAGTGGTAAAAGTTGTTGGAAAGGTGTTTCTTATGATTAAAAATGGACCGGGGTTCATGGTTTCACAAATGCACTCTCTCTTTAATAAAGTGGTAGACAATGGAACACTAGAGTTGACATATGAGATTGCAACACAAAGTTTAATGACAAGTTATAATTATATGGGCATCACGTCCTAACATAGAGACTTTTGGTTATTAGTCTCACTTATACTCCACCAAGATGCGAACTAAATCATAAACCTCAGTAATTAAGATAACTCAGAGTATAGCTTAAGTATCATGACATGAAGTTAAAATAAGAACATGCTAGATCTAGTCATGGAGAAGTGGCAATGGTCACCCACACACCGGTAGCATGGTATTTTTTTTTATCCCTAGTGAGGCAACAAAGTAAGGTAAAATACCCAAGTGGATCGCAGAACTTTCTCTCACGTTCACTGCACTAGCCACCCCCCGTTACTCCAACTAATGCACACGTTCCCCCACACACGCTCTCATAAACATGCTTGATCAAAACAAGTAAATAAGAACGGGGTACATAATATGCATCTATATTCATAACTGAAACAAAACATTGCAATCTCAAACATATATTAACTCATAAAAAGATCCACCACAAAGGTATTACATAGATGACCGTAATCATGTTCAGCAGCTCATACGGTACTAATTAGTGAAGCTCAAGAGAGGAGAGATACATAAGTTACTTCCACAAACCCATAGTCCAGAGGTGGACTACTCCCTCTTCATCATGGAGACGGTGGAGAAGTCGTTGGAGAAGATGGAGACCACGCCGGCAGCGCCCCGCCGGAGTTTTCCCCCTCCAATCTGCAGCTCCAGGTCTCTGTTTCGGTGTTTCTGTGTTTCGGCGCGCTCCTTCCAGAGAACGTCGGGGGACTATTTTTATAGGCGTTTTTAGGTCAAACGGAGTCGGTGGAGAAAATCGACGGCAACGGAGCTCCGAGGCCCAAAGGGGGGTCCCACACGGCCAGTACCTGGCCGCGTGGGCCCACCTATTTGGCCCTCGGGTCTCCGCTTGTTTGCTTCCTTCGCTCCCAAGTCTTCTTCCTTCCAAAATTGACGCTCGTAAATTTCCAGGTCATTTGGACGTCGTTTGGGTCCCTGAAACATTAAAATAAGAAATAGGGTTTTCTGCCTGCGCAGGGTTAATTCCATAAAAATAGGAAATATATAATATTCCCAAAATCATTATAAAACATTGATATAACCCTTATATGATGCAAATATGATTGGAATATAAGTAATATAGTGCAAAGTTCATGTATGCATTTTACATGCATCAACATCCCCAAGCTTAACCATACTCGTCCTCGAGTATGAAGGTGATAAAACTAACATGGACTTTGCAATTTAATACTAACAATGGATATCAAAGATGATTACTATTGCTACATAGAGTCAAATGATTCATTCTTCAAAGGAGTAGCAATATGCAAGATAGTTTATGAAGTGATATCAAGTATTCAATGCAAGGATGTTCAATGATAATTCACAAAGTGTAACATAGAAGAAAGTAATATGGAC
Source organism: Poa pratensis (assembly GCA_947311845.1). NCBI lineage: Eukaryota > Viridiplantae > Streptophyta > Magnoliopsida > Poales > Poaceae > Poa > Poa pratensis. The sequence goes on from CAMZMU010000063.1 coordinate 47,167,788, forward strand.
CACATGTATGCATAATGATAAGTAAGAACATCCTACAATGGTCATAGAGTATTGATGAAAATCTGAATATAAAAGGTGGACACTTTGGAAAGATATATATGTGAGTAGAGGTAAAGCATGCATAAGTTTCATCTAACTTCCAAACTCTTCTACTTAAGTTAATGATTGCAATGTGGTAATCCTTGGTGTCAAGCTCTCATTCCCCTATCATAGCATCTTGAATGATTAAGTTTAAAGTGAAAGCAAATATGAGTAGTGTGCTTGACAAAGTAAGGTTGAATGTCTCATGCCCCTTGAATACAAGTACCTACACCATGTGTACTCAACTTGGGAAACAAAGCAAGTTCAAGTTAAATATCATTGTAAGTAATAATAGTATCATAAGAGCGTCAACTGGGGTACCTCTTGTCCCAGGATATGGAACAAGCCCATATCAAAATGACAAGACAAACAAACAAATGAACAATCTCAACACCCTTTTTATTTACCATTGGAATAGCTTTTTATTGTAAGGTGTATCACAGAAGGTTCACCATAGTATGTAAGTAAATTTCCACCATGAATGATGCATGGCTTAGATTAGCGGCCCAGGCGTCTCTCTAACCATTTATACAAACTCATTTAAACTCTTTTTCCACATTTATTTCACCCATGATAAGCATCCATAAACAAAAGTACATGATATCAACTAAATGAAATGAAGAGCATGTTGAAAGCTTGCCATGTGACAGCACATATGAGCTAACTCCCAACCTCGACATTTGTCAAGCCACAACATCATAATTTAATCACAATGGGTCATGTTTTATTATGCAATAAAAGTAAAGTGTGCATCAAGTTCGTGAGAGCTATATAACCAACTTTTCCCATAACAATCAATAACATAAACATTTTCATTCAGAGGTATAGATAACACAAATATCATGATAAACATACTCGGAATAGCATAAAGCTAATAGGTAGATATGGTGGACTCACTGGAATAACTTTGGTTGAAGGTGTTGGAAACAAGTTTTTACTTGTTGGAATTTTTGGGCTAGCAAGAGGGAGAAAGTTGACCATCTAAATGCATGCATGAGTGTCCATAGAACTAACTAATCCATGTTAAACAAGTAAAATAACATTCAGCATCAAAACATGAATAAAAGATAGCTCTTGATAAAAATTTGCAAATTATTACTCATTAACAAGCTCATGAATCATGCAACTATATGTATCTTTAAAATCAACTCAAACATCCCTTTTCCCAATCTTATAATAGCATCCAACATATTTCAACCCATATTTCCAGTAGCTCTCTCATATATAAATGATAGTGTGGTGGTCTCACAAAATAAAAATCAAACCAAAACAAACAAAGACGCTCCAAGTTTATGCGATAAAGTGTTTCGATCGAAAAACAGAAGTTAGACGTGTGCAAACCGAGAGTGTGTAGGTCCAGTGGGGTTGTCTTCACATCCCCAAGCTTATGGTCTTCACCATCCTTGGATAGCTCTTGGTGCATCTCCTCCAATCCCTGTGAAAAAACTTCAAAACACCGTTTCTCCCATTTCTTTTCTGTGGGTGCATTAGTAGTGATAAACAAATAGATTTCTTGCTGCATATAATCCTTAGACAAAAATTCATATGAATGTCCAGAAAGTGTATAATGTTGTATGCCTACTCATAAACTCAATTGGATAAAAAGATTCAAGTTAAAAGTTCAAAGCATGCATCAAACAAAATGGGACAGAATCTGTCCAGAAAAACAGCAGCAAAAACGTATTTTTCTACCCTACTAAACTTTGTCGAAAAATTCCGAAAAATTCATGCATACAGAGGATGAAAAGTTGCAACTACAGTTCAAATATGAGCTCATTCGGAGTTACAGAATAAGAATTAAAAATCATACCGTGCACAGATTCGTGCAGGAATAAAATCTCCGAACGCTATAAGCAACTTTTCAAACCAAAATGAGTAAAACTTGGCACTTTATTAAAAATTCCAGAAACTAAACTAAAAACAAGTCTCTTGTTACAGCAAGAGGACACAAAGAAAATCACAAATAAAACAACCGGGTTGCCTCCCGTAAAGCGCTTTCTTTATAGCCATATAGCTAGGCTTCTTACTTGTGTTTATTGAGATGAAGCTCATGAGGGAGCTTGAACTTTGATGTGCCCTCTTCCTTGGGAAGTGTTCCATGCACTTCTTGTGTGGAAACTGAAACTTCACATTCCCTTCTTTTGAATCAATGATAGCACCTGTGTACGAAGAAAAGGTCTTCCAAGAATAATAGGACTAGAGGTTTTATTCCCCATGTCCATGATTAGAAAATCAACAGGCACAAAAGTCATATGTAACTCTACCATAACATCACTTACTTTTCCAAAGCATGTTTAATGGAATCATCAGCAAGTGCAAGTTCAATAGAGCATTTTTCAAGATTTTTCAATTCAAGTACTTCATATAGTTCTTTAGATAAAACAGAGACACTAGATCCTAGATCAAGTATAGCATGGTGTGTCTCTTTTCCAATAGTTACTAGTACTTTGGGAATCCATATATCCCCAAGCTTAGGTGGTATCATAGCCTCTTGGTTGTACCTAGCAATCTTTTCTTTCAAGACATGATTAGCAATATAAGAACCAAAACCAGCTTGGTTAGTGTTGATGGAAGGATCACTTGCAAATTTTTGTAAGATAGATATTAATTCATGCAAGCTACAATTTTCTAAGTCAAGCAATGGATCCTTGACTTCACTAAGCATTTTAACTTCCTCAACTTCTCTCTCTTTCATTACCCCAATAGATTCTTTAGCAACTCTCTCTTGCTCATGAATGTGTTCCCAAGACTTATTGATAACCTCTTGGCAATATTTAATTGTTTCCTCATGTTTTTGGGCTGTAATGATGCTCTTTAATGATGAGACTTCCTTAGCAAGCTGATCTACCCTTTCAAACAAAGCATCTTGTTTTTCAAACTTAGAGATAAATTCCTTATTAAGCTCTTTTTGGGTAGATATAAAAGATCTAATGGTGTTTTCCAAATCACTAGAAACATTACCACTAGAGCATATTTATTTGGCACATATGGGGGTTTATTATAAGAGTTATAATTGTTGTTACCATACCCATTATTACCATAGTTCCTAATGAAGTTGACATCAATATTTTCAGAATTATTACCAACTAGTTCTTGCAAAGGAACATTTTCAACACTAGGTTTATTAAGCAAAGCAAGAATAGTATCCATTTTAGATGACAAATCATTAGTTTCTTCAATAGAGTTCACTTTCTTAGAAGGATTAGGTGCCCTATCAGTATGCCATTGACTATAGTTTTGCAAAATGCTTTCCAATATATTTTTAGCTTCTACTATAGTTTACTCATAAAAGCACCTCCAGCAGCAGAATCAAGTATGTTTCTAGACATGTAGTTTAAACCATTGTAGAAAGAGTGTAATATGGTCCATTCATTAACCCATGTGATGGACAAGTTCTAAGCATAAGTTTTATCCTATCCCAAGCCATAGCAACATGTTCATTTTCATTTTGCCTAAAAGAAAGGATGTTGTTTCTATTTTGCAAAATTTTAACAGGACGATAGTATTTCTTAATAAAAGCTTCTTTAAGATAATCCCATGAATTAATACTACCGATGGCAATGAATGCAACCACTCTTTAGCTTTTCCTCTAAGTGAAAAATGAAATAACTTCAATTTTAGGATATCACTTTCACATTCTTAAACTTTTGCATGTCACATATTTCAACAAAATCATGAAGATGCATAGAGGCATCCTCCATAGCACTACCACCAAATTGTTCCCTAGTTATCAAGTTCAACAAACTAGGACTTACTTCATAGCTATCAGCTTTAATCTCAGGTGTGGCAATAGCTTTAGAGATGAATTGATCATTAGGAGTGTTTGTGTAGTCACACAATTTAGTTCTTTCTCCCATTTTAGCAAGTTTTTATGTAATTTTTTAATTTTTTATGCAAAACTGAAAATAAAATGAGTCTCACAAATGCAAACCGAATTACAAATGCAAGACAATGCAATGCAAGACAATGACAAAACAAATAATTTGATTTGAAGGTAAAGATGGATAAGATGATGCTCACGTAGGTGCAACCTCCCCAAGCTTAGGTGTTAGCACAAGTTGGTGATGTTGACTTTGTTGTGATCTCCTTGGATAAACCTTCGCAGCTATGATTCCCCGGCAACGGCGCCAGAAAACAGTCTTGATACCCGTAGAAGTGATAGCCTTCAGTAGCAACCTGCAATGAAAAGTATACGGGGTTAGGTTGAGCCTCCAAGTACAGAGTATGTATGACGAGATTATACCAAACGGGTACCCTACCATGAAGGTACCTGGTGCACGTAATGACTAAAGACCAATTGTCCAACAGTCCGATAAAGCCCAGCAAGGAAAGCCAAGAAGAAGATTGCTCTCCAAGATAGGCATAGTCGGTTATAGTTTCTTCATTTGTAAAGTCTAAGTCGGTTATGTACCCGAGACCTAGCCCCCTATATAAGTGCTGGGAGGGTGGCCGATCAAGGACACGCAACACCATAGCTCTCAAACCCTAGCGAGATCAAACCCTCGCTGGACCCTTGTAACCACATCATATTCCACAATCAAATACAGACAGGCAGGAAATAGAGGTGTTACCTCAGTCGAGGGCCCTGAACCTGGCTATATCCCGCTTGTCAGCCGACGATTCTACCCACACTACGCGTTCTCTACCTCGTAAAATCTAACCCTAGGTACTCAACTATGGGTATTGACGAGGACACACCTCGTCAATTGGCGCCGTCTGTGGGAACACATAGTGTTGGATTCATAGTTTCGCCAGTTCCATCTTCAAACGGCTACTCGCCGCCACATCTGCAAACGGCAACTCGCCGGCAAGCTCGACTAACGTCGGATCATCAGGCGACCACTCGCCAGTTTCAAAGGTCGCATCACCAAAACGGATCAAGCCGTACTCGCCAGAAGCTCAAGAGGCCTTTGCCAGCCTTGACTCAGGTTTGGATCTAATCGTTGGAAAATACAATTTTTTCGTCGACAAGTTTGGTGTGCAGGACTTGACAGATCCAGTCACGGCGGAGACACTCGACGATCCTTCGACTACGCCAGCAGCTATGGAAGCAACTTCACCACAGATCGACTCGGTCTCGCCGCTAGGATCCCCAGCCTCATCCATGTCAACAAGGGAGATCGACGAGCTCATAGCAAAAGAGTTCGCAGATGATGAAGTACAGTCCACCTATCAGGTTAGTACAGTCGAAGACGTCGAATCAAGTGATATGATCCTCGACTACATGCACTCAGAAGAAACAAACGACAGCATCTGCCTCGCCGATTTCGGTGGACCAGAGATCCAAGCAGATCAAGAATTCATCTCCAACAGCAGAGACAATCCTGAGCATACACTCGAAGCATACGTCGACACCAACGCACAGATCAACAAAAGCAGTAACTCTGACATGAGCCTAGATGAGGAAGCCGAATCCATGACTGGCATAGACAGTACATACACCTGTCCTCCGATCATACCTCGCTAGGTCTACGCCGTGATTAGCGCCGAAACATCGACAGCAGCAGCCAGTCGAAGACCCACTGAATTCCCGTGCACGGTCACATTACCAGATGGCGTATCAACATTGATCATCACAGCAGAGATAGCTACAAAGGTGGACAAAGTCATCAAGGAGTGCACAATGATGCCCGCAGATGCAACCCCGGAAGAGATGATGGCGTACAACTACTTCAACTGGCAAGAGACGTTGCGCCAGAATCAGTACATGGCAACACTCGAAGAGCGCAGAAAGCAGGCCAGTATCTCGAGCGCAAGGAGGAGGCAACTATCTCTCGGCTCCACGGGGGCAACGGAGCCGAGACACAGATTGCGATTCGCAAACATCCCAGAAGGAGAAAGATCGGGCGTCACTCGCAACTTAGAACACTCGTTCATGACATTAGACGCAGATGGGGTGCTCGTACCCAAAACAGCTGAAGGAGGCTTGCTACAAATCGGAGCATACTTGAGAGCAACGGCACCTCCGGCAGGTGACCCGGCTGTAGTCGCACACCAACAGTAGATGAAGGCACTGGCACTCGCAGCAGAAGGACTCCAAACGGAGAAGGGCAGAGAGCGCAGCAGGAGCCGCTCACGGCGCACATCGCGAGACCGTCGCAGTCGCAGCCCTCGTAGGAGCAGCGCAAGAAGAGACTCACATCGCCGTCGATCACGAAGCAGGTCCAAGAGGTCAGATAGCAGTATTCAGGAGACAATCGTGACACAGGGCCATGTGGAGCTCGATGCTTCACTCGACGCATTCGCAAAGCCAGGATGCCCAAAAAATTCAGCTGATCCGCAACGCCGAAGTTCAACTGCAAGCAAGAGCCATCAGGGTGGCTCGAGGACTACAAGTTAGCAGTCGTGTGTCAAAGAGGAACAACTACAACAGCGTTGCAGTACATACAGCTGATGCTCGAAGGCACAGCGCGCGACTGGCTCAAAGCTCTACCCGAAGGGACATACGACTCCTGGGATCGATTCCGGGAAGATTTCATCAAATATTTCGACCCTTTGTGTGAAAGGCCCAAAACTTTCGCAGAACTACATGCCTGCATCCAGAGGTGGGATGGGACCTTGAGAGCATACGTCAGAAGATGGACAACCATCCACAACTCCATAGGCACAATCTCCGAAGACAGAGCTGTGGATGTCTTCATCAAAGGAGTCTTTCGAGAAGATTTCAGAGAAGCACTCGGTCGTCAAAAGCCAAAGTCCACAGCAGAGCTCATGAAGATAGTAACTGAGTGGGCAGACGGAGAAGATTCCATACGGGCTAAGCGCCCGGTCTCGCCGCGAAGCCGCGAAGATCGTAGGGACAGTCGAGACCACCGCGACAAAGACGATCGAAGGCGTAAACGCAAAGGCCGTTACAGTGACGACGATAGAGTCAAATTCATGGCGGCTGGTTTCACTCAGCCACAAGATAGCCAGGGCAGAGATGACAGGCGACCCGAAGAGCGTCGCGACAGTCGAAGCGACGATCGGCGGGACAGTCGAAGCGATGATCGCTGTGACAATCGAGACCGCGATCGGCGCACGGGTAGCTACAGAAGGCAAGAGTGGTGCAAGCGCACTGATCCAAGGCCAGATAGGACATTCGAGGAGAAAATGGACGACTATTGCAGACTCCACTTGTTCAAAGAAGACGATGGAAGACTCATCTCAAATCACACAATGGGAAACTGTACAGAATTTGATCAGATGGCGACAGATTACATAATAAAGACGAGGAGAGTCACACCTGCGACTGCTCAGCCCGTGCCCGTGGCAGCAACACCAGCACAACCGGTCCCCGCGCTATTACCTCCACCGCAGCACAGTGCATGGAGCCAGGTGGCAGGAGCCATACATCACGTACCGCAAGCAGTGGAGGAGCAATATCCAAAGCCTCAGGGGCAGATGTACATGATCCAAAAATGACGTCCCTCTAACAGCAGCAAAAGCTACACACTCGACACGTAAATATGGCGGTTATGGCGCCACCAGCTATACCAGAGTTGCTGAAAGGAGCCGATACTACAATCACCTTCAGTCGAGACGATCATCCACCCGCAGTCTACCGACCAGGCCACGCAGCCCTGGTACTCGACGCTCAAATCAGTGGATATGCCATGACCAAGGTCTTCATGGATGGAGGCAGCGGCATAAACATCATCTTCTCCGACACACTCCGCAAAATGAACAAGTCAGTCGAAAATCTCCCCAAATCTTCAAATACTTTCCATGGTATCGTTCCAGGTAAAGCAGTCAACCCAGAAGGCACAGTACAACTCGACGTTACGTTCGGCGACGCCACTCACTTCCGCATAGAGTCGATAGAGTTTGAAGTCGTCGACTGGAAGTCGCAATACCATGCCATACTGGGACGCCCAACGTTCGCTCGATTTATGGCAGTTCCACATTACGCATATCTCAAGTTGAAGATGGCAGGACTCAAAGGAGTCATCACAGTCAACGGAAACTTCCAAAGGTCCGATGCTTGTGACCGAGATTTCAGCAAAATCTCAGAGATGTTCGACATGGAGCAAAACTTCGAAGATCTTTTTCTCATCAACGACCATACACTCATGCCTGAGCGTAAGAAGCAAGCAGTCGACAAGACGGTCAGCGACACAAATGATGAAAAGAAGCACCAAGTCCATCCGACTGACCCGTCAAAGAAAGTGCAGGTATCCTCAAGCCTGCCAAGCGCATAGGAAAGCACGCTCGTGCGTCTCTTCTAAGCTTAGACCCCTAGTCGATAAATGTAATAAGAGCAGAATATCAAACGGCCAACAGGTTTCAGACGCACTATTTTCCCTTACCAGGGTACCTAAGGGGACTGGAAGGTTTTTAATGAGGCGGCTTGCTGGTCTATATTTGGAATAAAGAAGAATGTTTCTCTATGAGTTGTTTGCATAGTTTCTTATTTCTCCATACTCGAAGACTCGGGGCTGATCATAAAACTTTCTCACAAAATCATAACATAATCACGCCCCACCCGAATACTCGGGGGCTGGGTGTCAAACAAAAAGGATAACACAAGTGGTGACATCAAAGCATAGTTTGATTACTCAAAATGGGGAAACAACTCAAAGTAAACAAAACGCATAGCTAATTTCACACACCCCACTCGACACGCTCGGGGGCTAGAAGAAACATGAGTTCAAAAAAATGTTATTTACATACCACCCACTCGACATGCTCGGGGCTGGGTAATTACATAAATACGTCTTCATTTGTCGCAAACACCCCACTCGTCAGGCTCGGGGGCTGCATAGGTATACACATTGTACTATACAAAGTACCAATATTACATAGGCTCGTCCTTCATGTGCAAGTTCGAGCCAACTATTTGATCATAAAATCGCTCCACTAGGGTGTTGGCGGTATCTACAGTCCGTCTAAGCATGGTTGAGCAAGCCGAGAACCATCGAGGTGGAGGAAGCGACAGTGTTGGTTTTCGGCTACGGACATAAGCCAAGGCAGCATTAGCTCCAAGCAAAACCTTTCGAGTTATGGCGTCTCGGATAGAGTCCACAGATTGAAAGAGATCAACTAGGCATAAATTCCTTGAGGCTGTGGCCCATTGGGAAACAGGTGGTAGTTGATCCGCAAAAATGCTGCCCTACATCGCTCGAGTAAAATCGCACCGTGGAACACTCGGTCCTTCAGCGTGGTCAACTTGTGGCCATGATACCTGTCCATCCAAAAGTGCTGATGGCCCGTAGTAGGGTTGTCAGTCGCATTATCAAGGCGTTCATTCACACGTTCCTCTTCCTCTTTGAAGCTTTGCACAAAAACTGCAGAAGAGCAAGTTAAGTAAGTACAACAAAGATGCTAATCACTAACGCATCACACAAAAAGGCAATACTTACCATCCAGTTGGCTGTTAACAATCTCTATTTCGGCGAGTACATAATCCTCTCGCTGGAAGCGAACGCTGGTTTTCCTTTGAGCATGTTCAACTCGGCTTGAGTGTTTTTTAGCTCTTGAGTCAGTTGCACCACCTTGTTCTTTGCATAAGCTAGTACCCTAGCATCGTTTTTTACTTGAGCAGGAGATCGAGTATCAACCCAAGGCGTTGAGGAGTTATGTTCAAATTGCTGTCAAAGTTCAAAACAGAGCAGAAATTCAGAAACGGATACAAATCAAAGGGAGGCACAAGAAAAGTAGTCAAATCAAACAAATATTCATATCATAACAGTCGTCCCCAAAAGAAGTAGCAAAAGCACACTTAATTCGTGTGAGTTAAATTTACAAGACATAGCAAGGAGCAGGTATCTCAAGCATGTGACACGGACTCGGACCTAGACCTACGCGCCTGCAACTGAGCGACAATCGTAGCTGATCGCGCTCCATAGTAGAAATGCAAGCTTCGGCCAGTCGCACAGCGGTGTCATTGATGCCCTTGAAAGAAGCTGCCTTTCCATCTGGCTTTTTGGGGAAGTCAGACAGAGCAGACTCATACTCAGCCGCTACACCGTGCCCTAGCAGAAGCTTGAGAGTATATTCTGAGCTGCGTACCGTAAGCTCGCGGGCAAACTCCGCCATTGTAGATGAGCCAGGACCAAGGGCCTTGGCGAATCCTTCTGCAGTCGCAGGAACCGCGTCGGAGGGCAGCACTTCCGAGTGAACAGCTCCCAGCGTGCTTGTTAAGCTATCCAGAGTGCCCTTCGCCTTCACAGTCGCAGTCTCTAGCTTGGAGACAACTTGGTCTAGGGGCAAAGGTCCACTCGAAGTATCTACTGAAGAAAACAGGTCAGCAATTCCGTCACAAAAAATCAGCATAGTAATGTGTCATTAGAGGACACTCAAAAGATAAAAGAAGGCGTTAGGGAGGAAAATTTTCGGCTAACCTCCGGCGGCTTGGACGAGGGTCAGGAGTCGCTCAGCATACTCTTTTTCTCGAAGCGCAGCAGCAGATTGAGCATCTTCAAGTGCCTTTTTTGAGCTGGCTCGTTGGGCAGAGAGCTGCTTCTCCAGGTCCTTCACCTGTTTCTTCAAATCCTCCATTTCCTTCTCAGCTGATTTCTTGTCACCTGAGTTAAGAAGCATACAACTCGAACGTAACTCAAACAGCCAAAGCAGTGGTCAATTGGATCATAAATTAGCAAAACACTTACTGGCAAGTTCAGTCGAGCGTGAAAGGAGGGAGTCCCTTTCTTGCTCCATCTGAACGTAAGCTTGACCCCAAGTAGCCATATTGGCAAAAATAGGCTGCAAAACCTCATACAAGTCACATATGTTACTGGCATTGATACTCAAATGCAGAGCAAAGAAAAGAAAGCTTACGTGCTCAGTCCAGGACTTGGCTTCGAGGTGGAAGCTTCAGCAACTGGAGGCGCAACAGCCTTATCCCTAGTCGCTTCAGAAATCACCAGGTCAGCAGTGGGCGAGGCAGTTTCAGGAGTGGCTTTAGGTGAAACCATAGTCAATACAACTGTGGTTATTGGAGGAGAAGGCTGCCTGTCCACATCTCTGCGCAGAAAAACAGTAATGACATCAAAGGCAAACATCATAAAAACACAAGGAGAAGCAACAAAGATAAGCATAAAAGAAAACATACTCAGATTCATCTTCGTCAGAATCAGGTTCAGCGCCAATGCACGGAACTCCAAAGCGAGTGGCTCTACCCGAAGCTATTGGAGGAAGAGAAGCCAATGGAGGAGCAGCCAAAGGAGAGATCTGTGCAGGTGGGATATACCCGAGTTGACGTCATCTTACAGATCGCCCTCCTTCGAATCGCTGCTCGAAGAATCAGAAATAACTGTGCGCCGGTGTTTAACGCGGCGAGGGCTGGCCTCAAGGTCAGCCGAACGCTCGACATCATCCACAGCTTGTTCTACTTCTTCTTCATCTCCGTTACCTGCCTCTCCCATAGTACCAGCAGGTGGGGTGTGGGCAGAGGAAGTTCGGACTCGGGCAGCTTGGCTTCGTCTTGCAGTTCGGACTCCAAAGAAGGTCCAGCTTCGGGTAGAGGAGGAAGAGTGGAAGCTGTCGAGTGTCCATGTGCATATCAAAAAGAAGCGCTTCACAGTCATAAAACAGTCGTCAGAAATGTCTCACGCATTTAGAAAAAGTTCATACTTACTTCGAGCAAAGGTTTGTTGGAGGAAAAGGAGCAATCTGGCCGTCAAGTTTACAAGGCTCGGTAGCCTTGATACTCGTGATGGACCTCACCCGATCGTCTAGCTCCTCTTTGGATAGCTCCTCTGGGGTCATCCGGGTGGCGTCGAGTGGGCCTTCGTATTGCCACATCGGGTGAGCCCGGAGACGAAGCGGACATACCCGCATCTTCAGAAAGGTACCAATGAGTTGGATACCCGAGACGGTGCCAAGCATATCACCAATGCGTGTCAGAAGGGGCGCCGCCTCCGCAATCTCCTCAGTCGACAGAGGATGGTCCCAGGCTTTCGTCTTCAGCAGAGGCTTGCGAACTGCAAAGGCAGGGCTAACCGCCTGGTCGACTGGCACATAAAACCATCGGCTGCGCCATCCTTGAGCAGAGTCGACAACCATAAGGTCGAAGTAGTTGACGACGCTCCGTACTTGGATCAGCAGGCCGCCAACGGGGAACGGACAGCCACCTCCGCAGTTGTGGCGCACTTTGAAAATCGATTTCCAAAGCGGCCAACTGGGAGACACTCCCAAGAAACATTCGCACAAAACCATAAAAACAGCAATGTGCAATATCCCATTGGGAGTAAAGTCGTGGATTTGCACGCCATAGGCGTACATCAACCCACGAACGAAATCATGGAGCGGAAGAGAGAAACCACGAGGCAAAAACTCCGCAAAACACACACGCTCGTTGGAGCGAGGTTCGGGAAATACCTCCTTGTTGGAGGGTGCGTGGGCCTGCAGCTCTTCTTCCGGCGGCAGCAGTCCTTTCTGCTGGAGTTGCTGAAGGCCGGCCTTGGTCATCATCGACCGCATCCAGTCTCCAGGGCTCTTCTGGATGCCGGCGTCGGCGGCGGCGGCAGTAGCAGCCTTTTTCTTCTTCTTGTCCACCGCATCTGCGGCGGTGGACGCACCTCCGGCAGCGCTACGCTTCACGGCTTTCCCCATGGTGAAAAGTGGATGGAGTGGCAGTGTAAGGAACGGCGGCAAGAAAGGAGCGCAAGGAGGAAGACGAGAGCAGAGGAAGCAAATGGCAGGGTAAGAAATTTTTTCGGAGATTGGATCTATATTTACCACAAAGAGCAAAAGTTATCTCGACCGTCCGTGCTCGATCTGTAAGACACGTGGCGAGGTTGGAGAACAACCGTCGCAAGCCACTCCGCCCACTATGCACGAAAAGCGAGGAAGTTATTATTACACCACGAAAACTCCTTCACGCCCGGTCAAATCAGAACCAGAGCGGCGTGCTCTGTGTCAAATCCTGACAACGGGCCTACAGAGACACGTCTTGTCGAAATTCTGCGCGCACGCCATGAACGTCACGCATGACGTCAAGAAAAGTATGGAAAGCAAGTAACAGTTCGACTAAACAAAGAGAAAGGTATGCAGAGTTTGTCGACTAAGATGTTGTTATGTACTCGACAGTCTGTCGATTGTATATGGTACTCCCATCGGGAGCATATCAAAAAAATTCTTCGACTAACATACGCAGGATATAACGAATTTGAGATTATCCTCCATTACAAGTAATAAAGCACAATCTCGAGGGCTACTTCCATCGGGAGCACTGTCGTGCACCCGATAGATTCAAAGACAAAAAAAGGACAGTCGATGAAAGCTTCGACTCAGTCCAAAAAAGCAAAAAACATAAGCAAATCAAAGAATTCCCAAGTGGCGTCAGTCGATCATGCTTCGGATGCTGCATGCGAAAAGTACAAAGGTAAGACCCGCTGATCAGTCGAGCTGGGCTAAGGGCCACTCCGGCAGTGCGATCACTTAAAAATTTCCGTGTCAGCAGACATGATGAAAATCCTGGCGGACGCGCTAGGTAGCATATAAATAACTGCAGAACGATTCAGTAAGACCTCAACGCCTGAGTCGAATCTGTCCAGTATGTTCCAGGTTCGAGCCCAAGGACTTGAATTTGATTGAAGGCTAGTAAGGTTTTGCCCGAATGTGCAGTTAACTGGTCTTGATCAGTCGAGTAAATCCAGGCCTACTAAGCTATAATCCTTTGTCAAAAAACACAAATCTCAGTCGAAATAAAAATATGAGACTTAAAAACATAGGCATAAGCATGGGACGTGCACTATCGAGTGAGTCCTTGCCTGATTCTACGAGTCAGCCACGCACTCGGGGCTAATGACGAGGTTATACCAAACGGGTACCCTACCATGAGGGTACCTGGTGTACGTAATGACTAAAGACCAATTTTCCAACAGTCCGATAAAGCCCAGCAAGGAAAGCCCAAGAAGAAGATTGCTCTCCAAGATAGGCATAGTCGGTTATAGTTTCTTCATTTGTAAAGTCTAAGTCAGTTATGTACCCGAGACCCAGCCCCCTATATAAGTGCTGGGAGGGTGGCCGATCAAGGACACGCAACACCATAGCTCTCAAACCCTAGCGAGATCAAACCCTCGCTGGACCCTTGTAACCACATCTTATTCCACAATCAAATACAGACAGCAGGAAATAGGGGTGTTACCTCAGTCGAGGGCCCTGAACCTGGGTAAATCCCGCTTGTCAGCCGACGATTCTACCCACACTACGCGTTCTCTACCTCATAAAATCTAACCCTAGGTACTCAACTATGGGTATTGACGAGGACACACCTCGTTAATTGGCGCCGTCTGTGGGAACAGGTAGTGTTGGATTCACAGTTTCGCCGGTTCCATCTTCAAACGGCGACTCGCCGGCCACATCTGCAAACAGCAACTCGCCGGCAAGCTCGACTAACGTCGGATCATCAGGCGACCACTCGCCAGTTTCAAAGGTCGCATCACCAAAACAGATCAAGCCGTACTCGCCAGAAGCTCAAGAGGCCTTTGCCAGCCTTGACTCGGGTTTGGATCTAATCATTGGAAAACACAATTTTTTCGTCGACAAGTTTGGTGTGCAGGACTTGACAGATCCAGTCACGGCGGAGACACTCGACGCTCCTTCGACTACGCCAGCAGCTATGGAAGCAGCTTCACCACAGATCGACTCGGTTTCACCGCTAGGATCCCCAGCCTCATCCATGTCAACAAGGGAGATCGACGAGCTCATAGTAAGTGGAAGACATGTTTTCCCCACGAGGGTGACTCGAGGGTTTAATATTGAACTCTCGGGGAATCAGTAGTGAAAGATTTATCTTCCTATCCTTGTTTTGGTTACCTACAAAACAAAGTTAAATGTTTTGGTCCTCAACCTCACCTGTGGTTGTCAAGCACAAGGTGTAAGAATGATATCAAGATAGTTATGCAATGCAAACAAGAAATAAATATGCAATGGTGGTGAATAAATGTGCAAGGATGATGATAACAATGATGAATGATATTTTTTGGTTTTTTATGATGAATGCAAGATGTAAAAGTGTTTTTGTATTTTCGAATTTAATAATGGCAGAAAATGGAAAAGTGGTAAAAGTTGTTGGAAAGGTGCTTCTTATGATTAAAAATGGACCGGGTTTCATGGTTTCACAAATGCACTCTCTCTTTAATAAAATGGTAGACAATGGAACATAGGAGTTGACATATGAGATTGCAACACAAAGTTTGATGACAAGTTACTAATTATATGGGCATCACGTTCTATCATAGAGATCTTTTGGTTACTAATCTCACTTATACTCCACCAAGATGCGAACTAAATCAAACACCTTAGTAATTAAGATAACTCAGAGTATAGCTTTAAGTATCATGACATGAAGTTAAAATAAGAACATGCTAGATCTAGTCACGGAGAAGTGGGAAATAACCCACAACCCTTGTAGCATGGTATTTTTGTTTATCCCTAGTGAGGCAACAAAGTAAGGTAAACACGCAAGTGGATCGCGATATTACAGTTGTCAACTTACCGCACTCACCACCCCCCTGTTACGCCAACTAATGCACACATCACCCCACACACGCTCTCATAAACATGCTTGATCATAACAAGTAGATAAGAACGGGGTACATAATATGCATCTATATTCATAACTGAAACAAACATTGCAATCTCAAACATATATTAACTCATAAAAAGATCCACCACATAGGTATTACAAAGATGACCGTAATCATGTTCAGCAGCTCATACGGTACTAATTAGTGAAGCTCAAAGAGAGAGAGATACATAAGTTACTTCCACAAACCCATAGTCTAGAGGTGGACTACTCCCTCTTCATCATGGAGACGGTGGAGATGTCGATGGAGAAGATGGAGACCACGCCGGCAGCGCCCCGCCGGAGTTTCCCCCCTCCAATCTGCAGCTCCAGATCTCTCTTTTGGTGTTTCTGTGTTTCGGCGGCGCTTGTTCCAGAGAACGTCAGGGGGCTATTTTTATAGTCGGTTTTAGGTCAAGACAATGTCGGTGGAGAAAAGATCGACGGCAACAGAGCGTCGAGGCCAAAGATGGTGGGCCCCACGCGGCCAGGTGCAGAGGCCGCGTGGGCCCCCCTCTTTTGGGCCTCGGGGCTCCGCTTGTTCGCTTCCTTCGCCCCCAAGTTTTTTTCCTTCCAAAAAATGATGCCCGTAAATTTGCAGGTGATTTGGACGACGTTTGGGTCCCTGAAACTTAAAAGGAAAAAATAGGGTTTTCTACATGCGAGGTTTAATTCCATAAAAATAAGAAATAAATATAATATTCCCAAAAATAATTATATAACAGTGATATAACCCTTATATGATGCAAATATGATTGGAATATAAGTAATATAGTGCAGGGTGGACTACTCCCTCTTCATCATGGAGACGGTGGAGAAGTTGTTGGAGAAGATGGAGACCACGCCGGCACGCCCCGCTGGAAACGGACTCGCACATAACCTCGTCATCAATTTGTTGAGTTGCGTAAACCATACCTACGAAGACGTGGATCCGACCAAACGGGATAACCCCGCCGGTCTCCAGTGAATCTGCTTCCTCTTTCCAGCCGAAGTCGTCGACGATGCGCTCTCCGTGCTGATCCACCTTGACGTCGCCGTTCGCGAGTTTCTCCATCCCTCGCAGAGCTTCCCCCGTGATGAGGACAGCTTTGGTCGCAGGCCCTGATACGTCTCCAACGTATCCATAATTTCTGATGTTCCATGCTTATATTATACCAAATGCTACATGTTTTATATACACTTCATATCATTTTTATGCATTTTCTGGGACTAACCTATTAACAAGATGTCACAGTGCCAGTTCCTGTTTTCTGCTGTTCTTGGTTTCAGAAAAGTTGTTCTGGAAATATTCTCGGAATTGGACGAAACAAAAGCCAAAGTCCCTATTTTCTGACATGTACACGGAGTCTGAAGGAGAGACGAAGGGGGGCCGTGGGCCGTCCTCACCACCTGGTGGCGCGGTCCTACTTGCTGTCGCGCCGCCACGTGGTGAGGAGGCCTGGGGCCTCCACCGACGCCGCCCCTTCGCCTATAAATTGCCTTTGACGGGAAAACCCTAAGTACCCGAGTCAATTTCCACGAAAAGTTCCAGAGCCGCCGCCGCCGTCAACCCTAACTCGGGAGGGTTCTGAAGCTCTTCCCGGCACCCTGCCGGAGAGGGGAATCATCACCGGAGGGCTCTACATCGCCATGCCTGCCTCCGGAGTGATGTGTGAGTAGTTCATCTTTGGACTATGGGTCCATAGCGGTAGCTAGATGGTTGTCTTCTCCTCTTGTGCCATCATGTTTAGATCTTGTGAGCTGCCTATCATGATCAAGATCATCTTATTGTAATGCTACATGTTGTGTTTACTGGGATCCGATGAATATTGATACCATGTCAAGTTGAATACTGAAATATTATGTCTATGTTATTTATGATCTTGCATGCTCTTCGTTGCTTGTTGATACTCTGGCCAAGTGGATGCTTGTGACTCCAAGAGGGAGTATTTATGCTAGATAGTGGGTTCAGTCTCCATTTAATCTGGGGGAGTGACAACAACCCCTAAGGTTGTGGATGTGCTGTTGCCACTAGGGGTAACCTAATGATGCTTTGTCTAAGGATGAATGTGTTGTTTATATTATGCACTTTACTTAATGCAATTGTCTGTTGCTTGCAACTTAATACTGGAAGGGGTGTGGATACTAACCTGAAGGTGGACTATTTAGGCACAGATGCATGCTGTATAGCGGTCTGTGTACTTTGTCGTAATGCCCAAATGAATCTCATAGTACACACCATAACTTGCACATGCATGTTATGCAGTTTTCAATATTGTCAATTGCCCAGCTGTAATTTGTTTACCCAGCATGTTAGTAATTTTTATGGAGAGACACCACTAGTGAACTGTGGACCCCGGTCCATTCTTTTACATCTGAAATACAACCTACTGCAATTATTGTTTTCTTTCATTCTCTGCAAACAAACATCATTTTCCACACTATACGTCTAATCCTTTGTTTTTAGCAAGCCGGTGAGATTGACAACCTCACTGTTAAGTTGGGGCAAAGTATTTTGGTTGTTTTGTGTGCAGGTTCCAAGTCAACCGCCAGGACCTCCCCTACGACACAGCACTTTTTCTGGCACCATTGTTAGGAAGAGGAAGCACTCCACCAACACCACTTTTTCTGGTGCCGTTGACACCTTCAGAAGTGTCTTCATCTCCTTCTGGTTCGATAACCTCGGTTTCATACTGAGGGAAAACTTGCTGCTGCACTCATCATACCTTCCTCTTGGGGTTCCCAACGAATGTGTGACTTTCACGTCATCAAGCACTTTTTCTGGCGCCGTTGCCGGGGAGGTCAAGCCTTCTGTTAGGGGAGTCTCTCACTTCCAATCTCTTTACTTTGTTATTGTCTTGCTTAGTTTATTTTTATTTTGTCTTGTTTGCTCTCTTTATCAAAAACACAAAAAAATTAGTCACTTGTTTTTATTTTGTTATTTCGGCCTAGTCTTGTTTTTGCTAAATGAGTACTCCAGAGAACACCAAGTTATG
Source organism: Poa pratensis (assembly GCA_947311845.1). Lineage (NCBI taxonomy): Eukaryota > Viridiplantae > Streptophyta > Magnoliopsida > Poales > Poaceae > Poa > Poa pratensis. The sequence goes on from CAMZMU010000063.1 coordinate 47,186,337, forward strand.
TGACTTCACTAGCGCAAATAATAATAAATTCATATGCACTCCTATTGCTCCACCTGCTTCTAAAGCAAACTTTTATGAAATAAAACCTGCTTTATTAAATCTTATTATGAAAGAGCAATTTTCTGGTGTTAGTACTGATGATGCTGCTGCCCATCTTAATAATTTTGTTGAACTTTGTGAGATGCAAAAGTATAAGGATATGGATATGGATATTATAAAACTGAAATTATTTCCTTTCTCTTTGAGAGGAAGAGCTAAAGAATGGTTGCTATCTTTGCCTAGAAATAGTATTGATTCATGGACTAAATGCAAAGATGCTTTCATTGGAAATTATTATCCTCCTGCTAAGATTATATCCTTGAGAAGTAGCATTATGAATTTCAAGCAATTTGATAATGAACATGTTGCCCAAGCATGGAAAGAATGAAATCATTGGTAAAGAATTGTCCCACCCATGGACTGACTGCTTGGATGATCATCCAAACCTTTTATGCAGGAATAAATTTTTCTTCAAGAAACCTATTGGATTCGGCTGCTGGAGGTACCTTCATGTCCATCACTTTGGGTGCTGCAACAAAGCTTCTTGATGATATGACGATTAACTATTCTGAGTGGCACACCGAAAGGACCCTCAAGGTAAGAAGGTAAATTCTGTTGAAGAAACCTCTTCTTTGAGTGATAAGATTGATGTCATTATGTCTATGCTTGTGAATGGTAAATCTCATGTTGATCCAAATAATGTTCCTTTAGCTTCATTGGTTGCTCAAGAAGAGCATGTTGATGTGAACTTCATTAAAAACAACAATTTCAACAACAATGCTTATAGGAATAATTTTGGTAACAACAATTATAAGCCTCATCCTTCAAATAGTGGTAATGGTTATGTCAATTCCTATGGTAATTCCTACAACAATAATATAAGTGTATCCTCTGATCTTGAAGCCATGCTTAAGGATTTTATTAGTACACAAACTGCTTTTAATAAAACAGTTGAGGAAAAGCTTGGTAAAATTGATGTTCTTGCTTGTAAGGTTGATAGCCATTCTCTTGATGTTGATCTTTTGAAATTAAAAGTTATGCCTAATGATGTTAAAGAGAACAATACTTTTGCTACTGCCAATGCTATCCAAGTTAAAATTGACAACAATATTAGGATGTTGGCTGAGTTGCATGCTAGGTGGGAAAGAGAGGATAAAATTGAAAAAGAGAATAGTATAGCTAGAGATTGTACTATTACCACCACTAGTAATGCTAATGTTTCACATGCTAGTAAGCCTCCTACTATCAATGGTAACATAATTGGTGTTGGCAATGTCTCTACTACCTCTGCAAAGCGTTTAAAATTGCCCAAAACCACTGAAACTGTTCCTGATAAGAGTGCTGAAATTTTTCGAAATATGGGAGACAATGGTTCCTTTGCCATTGACCATAATGATTTTGATTTTGATGATTGCAATATTTCTGAAGTAATTATGTTCTTGCAAAAGCTAGCTAGAAGTCCTTGTCGTGGGTTTGTCACGTCAGGTGTCATCTCCGAGCTTGGGATCGCAGGAACAAAGATCAACACAGATTTACCCAGGTTCGGCCCCCTCAATGTGAGGTAAAAGACCTACTTCCTGCCTACCCTAGATTGGTATTGATATGATAATCGAGGTGTTACAATGGAGGCGATCCGATCTGGTACTCGCCGTATGAGCTAGGGTTTTAGGGCTTGACCCTCTAAGTCCTGCGAGTCCTCTTTATATACACAGAGGCTCGTCAGGTTACAAGAGTTCTACACGAAGCCTGATTATCTTTCTTGTCTTCCAAGGCAAGTTTGCACCGACCTTCTGGAGCTTTCCTTTATCGAGTCACGATGCGAGATTGGCCCATCTTTCTCGTGGCCCAACAATGATAGCGCAGCCTTAAGTCGCTGTTTGTTAAATTCGAAAAGTCGCGGGTTAATCATTCCCCCGACATTAGCCCCCAAGCGTGGCCTGAACTTCATAGTATTTCTTGATCTTGAATGTTTAGGCCGCGCTTTTCCTTATTTCGCGACTTATAATTGTGCTGGATTGGCCTTGACTCGCACCTGGAAGATCATCTGACTTCGTGAGCTTCTTTGTTAGAGTAGCCTGATAGCTTCAAAACTTGATGACGATCCATCTTCAAATTTTTGATGATAATATGATGTAGCCCCCAAGGATTGAGAGGATGTAACGTGGTAATCATCTCAATTCTTCTCAGAGAGTTTGAAGGTCGTCACCTGTAACTTGATATCATGAATAAAACAATTGTTAAGATACAAGTAATTGTAATTGGTGTTGCCGTACTATAAGCAGTACATCGACCTCTAGTTAGGCCATCTGAATCCTTAAGTGGGCACTCGCGCGACTCAGTATTTCCTAGGAACATGTGTGTTCAGGGTCGAGAGCGGCCATGATAGGCAATCAAGCTCGATTGACGCCACACCCCAGTACTTTGGCCACATAATGCGAGTAGCAATCCAACTTAAGGTAAATTTGATAATTGCCAATAAATTGGCTGTTTCAGGGTAACAAAGACCCCAAGAAACATAATGATATGCCATGATAGGCTAAGCTATGATAAGCTTTGATTATGATGACACATAAGGTCGCGCCTTGGTGGCAACCGAGTGTTATACATAGGGTTGGATCGCGCGTAGGTGGCGATCCATGGTGATACATGGGGTCGGTCGCGCCTAGGTGGCGACCAGAATGATACAAAGTTTACGGCCGCGCCTAGGTGGCAGCCGGTTTCTGATACAAGGGTCGATCGCGCCTGGGTGGCGATCAGATGTTGCATAGGTCGCGCCTAGGTGGCGACCAAAGTTGAAGTTCTAGCCCTGAGTGGCTGTGATGATACTCAGCTATAAAGCTGGAAAGGATGATGCTTGGCTCTAATTAGCCTTTTCTTATGTATAGTACGGTCGCAGGTGTGCGACGTTCCAAGGGCGAGGTGCCTCGAGACGATCCTCGAAATCATGGCGTTCGCTGCTTTCTTCCCTTACATCCAGCAGATAGTACGACCCATTGTTTAGCTTCTTGCTGATGATGTAGGGTCCTTCCCATGGAGAGGACAGCTTATGCATTCCCTTGTGATCTTGTTTAAGTCGCAGTACTAGGTCGCCTTCTTGAAAGGTGCGGGTTTTGATGCGTCTGGCATGATAGCGTCGCAAGTCTTGTTGATATACCGCTGACCTTGATGCTGCCAAGTCTCTAACCTCTTCTAATGTGTCCACCGAGTCTTGCCGAGCTATCTCATTATCTGTCTCGATGTAAGCCGCAACTCTTGGTGAATCATGTATGATGTCGCTGGGCATGACTGCTTCTGCTCCATAGACCATGAAATATGGTGTAAACCTGTGGATCTGTTAGGGGTTGTTCTTAAGCTCCACAGTACTGCTGGCAATTCTTCCACCCAACATCCTGGAGATGCTTCGACCTTTTCAATAAGGCGCGGCTTAATTCCATGGAGAATTTCCTGGTTAGCTCGCTCAGCTTGTCCATTGCTCTGCGGGTGTGCTACTGACGTGAGGTCCAATCTTATCCCATTGTCTGCGCAAAATATCTGTGTAGCCCTTCAGAGGTGTTGCTCCCATTGTCTGTAATGATACTATGGGGGTACCCAAAGCGGAATATGACCTTCTTCAAGAACTTGACTGCTGTTTCAGCCTCGCAATCTCCCACAGGTTCTGCTTCTATCCACTTTGTGAATTTGTCCACCATGACCAGGAGGTGAGTTTTTCCGTTTGAAGACCGTCTGAAGGGCCCTACCATGTCAAAACCCCATACGGCAAAAGGCCATGTGATGGGTATTGTGCGAAGTGCTTGAGCTGGCATATGATCTTGCCTAGCGTATCTTTGACATCCATCGCACACTCTGACAATTTGCTCTGCATCTGCTAATGCTGTTAACCAGAAGAATCCATGTCGGAACGCCTTTGCCACCAAAGATCTTGACGAAGCATGATGGCCACAATCGCCTGAATGAATTTCGTGCAAGATTTTTCGTCCCTCTTCTGGTGAGACACATCTTTGGAATGCTCCTGACACGCTGCGCTTGTATAATTCGTTGTTGATGATTGTATAGGCCTTTGATCGCGTATGATTTTGCGCGCCTCAATCTCATCGTCTGGCAGCACTCCGCGACTTAAATATGCCATGTATGGCTCTGTCCATCCTGGCTGTTCATGCAGGGCTGCGACTAAAGTTGAATCGTCCTCTGGCTCTGCAATGTCAATCTCTGCTGGAGGTTTGACTGATGGATTGTGCAGTTCATCCAGGAAAACATTGGGTGGGACTGACTGTCTATTGGATCCAAGCGAGACAGGGCATCTGCAGCTTCGTTTTGTCTCCGATCAATATGTTCAACTTGGTATCCAGTGAAATGTCCAGCAATTCTGTCCACCTCTCTTCTGTATGCAGCCATATTCGCATCCTTGCTGTCCCACGTTCCAGAGACCTGCTGTGCCACCAAGTCTGAATCGCCAAAACAGCGTATGCGACTGATGTTCATCTCCTTTGCTATACGTAGACCATGAAGCAGTGCCTCGTACTCTGCCACGTTATTTGTGCAGTTGAAGTGTATCTGTAGCACATACCGCAGCTTGTCTCCCTTGGGGATGTTAGAACAACTCCAGCCCCCGAGCCTTGCAACTGTCTTGACCCATCAAAATGCATGGTCCAGTATTTGGTTTCTGCCATGCTAGGAGCGACTTGGATTTCTGTCCAATCGTTGATAAAATCTGCAAGGGCTTGCGACTTAATTGATGTGCGCGGCTCGTAGCTGATGTGATGTGGTCCCAACTCGATCGCCCACTTAGCGACTCTTCCAGTAGCTTCTCGATTACGGATGATATCTGCCATGGTGCTGAACTAACCACAGTTATTGGATGTTCTTGGAAGTAGTGCTTCAGCTTGCGACTCGCCATGAACACTCCAAACACCAACTTCTGCCACTGTGGGTAACGCTGTTTGGAAGCTGTGAGGACTTCGCTCACGTAATATACTGGTCTCTGGACAGGGTATTCCTTTCCGTTCTTGTCTCTCCACAACCATGACAGCGCTCACAGCACGGGAATTTGCCGCTATGTATAGTAGCATGGGCTCTTTATCCTTTGGAGCCGCCAGAACTGGAGCATTTGTCAATTGATGTTTCAAGGCTGTCAGAGCTTCGTCGGCCTCTGCATCCCAAACGAAGGTGTCTGATTTTTTCAACAGTCTGTACAAAGGTAGTGCTTTCTCTCCCAATCTTGATATAAAGCGACTCAAAGCTGCTACGCAACCGTAAGTCGCTGCACATCTTTTATCTTTTCTGGTTTTGGAGATCCATCACGGCCTTTATCTTGTCAGGGTTGGCCTCAATGCCTCTTTCTGATACTATGAATCCCAATAGCTTTCCTGCTGGTACTCCAAAGACGCACTTTGTGGGGTTGAGCTTCATGTTGTATTTTCTGAGATTTGTGAATGTCTCTGCCAGGTCACTAATAAGATCCTGGCCAACTTGCGACTTAACCACAATATCATCCACGTAGGCGTGAACGTTGCGACCTATTTGCTCATGTAGACAATTCTGAATGCATCTTTGGTAAGTCGCACCTGCGTTCTTCAACCCAAAGGGCATGCTGACATAACAAAAAGCTCCAAAGGGTGTGATGAAGGACGTCTTTTCTTGGTCCTCCCTCTTCATCTTGATTTGATGGTAGCCTGAATAGGCATCCAAAAAGCATAACAGCTCGCACCCAGCAGTTGAATCAATCACTTGGTCGATTCGCGGCAAAGCAAATGGATCCTTTGGACAGCTTTGTTAAGACTGGTGTAATCAACGCACATTCGCCACGTACCGTTCTTTTTCATAACCAAGACTGGGTTTGCCACCCACTCCGGATGGTATACCTCCGTGATGAATCCTGCAGCCAGTAGGCGAGCTATTTCCTCCCTATTGCCTTTCTTCTATCATCGTGGAAACGCCGTAGTGGCTGCTTCACTGGTTTAGCCGCAGGGTTCACTTTGAGGCTATGTTCTGCTAATTCTCTTGGTACCCCTGGCATATCTGACGGTTTCCATGCGAAGATGTCCTTATTTTCCTGAAGGAAAGCGACGAGAGCCTTCTCCTGCTCTTCTTCCATGTGTGCTCCAATGCTGGTTTGCTTGGATGAGTCGCCAGGAACAAGATTTATCTGCTTGGTGTCCTGGGCCGCTTTGAATTTCATTGGTGGCTCGGCAGACGGCGTGGTAACTACGCTCATGTCATTTGGGTCCACCTGCGACTTATAACCTTTTAGCTCTTCCGCGGCACAGGCAGATTCTGCGAAGGCCGCATCTCCTTCTTCACATTCTATCGCTTTTTCTCTATCTCCGTACACTGTGATGACCCCTTTTGGTCCTGGTATCTTCAACTGTAGGTACACGTAGCATGGCCTGGCCATAAACTTAGCAAAAGCTCTTCTTCCAAACAAGGCGTGATATGGGCTTTGGAATTTTACCACTTCGAAACATAGGAACTCGCTTCTGAAGTTCTCTTCTGTCCCAAAAGTTACCCCTAGGGTTATTTTCCCGCTGGCTGTGCGGACCTTCCTGGGACAATGCCGTGAAACACGGTTGACGTGGGCTGCAGGCTGGAATCCTTGAGTCCTAGACGCTGGAACGTATCGTAGTACAAGATATTAATGCTGCTTCCTCCATCCATAAGCACTTTGGTCAGCTTGTATCCTGCTACGTACGGTGCCACAACCAGCGCCAACTTGCCAGGTTCCCGTACTTGTGGCGGGTGATCGTCGCGACTCCAAGTTACTGTGTGCTCGGACCACCTTAGCCAATTGGGCGTTGCTGGTATCACGGCGTTCACCTGTTGACTCCTGCGACTCAATTTCTCTTCCCTTTTGGAGGTGTCGATAACTATTGTGTGATACTGCCCCGTTTGCCTGGGGTGGTTCGTGCTGTGCTGCCCAACATTTGCGTCATGAGCCGTACAGGGTTTCCTTCGTGGGAATTTCCCCTGTTTGCTGGCTTTCTTCTTTCCACTTCTTGTAATAGTGCATTGTGCCTTGGTATGGTCCGCTGGCCGTCCATCACCTGTTGCATGAAGGTCGCATGGCCGATTAAAAACTTCTTCCATATTGATTGGACGGGAGCCGTATCCTCGGCCCCTTCCTCGCTGGCCTCTGAATCCTCCACGCGTATTGGCGACGAGCCCTGAGTGACCATCTTCGTTTTTGCGTTTGTTTTGATTCGCGTTGTTGTGGCTTGTTTGCTGCTGCTGGGGCTTGTTGGAGTTTTTCTTTCCTTTGGCAGCAACCTCCTCTTCTTCTCCGTCTGACGCGTCTCTGGTTTTATCCGAGCCGGCATATTTGTTAGCCGCAGCCATTACCTCGCTGAGGCTCTTGACTTTATCTTTCATGCGACCCAGCTTATGAATCAGCGGCTCGAACTTGCAGTTTTCTCCATTACCAGGACGGCTGAGCTTGGTGGTATATTATCTGAGGAGTGTATTATTTCTGCCACCCTTTTCATCCAATGGCGACTTGACTCGCCTTCCTTCTGGACACAACGCTCGAGATCTTCTATATTGCAGAGTCGTTTGCAAGTTCCTTGGAAGTTCTTAACGAAAGCATCCTTCAGTTCCTCCCAAGTATTTATAGAGTTGGGAGGCAAATTTTGCAGCCATATGTGCGCTGCACCTTCTAGCATCATGTTGAGGTACCTTGCACATATTTCCTCTGAGGCGTTCAAAATGCTCATCCCCATCTCGTAATTGTTCAGCCAGGTGGTTGGATCCATGCTGGCGTTGTAGTTTGCCACCTTGCGTGGCCCTTTGAAATCTTCGGGAAAAGGTTCCGATCTGATCCTTTCAGTAAAACATGCTGGGCCCTTGAGCCGCGAGGACAGGGTTGTGGGCGTGCCCGTTGGATTGTTGACTTCTGCGGGCCGCGTTTGCATCACTGGCATATTCGCCTGTGCTTCTGCGACTTGCTCCTGCTGCCTCTGTGCGACTCCTGATATGTTCTGGTGGCCTGCTTTGGACGCTTCTTTCTGCTGCAATCCTGTGATTGGCTGGTACGAGGGGCAGCTGTGCTTCGGCTTCCGCCCTATTGGCTTGTTGCAGGACTGCCGTACTTAGCATCTGAATCGCGCGCCGCGCCTCAGCATTGACCGGGTCATCGCCTGTTGGTACCATCTGAGTCAAGATATTAGCCGCAGCATACATATTATCGACAGGGTTTTGGTAATGGCCCTGCGGGGTGTGAAACCTCCTTGGTTGTTGCTGGGTCTCTTGATTTGTTGGTCCCCATCCTTCCGCACTGTCTGGATTCCCGCTCCCGCGGCTGGAGTAAGCGGGATTTCCACTGTTGGTTGAGTCGCGCGCAGTTGTGTTTGCGAGTCAACCTGTCGTTGAGTCGCAGCCAGCGCGGCTACTCTTTGCCGCTCCTGTTGGATTCCTTGGTTTATCTGATCGAGCCTGCGGCGCTCTTCTTCCATCCTTCGAACCTCATACAGGAGCTCGGCCCTGGCGGCCTCAATTTCTGTTGCACGGAGGGCGGCGTTCGTGGCTGACACAGGGACAAGAAGTGGGTTGCTTGGGGGTGCCGATGCCTCGGCTTCTCCAGCAGTTCCTGATGCACCAGCTCCTCCGGTCGTGTAAACCGCGACTTGCGCCGTCTCTCGATCTGGTGATAATGCGATTTCTGGTGGGTAACCCCAGCAACTTTCTTCAAAGGCAGGTACAATGGACCCAAACTCTTGCGAGTCCATGCTTTCCATGGATTCTTCCCCATCATCGGCGACTCTCTACCGAGTCGCTTCTTGGACCGAGCTAATGGACCTGCCACCGATGAAGCCAACGAAGACGTTGATGGATCCAAACGGGATGACGTGGCCGGTCCCAAGTAATCTGCTTCCGGCCCCCAGCTTGAATCGTCAATGAGGGGTGCCATTGACCGTGATGATACGGCCAACAAGATCTTCAGCTCCCTTCATGGATCCTGCGCGGAACGTGACGCTCTTGACCGCAGGCCCCACGGTGGGCGCCAACTGTCGTGGGTTTGTCACGTCAGGTGTCATAGATGACTTCGTAGGTGTGGGATTACGCGAGTCAAGCATCTCCGAGCTTGGGATCGCAGGAACAAAGATCAACACAGATTTACCCAGGTTCGGCCCCCTCAATGTGAGGTAAAAGACCTACTTCCTGCCTACCCTAGATTGGTATTGATATGATAATCGAGGTGTTACAATGGAGGCGATCCGATCTGGTACTCGCCGTATGCTAGGGTTTTAGGGCTTGACCCTCTAAGTCCTGCGAGTCCTCTTTATATACACAGAGGCTCGTCAGGTTACAAGAGTTCTACACGAAGCCTGATTATCTTTCTTGTCTTCCAAGGCAAGTTTGCACCGACCTTCTGGAGCTTTCCTTTATCAAGTCACGATGCGAGATTGGCCCATCTTTCTCGAGGCCCAACAATGATAGCACAGCCTTAAGTCGCTGTTTGTGAAATTCGAATAAGTCGCGGGTTAATCATTCCCCCGACAGTCCTAATGCTAGTGCTATTAATATGGCTTTCACAAAACATATTACAAATGCTCTCATACAAGCTAGGGAAGAGAAACTAAAACTTGAAGCTTCTATCCCTAGGAAGTTAGAAGATGGTTGGGAGCCCATCATTAAGATGAAGGTGAATGATTTTGATTGTAATGGTTTATGTGATCTTAGTGCTAGCATTTCTGTTATGCCTAAGAAACTTTATGATATGCTTGATTTGCCACCTTTGGAACATTGTTATTTGGATGTTTATCTTGCTGATAATGCTATGAAGAAACCTTTGGGGAGAGTTGATGATGTTCTTATTATGGTTAACAATAACCTTGTCCCCGTTGATTTTGTTGTTATGGACATCGAATGCAATGCATCTTGTCCTATTGTTTTGGGAAGACCTTTTCTTAGAACTGTTGGTTCCATTATTGATATGAAAGAAGGAAACATAAGGTACCAATTCCCACTCAAGAAAGGTATGGAACACTTCCCTAGCAAGAGAATGAAGTTGCCTTTTGATTCTATTATTAGAACAAGTTATGATTTGGATGCTTCTTCACTTGGAAACACTTGATTTTCAGTTTCTGCGCCTAGCTGAAAGGCGTTAAAGAAAAGCGCTTATGGGAGACAACCCATGGTTTTATTTCTGTAATTTTTCTTTTCTTTGAGTCTTGGAGTTTTCTTACTTCTGTAACAACTCCTTTGTATCTTTATTTTATTGCATTGTTGTGCCAAGTAAAGCCTCTAATAGAAAGTTGATGCTAGATTTGGATTTCTGCGCAGAGACAGATTTTTGCTGTCCACCGTTTTGAACTATACGCACTCCAAAAAAATCTAAAACTTCTGAAAACATTCAGGCGTGATCCTCATATATGTACGCAACTTTCATTAGTTTTGACTTTTCGCATCTGAGCAACTTAAGTGTCTCGAAAAAATTCGTCTTTCCAGACTGTTCTGTTTTTGACAGATTCTGCCTTTTATTTGCATTCTCTCTTTTACTGTGTTTGAGTGGATTTCTTTGCTCCACAAAATATCAGTGGCTGTAGCTAATGTCCAGAAGTATTGGAGATGATTGTGTCATCACAAAACATGTGAATTTTTGATTATGCACTAACCCTCTAATGAGAATTACTCTAAGTTTGGTGTGAAGCAAGTTTTCAAGGATCAAGAGAGGAGGATGATATGATATGATCAAGAAGAGTGAAAAGCCTAAGCTTGGGGATGCCCCCGTGGGTCACCCAAGCATATTTCAAGAAGACTCAAGCGTCTAAGCTTGGAATGCCCAAGGCATCCCCTTCTTCATCAACAACTTATCAGGTCATCTCTAGTGAAACTATATTTTAATTCTTTCACATCTTATGTGCTTTACTTGGAGCGTCTGTGTGCTTTTATTTTTGCTTTGTTTTCTGAATAATTTGGATCCTAGCATTCTTGTGTGGGAAAGAGACACACTCCGCTTTTTCATGTGAATACTCGTATTCTTCACTTATATTTGTTGAGTATTCTTGACTAGCTACTGCAATGCTTTTAGCTCTTGTTTTTCATGCATCTCTTGTTCAGAGCTGTTAGTTCTTGTAGAGAAGTACTCTCTTGTTTTATTGTTGTATTATTTGGAGAGTTTTGTGTTGAAATAAGTTGATTGGTGTTTGGTTGGAAACAGAAAATGCTACATGTGGTAGATGGTATATTGAAAAGACATACTCATTCTTATAGATCATTGTCTTGGATAATTTGATACTTTGCAATTATTTTGAGCTCTCAAGTAGATCGTGTTTAAGCTCTTGCATCATGTAGTTAAAGCCTATTAGTGGAGAACTACCATAGAGCTTGTTGAAACTTGGTTTGCATGTTTGATATCTCTAAGGTCTAGATATTTTCTGGTAAAGTGTTTGAGTAACAAGGAAGACAATGTAGAGTCTTATAATGCTTGCAATATGTTTTTACGTAAGTCTTGCTGTACCGGTTGATATCATGTGTTTGCTTCAAACAACCTTGCTAGCCTAAACTCTGTACTGAGAGGGAATGCTTCTCGTGCATCCAAACCTGGAGTCAAAACCCATGCCATTTGTGTCCACCATAACTACCTATTATGTGGTATTTTCTGCCATTCCAAGTAAATACTTCATGTGCTACCTTTAAATTATTCAAAACTTTATTACTCCTTATTTGTGTCAATGTTTTAGAGCTCATGAGGAAGTTTGTGGCGTTTTCTCTATCACCTTGTCATTTACTCATGACAGACTTTCACCAATGGACTAGTAGCATATACATCCGCTTATCCAATAACTTTGCAAAAAGAGCTGGCAAATGGGGTGCCCAGTCCCAATTAATTACAACTATAACTGCTTAATTCTCTTCACATGTTTGCCAATGATTTATCAAAAGCAAATTTCAAAGTGTTAAACATTATCAAATAGGCACTCCTCCATGGTATGTGATTGTTGGAAGGCACCCGAGGATTCGGTTAGCCATGACTTGTGTAAGCAAAGGTTGGGAGGAGTGTCATACCAATTTATAAATATGCATGTGTAAACAAAAGAGAAGAGGGATGATCTACCCTTGGGTAGAAATAACGTCCTTTATGGGAGCCGCTCTTGAAAGTCTGGGTGACAAGGGGATAGAGTGCCCACTGCCATTCGTTGACAACAACAAACACCTCTCAAAAACTTACTTTATGCTCTCTATATGATTTCAAAAACCTAAAGAGCTCTAGCACATGATTTAATCCCTGCTTCCCTCTGTGAAGGGCCTTTCTTTTACTTTATGTTGAGTCAGTTTACCTACTTCTTTCTATCTCAGAAGCAAACACTTGTGTCAACTTTGTGTGCATCAATTCTTATATGCTCACTTATTGCATTTGTTATATTACTTTGTGTTGACAATCTCCATGAGATATACATGTTGGAAGTTGAAAGCAATTGCTGAAACTTAAATCTTCCTATGTGTTGCTTCAATGCCTTTATTTAGAATCTATTGCTTTATGAGTTAACTCTTATGCAAAGCTTTTTGATGCTTGTCTTGAAAGTAATATTCATGAAAAGTTTTTACTTATATGATTCAGTTGTTTACTCTTTATCTTTTGTTAGCAAACTATAGACCATTGCCTTGAGTCACTTCATTCATGACATGAGCCTTGCAATATTATTTGATCAAGATTGTGTGAAGCATGTCTCCTCAGAAATTATTTTGTTGTTATCGTTTTACCTACTCGAGGACGAGTAGAACTAAGCTTGGGGATGCTTGATACGTCTCCAACGTATCCATAATTTCTGATGTTCCATGCTTATATTATACTAAATGCTACATGTTTTATATACACTTTATATCATTTTATGCATTTTCTGGACTAACCTATTAACAAGATGCCACAGTGCCAGTTCCTGTTTTCTGCTGTTTTTGGTTTCAAAAAAGTTGTTCTGGAAATATTCTCGGAATTGGACGAAACAAAAGCCAAAGTCCCTATTTTTCTGACACGTACACAGAGTCCGAAGGAGAGACGAAGGGGGCCGTGGGCCGTCCTCACCACCTGGTGGCGCGGTCCCACATGGTGAGGAGGCCTCAGGCCTCCACCGACGCCGCCCCTTCGCCTATAAAGTGCCTTTGCCGGGAAAACCCTAAGTACCCGAGTCAATTTCCACGAAAAGTTCCAAAGCCGCCGCCGCCGTCAACCCTAACTCGGGAGGGTTCTGAACCTCTTCTCGGCACCCTGCCGGAGAGGGGAATCATCACCGGAGGCTCTACATCGCCATGCCTGCCTCCGGAGTGATGTGTGAGTAGTTCATCTTTGGACTATGGGTCCATAGCAGTAGTTAGATGGTTGTCTTCTCCTCTTGTGCCATCATGTTTAGATCTTGTGAGCTGCCTATCATGATCAAGATCATCTTATTGTAATGCTACATGTTGTGTTTGCTGGGATCCGATGAATATTGATACCATGTCAAGTTGAATACTGAAATATTATGTCTATGTTATTTATGATCTTGCATGCTCTCCGTTGCTTGTTGATACTCTGGCCAAGTGGATGCTTGTGACTCCAAGAGGGAGTATTTATGCTAGATAGTGGGTTCAGTCTCCATTTAATCTGGGGAGTGACAGCAACCCCTAAGGTTGTGGATGTGCTGTTGCCACTAGGGGTAACCTAATGATGCTTTGTCTAAGGATGAATGTGTTGTTTATATTATGCACTTTACTTAATGCAATTGTCTGTTGCTTGCAACTTAATACTGGAAGGGGTGCGGATGCTAACCTGAGGTGGACTATTTAGTCACAGATGCATGCTGGATAGCGGTATGTGTATTTTGTCGTAATGCCCAAATGAATCTCATAGTAGACACCACAACTTGCACATGCATGTTATGCACTTTTCAATATTGTCAATTGCCCAGCTGTAATTTGTTTACCCAGCATGTTAGTTATTTATTATGGAGAGACACCACTAGTGAACTGTGGACCCGGTCCATTATTTTACATCTGAAATACAACCTACTGTAATTATTGTTTTCTTTCATTCTCTGCAAACAAACATCATTTTCCACACTATACGTCTAATCCTTTGTTTTCAGCAAGCCGGTGAGATTGACAACCTCACTGTTAAGTTGGGCAAAGTATTTTGGTTGTTTTGTGTGCAGGTTCCAAGTCAACCGCCAGGACCTCCCCTACGACACCGCACTTTTTCTGGTACCATTGCTAGGAAGAGGAAGCACTCCACCAACACCACTTTTTCTGGCGCCGTTGACACCTTCAGAAGTGTCTTCATCTCCTACTGGTTTGATAACCTCGGTTTCATACTGAGGGAAAACTTGCTGCTGCACTCATCATACCTTCCTCTTGGGGTTCCCAACGAACATGTGACTTTCACGTCATCAGGCCCCACGGTGGGCGCCAACTGTCGTGGTGTTATCACGGCTGATGTTACCATAGGGTAACTTGATTGTTGGGGCAAGGCGCTCTGGTCCTTCAGGAGATTGTCACGCTCGTGGGGGAAAAAGGTTTACCCAGGTACAACCTCTCCATTGGAGATAAAGACCTACCTCCTGATTTGCTGTTATTGATCTCGAGGTCTCGATAACTCGGCTACGACAACATAGCCGGGTTACGAGACAAGTTACAAGGGTTTCGCTTGAAAGCGTGATATCGATCTAGGATTGCTTGTCTATCTATGTCCTGGGAGCCCGCTTATATTGATGCCGGGTCTCCTGGACGTACAGGTAAAGACCGAGTTATACACGAGCTCGGAGTCCTACTCTAGGTTCTTCTCGACCTTCCGTAGCCTCCAAGTCACCCGGTTCCTTCCTTCATTCGGACTCCAGTTCTTCTAGGTCCTTCCTTCTGTGGCCGAGTCATGTCAAGTGTATCGGCCCAACTATAACCCGGCCCATGTCTTGTAAGCATAACCCGGGCCAGGCCTTTAGCCAGCCGAGTGATTCTTCCTTGGTCATGAGTATACCGGGTTTTATCCCCCCAACACGAGTCAAGACACCGAGAAGGTCTGTTGGGCGGACAACTAGGGCTCGCCGACAGCCATGACTTGTGTGAGCGGCTGCTACCTGAGCACGATGAGAGCGGCTTGGGCGATGATGGCCTCGGCGGTGACGTACGCCTGAACGACGACGGTGTTTTGCAAGGCCAGAGCCTAGGCGGCGGCGCCTTCTTACAAATCCCAGCAGAAATCTTGTGCAAATTTGTTTCGAAATGGGTCGAAATGAACATAACTCGCAAGTCTCACTTTCTCCCTCCTGTTGGTGGATTGATGGACTAGGACAGGGCCGGGTGAAAACCCTGCGTGAAGCTGACGACGACGACGCACGCGGGTGCCGTCACCTCCTTGGAGGCGTCGTCATGGCGCTGTCCGGACTTCCCTGCCTCGAACACAAGGGAAACCCTAGATCCGGCCTTCGGATCAGGCGGCGGTGGCGCGGCGCTGCTGCGTCGTTCCCTTCTTGGAGTCGTCGTCTAGGTGTTCTTGGAGTCCTCGGCACAACAGTTGGAGTCGTTGTTTGCCATTGCTCAGAGCAAGTGCCTCCGGGGCGCCATGTACATCGTCGCTGGTGCTTTGGTCGAGACCTCCTCCAGTCTGGTACAGTCCCGCCGTCCACTTGGCGACTCTTAGGCGCTTATGAGTGGTCGGTTGCGTTGGTTGTGCCATTTTGGTGTTGGAGTCTCATGGAGTCCGTCTTCGGTTGTGACGTGGCTTGGGAGCTCGGTGCATCCCTTCCTCGCCATTCTTGGCTGGAGATGGTGCAAGGCGAGTCTTGTTGTTCGTCCAGTGTGGGTGGTGTTGTAATCCGTGTGATGTTGCGTTTGTATCGTGTAGTCGGCCTCTTCTTCTAGGCTCACCGTGCTCACACCACGGATCGACTTAATTTTTTCCAGCTGTTTGGACACCTGCCTCACCGTGCAAGCGACGGGATGAACTGACGCTGCACGGATCTCGTCTCGTCTCAGAGAGGAACCGATCCCACCCCACGTCGTGCTCGCCGGAACGGCAGCTCTCAGCTCCGCTCAGCCCAGCCGCCGTCGAGTCACCGAGAATCTGCCCGAGCTAGCAGCGGAGGAGGAGCGCCATGTCGAGCTCTTCTTCCGACCCGGAGAAGCTCATGCCAAGGCCGACAAACTGCAAGTTCTCCCCTTTCTCCCTCTCGTCACTTCCTCCCCCCCGCAACACCTCAATTCCCCTTGCTCGTTTCGGCGACTAAATGATCCAGCCGCCGATGTTGAATCGGAACTAGAGCCTAGTAAGATTGTTTTTCTTGGTCAAGGATCGGTGGCTCCTTGATCTGACCTGGTCTTAGACGGGCCCGATTTTAGGATCTTTGTGCTGCGCTCTTGAAGTGTTAGGTGGAGATATAAGCTTTGTGGTTAGTAGGTTTCAGACGATTTTTTTTCCAAATGCTAGAGCTTTCCTAGATATTCCATTCATGGATGAAGGGGTCTGTTAACTTAGTTCATGCAGAATCGGTGGAACTGTATCCGAGTTTATGGTAAACTTGAAGGAAATATGTCAGACTATGCAAATATGTGGCATTTGGTTTTGCTACAATTTTTTTACATCCGATTGGTGCGGCGTTAAAAGAATCAAATAGTCATGCTCCATACATTAGTGACGGGCAGCGGGTATGAGCAAGAACATGATAATTCTTTCCTTAGTCTGTGTCATTTCTTACTGTGATGGTGCTTTATGCGGTGTGGCTTGTTGGCAATGTTAGGCTCATTTGCCCGGGCAGAATTTCCAGTTCCAAGTTGACTTCACTAGATAATATGCTACATTCAACATTTTAGGTTGTCTATTATCCACCTCTGTTGTAAGAGTAGATGAGAAGCAAGAACACCTTGCCTTGTACAAAAGTAAATCTGTAGCTGATCCTTCTTGAAAATGTATGCCCTTGTTTAAAACTTACACTCGTGTTCACCATAGTTTTTATACGATCAAACTACAACTTGCTACTTTCGATTTTTCTCCTCAGTACAAACAGAGTTGCCAAAATAGCACTTAGAATTATTTTCAATGTATTTTCTTCTTCTCAGTTGCATGACAGTTACAGCTTCGTATAAGATGAAATATTGACACTTGTTTGATTTAGCGTTGGAGTCTTTGCTAAGTACCCACTTCATAGTAGTTATGTGCAAATATGGAACATTCTTTTTCTAATATATATATTCAATTGCAGAACAAAACTTAGCTTCACAAGGTGGAATGCTGATTGGAAGAGTGCTACAGCTTTGTATGAACAAGCTGGTGGGTGACTTTGTATGCCATCTCTGTATACGTTGTTGAAAGTTTTTTCTGTGGTGTGTATGTAATGTAATTTCGTCTCCACTTTAAAGCAATTACTTATAAGTTCAGAAAGGACAATGAAAAAGCAAAGGATGCTTTTGAGAAGGCTTCAAAAGGACAAGAAATGATCTCCTCGTATCCTTCAGAATATTATCTGTGGCTATTGCATTTCGCATTGTTGATCAATCACCTAATGTACCCTTAACTAGTTTCATAGACCCTGGGATGCTGCTAAGCATATGGAATCAGCTGGTGCTCTAGCAAAAGAGCTTGGACTTTGGAATGAAGTTTCAGACTTTTATCGCAGAGCATCAGAATTTTATCGTGAATGTGGAAGATCACAACCTGCCTCTGATGCTCTTGCTAAGGGTGCCAGGTAATTCAGAAGCAACCTGAAAAATTATACGTCTTGAGACTCATTTATCTAACCATAATAAAATCAGTGTGCCAGGTAATTCAAAAGCAACCTGAAAAATTATACGTTTTGAGACTCATTTGTCTAACCATGATAAAATCAGTGCCTTGGAGGATAAAGCCCCAGAAGAAGCAATTAAATTGTATGATGACGCTTGCGCACTTCTAGAAGACGATGGAAAGGAGCAGATGGCTTTTGACTTGTACCGTGCTGCCGCAAATTTATATGTGAAGCTTGAGAAGTAAGATTGCACATATCACTTATACCTGTTAATTAGAATACACTGGAGCATATCCTCTTATGATTGCATGTCATTCATGATTTTGTTCGACCCATTTACTCTTATGCTTTTTTCTTACTTTGGAGAGCAAGCAGACTTTTAGGATAAATAAGAGTCTCGACCCTGAAACTTAGAGTAACACTAGGGGACTAATTCAATACATCTTCTAGATTCAGTTCTCCACAGCAATATCTTCTAGAGTAAGTACTCCACAGCAAACAAAAAAGCAATAGGAGTAAACTATACATAGATTTGGTCCGTATGTCAAGCACATCATATGTTGGGCAACAATAGGTATCTTCACCAACTTATGTTTGTAGTACATTCGAGGGCTCTCGTACTTGGGTGATTTTGCAATTGATTCTACAATAGATTAACTCCCAGTTTTCTTGGGTGATTTTGCAATTGATTCATCTTTGCAATTTTTTCCTTAGCTAAGAATGCTGTTTGATTCATCCAACATGAAGTTGCAGGCAGAGACTGAAGAAACGGGGAGGGCTCATATTTACTGTTCTAAAATGAACCAACATGGCTGATCCTATATTCTACAAGATTTTATATCTTTATTCAACTATTTCTATATTTCAATTGAGTCTCTATTTTTTCATTAGAAAGAATTAACTCCCTTCTCCTACGCCTTTAGTTAAATCTTTCAGGAAGCCCTTTTTGTGTATGTGCTTGTGTATTTGTATTGGTCATTTTTTCCCCTTCCTAAGCAGTTGCCCTGTTTAGTAATATTAGAGCATGATGCATTCGTCCCTTTAGGTTGTTCTATTTTTTGAATCTAATTTTGGATTAAAATGCGCTTGAAGTTGAAGTACCGTTCTTATTTATCGTTGCATTCGGTTCACACCTTCTCTTTCCATGAGAGTATATCTAGTGCTACTAATGAAAACTAATTTTAAATGTTTCAAAAAGTTCGACGAAAAAGTGAGTGTTCACAAGACATGTGTCTCCAACCTCTAAAATTTCCAGATCCAAATTCGAAAGGAGCATTGAGAAACAAAAAAGACAAATGTTGCCCTGGATAGTGTCATTTTAGAAATTGAGACGCATATCTTATGAACACTCACAATTTTTCGTAAAATAGTTTGAAACATTTAAAACTATTATTTTCAGTAGTAGCACCGGGAGCACCCATATAAGTGGTAGCACTGTGACATTTGTGCATGTATGCATCACTTAAAATTTATAGTAATCTGAGTTATGTACTCATCATAAATTTCATTCCATGTTTTGCCATCTCTGACAGGTACTCAGATGCCGCTGCATTTCACTTAAGGCTTGGTTCAGCTGCTGATAAGTGCAATGCCGTCAACAGCCAATGCAAGGTAATTTTTAGTCTAAGATTTTCATAGTTATTCAGAATTTGTACTTGTTATACAATGTACGAAGATCAGGTAGTAACATCTGATAGGTTCCTTAACAAATAGTAATACAATGCTATCTGGTCTTGGAAGTTTATCCCTAAAATATATATATCATTTTGCAAAATGAAAGTATATATTAGGTCTTGCTCGTTCAGTTACACAGGGCACAGTTTGACCGCCCAAAGTGCTCGATTTCAAAGTCGTTTCATATGTGCAGGGTTATCTTAGTGCAATCATTATCTACCTTTATGCACATGATTTTCAACAAGCTCAGAAATGCTACAATGATTGCTCAGAGTAAGTTATGCATTTGCATTTAACATATATTTTGTGTGCTATGTTGGTTGTATTAAATCACCTTTCTCTCTTCCGCTACATATTGCAGGGTTCAAGTTTCCTGAACAGTGACCAGAACCGATGTGCAATGAAACTGTTGGCTGCTTATGAGGAAGGCGATGCTGAAGAAATCAAGCATGCTGCTCAATCAAGTGTCATCAATCACCTCGACCATGTGGTATGTCTTTTGATTTGATTTCCTTGGTTAAAGGCCAACGTTGCCGAAATATCAGAAAGACGACCTATGATTATGCATATGCTTAGAAGGGTGAACTTATCATAGATAAAAAATTCTATTGATAGCCTTCCTCTTGATTATCATAGTTCGTATGCCACCTGCTACAGTTCTTCCTGGTTGTTGATTTGCTTGTTTAGTGCTTGTGTTCACTCGCATCTGCGGAACCATCGCTGCAGGTAATTCGGCTCGCAAGGAAACTACCAACAGGCGATCTGCAGACCATCAAGAAAGATCTAGGAGGCGACGGCCGGGACGAGTTAGACGAGGATGACCTAACTTGATCTCAAACCGCGCAGCAAGATGCAGAGAAAACAACGAATTGAGGCACTCGAGTTATACCATTGAAAGAAAAAAGAGAGGAAATGTTGTAGAAACACGCTGTGAATCACATAGAGGCTTGTAGGCTGCCGCTTCTGTACCATGGTATTCCCCGTGTTCATGTTGTTTTGGAGTTCCTATTGTTGTGGATCTGTGCGCGCACACACACACCCTACATCCTCTCTACTGCTGGCTTGGTGTTGCTCAGATATTACCATTGGTGTGATTACCTTGACAATGCTCTGTTATCTTCTGTATATATACCAGAATAATGTTCTTAAATCTCAAGTACAGACGAATTCCGCCTGTTTATTTTTAAAGGCGATAACATTGTGCAAGTATTACAAAGATGATACATGCAGTAGTGGGACATCAAGGAACTTGTGAAGTACTAGTACAGAAAACTAGGACACGAACTGAAAGGAAACACAGACGCGACAGTTGATACGGAGTAACTAAAAGGCGCGTGAACATCATCAGCGAGACACCGACGATTTCCGGCCTGTACTAGTATCAGTCTAAAACACCATGTTTAACTGGCAAGTTCGATGGACGCGATTATGGGGACTGCTTCTTGTCGGTGGAGGCGCGAGCAGCCGGAGGGACCCCAGGAATGAGCGGGCCGGTGACGGGCGTCAGCGGCAGCGGCAGGTTGGGCACCGGCAGCCCCAGCAGAGTCTTGGACTCGTCCACGGCGGCGCCGCCACTACCACCGGCAGCAGCACCGCGTGTGGTTGGATGGCCGATCTTCTTCAGGTCCCTCCCGTTGCAGGAGGCGAGCAGGAGGAGCGCCACGACCAGTAGCAGGGGCGCGACGGCGACGAGACGCTTGGACGTGGCCATTGCTGCTGCCGTTTCGATCTTGCTAGCTAAGCTAGGGCCTGTTGGTGGGAAGTTGCGATCGAATTACGACGAAGAGCTGGATGTGCTCGTGTAGTAGGTGTGAGTTGTATTTGCATGAGCTTAGCTAGGCTCGGACATGGTGCCGCCTCTTATACGCGAGCTTGCACTGGAGCAGCGCAACAGGTGTCGGGGGAGGGTGATAGGTGGCGGCGCGAGGTGAAGCCGGCGGCGCCCTTGAGTTGCTCCTTCTCATGGCAGGTCACGGGTGTTGACACTGTAATCCTGTCGCCCATGTATCTAGTTAGGTAGTTTTTTTCAGTTTCAGAAAAACAAGCGCAGCATGAGCACGAGCCTGTTCGTGTCTTGACTGCTTCTTCCTCGTTTGTAGCTAGATGGAGCTGCTGTGCGCCTATCGTGGGATGGCACGAAGTAGTGCGCGCATGGCGGCATCGCCAGGTAGTGGGCGGGTGGTCGTGGGATGGCGCGGCCGTGAAGCTCGGACACTCCCTGTACTCGAGTCCTATTTATTCAGTTAGTGAAAACAGAAAACGCTGCAACGTTTTGCGCAGCACAAAATCCACCTGAGTTCATCCCTTTTTTGAGTTCGATTTCCAACAAGTGGCATCAGAGCCGTTTGTCGATCCAGGGACACGATCATGTCGCACGAGCGATCACGCACGCCGGCGACGCCGCCCAACGACGGGGGTGGCGGCAACGGCGGCAACGACACTCCAGCCGCGGACGGTACAGCGGCGGCGACGCAACCTCGTGCACGGGCCAGAGGACGCAGCCTCGTCAAGCGCGGCGGCAACGGCGGCGGCGGCGAGGTCGTCATCCACGAGCGCGTCGTGCATGAGCGCACAAACTTCGGCAGCAACATCGTCTACCCCTCCCTCACGGCCACGAACTACATCGAGTGGGCGCTGGTGATGAAAATCAACCTGCGCGCACAGGGCCTGTGGGAAGCCGTGTCCGGCATGGGCGTGTCAGGCGATCGCGAGGACATGGCGGTGCTCTCAGCGCTGCTGCGTGCGGTACCACCAGAGATGGTGCCCGTCCTCGCGGTGAAGGAGACGGCGGCAGAGGCGTGGGAGGCGATCAAGCTGATGCGCATGGGCGTGAGCCGTGCGCGGGAGGCAACGGCGCAGCGGCTACGGAAGGAGTTCGAGCAGATCACGTTCAAGGACGGCGAGACGCTCGACGCGTTCGGCATGCGCATCACCAACCTCGCCAACAACCTGCGTTCACTGGGTGACACTGTGGATGAGGTAAAAATCATTCAGAAATTCCTGCGTGAAGTTCCTGCCCAGTACTCGCAGATCGCGTGTTCGATCGAGACACTCCTGGACCTCAACGGCATGAGCATCGAGGAGCTGATTGGTCGTCTTCGATCTGCATCGGAGAGGTGCTCGATCGGGAACACGGAAGGCGCAGGGTGCCAGCTGCTTCTCACGGAGGAGGAGTGGAAGGCACGCGGGAAGAAGAAGGAGTACGGGCAGGGCTCCGGCTCCAACGGCGGCGGCGCAAAGGGAAATGACCGCGGCAAGAACAAGAACCACGGCAACGATCGCCGTGGCTCCAACGGCGAACGCGACAAGTCCGGGATCAAGTGCTACAACTGCAAACAGATTTGCAGGGCACATATCCCGGGACTGCCCAGAGCCGCGACGCGAACGCAAGGGCCAGAACCAAGCTCACCTGGCCGCGGCGGAGGAGGACAAGCCTGCACTTCATTTGGCGCAGGTGTGCACCCTCAGCGACGACGAGGGGCCGTCCCTCCTCATGGCGACCACGCACCAGGTCGCAACGACGGACGCGCCCACGCCGATCACGATCGGCACGACAAAGCGCGTCAGCCTCGTGGAGGATCGAGTCTTCCTCACCTCCGCGACCAGGACAACGACAAGTGGTTCCTGGACACCGGCGCCAGTAACCACATGACTGGGCGCCGCGACGTCTTCACCGAGCTGGACACCACCGTCGGCGGCACGGTGAAATTCGGCGACGGGTCCATTGTGGAGATCAAGGGACGAGGGACGATCCTGTTCTCCTGCTGCAACGGCGACCACAGCGCACTCATAGACGCGTACTACATCCCGCGTCTACGGAGCAACATCGTCAGCCTTGGACAGCTCGAGGAGAACGGGTGCCGCATCGAGCTCTGCAACGGCTTCCTGAAGCTGTTCGACCGGCGACAGAAGCTGCTTGCCAAGGTGCCGCGGGCGCGAAATCGCCTGTACGTTGTCACGCTGGACATCGCGACACCGGTGTGCCTCGCAGCGATGCACTCCGACGACTCCTGGAGGTGGCACGCGCGCTACGGCCACCTCAACTTCGACGCACTCAGGAAGCTCGCACGCCAAGGCATGGTGCGCGGACTGCCGCAGATCGATCACGTCGAGCAACTCTGCGACGGCTGCCTGGCAGGCAAGCAACGGCGCGCGCCTTTTCCCCAGCAGGCGAAGAAGCGCGCGGTGGGCATCCTCGACCTGGTGCACGGGGACATGTGTGGTCCCATCACGCCGGCGACGCCCGCCGGACGACGGTACTTTCTGCTGCTCGTCGACGACAAAAGCCGGTACATGTGGCTCACGCTGCTGACGACCAAGGACCAGGCTTCCACGGCCATCAAGCGGTTCAGGGTCGGAGCAGAGGTGGAGACAGGGCGCAAGCTACGCCTACTTCGCACTGACCGCGGTGGCGAGTTCACCGTGGCCACGTTCGCCGAGTACTGCGCAGATGAGGGGATCGGGCGTCAACTGACGGCGCCGTACTCGCCGCAGCAGAACGGCGTTGTTGAACGCCGGAACCAGACGATCGTCTCCACCGCGCGATGCCTGATGAAGGCAATGGGAGTACCTGCAAGGTTCTGGGGGGAGGCCGTGACCACCGCGGTCTACCTCCTGAACAGATTGCCGACGAAGAGCGTGGAAGGCCAAACTCCGTTCGAGGTATGGCATGGCTATAAGCCTGATGTGAGCTATTTGCGTGTTTTTGGATGTGTGGCGCACGTGAAGGTGACGAAGCCAAACCCGGCGAAACTCGACAATCGGAGCACACCAATGGTGCTCCTCGGGTACGAGCCGGGATCGGCAGCGTATCGCGTCTACGATCCTGTCAAGAACCGCGTGCACGTGTCACGCGACGTCGTCTTCAACGAGGGCGCACGATGGGACTGGGAGAAGAACGGGACGGCTGCCGACGCCGTGCCATTCCACGTCGAGGTGTTCATGCACCCAGCTGCCACGGCAGAAACGGCAGCTGATTTCTCTGCCACGGCAGAGAAACCAGCACAAAACTCTGCCGGGCAGGAGACCACGGCACGGAGGAGCTGCACGCCAACAGCAAGTCCTGCCACGACAACGCCATGGAGAACTCCATGGACTACTGCAGCATCTCCATCGACATCAGCAGGAACGGGCACGGTGCGGCATCCACGACACCTCCAAGGCTGCAGCACCCGATGATCACGAGAGCACGCCACGGCATCGTCAAGCCTAATCCCATCTACAACGACTACGTCATGAAGGCCGATGTGGAGGAGCTCGACGATGAACTGTGCCTCGTGGCTGCTGAAGAACCTGTCTCAGTGGACGCTGCACTGAGTGAGGCGTGCTGGAAGGACGCCATGGACGCTGAGCTGGCGTCGATACGCAGCAACGACACCTGGGAGCTCGCCACGCTCCCGCGCGGCCACAAAGCCATTGGGCTCAAGTGGGTTTACAAGGTAAAAAAAGATCCTGCAGGTCATGTGCAAAACACGACTCGTCGCAAAAGGGTACGCGCAGTGGCAGGGAGTCGACTTCAACGAAGTGTTCGCCCCAGTGGCGCGCATGGAGACCGTGCGCCTGCTGCTGGCACTCGCCGCACACTGCGGGTGGCAGGTGCACCATATGGACGTGAAATCCACGTTCCTGAACGGCGACCTCGCGGAGGAGGTCTACGTGCACCAGCCACCAGTACATCGACCCCGACGGCGAGAACAAGGTACTGCGGCTGCGCAAGGCTCTCTATGGACTTCGTCAGGCGCCACGCGCTTGGAACGCCAAGCTGGACGCCTCCTTGACATCGCTCAGGTTCGAGCGGAGTCCTGTCGAGCACGCCGTGTACAAGAAGAACAGCGGCACGACGACGCTACTCGTCAGCGTCTACGTAGATGATCTGATCATCACCGGCACGGACGCCAACGACATCGCCGCGTTCAAGGAGCAGATGCACGAGCTGTTCGAGATGAGCGACCTCGGCCTCCTGAGCTACTACCTCGGGATCGAGGTCAAGCAAGGGGCAGACACGATCACGCTCTGCCAGAGCGCGTACGCCGGCAAAATTCTGGAAGCTGCTGGACTGGCAGGCTGTAACGCCTGTCACACGCCGATGGACAACCGCCTGAAGCTGAACAAGGCGGGCGTTGGCGACGTGCAGGACGCGACGAGCTATAGGAGCCTCGTCGGCAGTCTCCGGTATCTCTGCAACACCCGTCCTGACATCACGCACGCCGTTGGGAGGGTGAGCAGGTACATGGAGGCACCCACGGCTTCACACTGGGCTGCAGTGAAGCAAATTCTGCGCTACATCAGCGGGACAACTGAGTACAGGTGCAGATACAAGAAGGGCTCCACAAGCGAGCCAACACTTGTGGGCTTCAGCGACAGCGATCTCGCTGGGGATGTTGATGATCGGAGGAGCACCACAGGCGTCGTGTTCTTCCTCGACTCCGGCATCATCACGTGGACATCTCAGAAGCAACCAGTGGTGGCCCTATCATCGTGTGAAGCGGAGTACATAGCAGCGGCTAAGGCAGCATGTCAGGCTGTCTGGCTGGGCAGGCTGCTCGGAGAGCTTATCGACAAGCCTCCGGCGACGGTGAAGCTACGCGTGGACAACAAGTCCGCGATCGAGTTAAGCAAGAACCCAGTGCATCACGAACGAAGTAAGCACATCGACACTCGATTTCATTATATTCGTGAATGCATTGAGGAAGGCAAGGTGGACATTGATCATGTGAGCACAAATGAACAACTTGCCGATATTCTGACCAAGGCATTGGGCCGTGTCAAATTCGCGGAGATGTGACTGAAGCTCGGCGTCATGGATGTATCAGAGGGACTTCAGGATTAGGGGGAGAATTGTTGACACTGTAATCCTGTCGCCCATGTATCTAGTTAGGTAGTTTTTTTTCAGTTTCAGAAAAACAAGCGCAGCATGAGCACGAGCCTGTTCGTGTCTTGACTGCTTCTTCCTCGTTTGTAGCTAGATCGAGCTGCTGTGCGCGTATCGTGGGATGGCACGAAGTAGTGCGCGCATGGCGGCATCGCCAGGTAGTGGGCGGGTGGTCGTGGGATGGCGCGGCCGTGAAGCTCGGACACTCCCTGTACTCGAGTCCTATTTATTCAGTTAGTGAAAACAGAAAACGCTGCAACGTTTTGCGCAGCACAAAATCCACCTGAGTTCATCCCTTTTTTTGAGTTCGATTTCCAACAACGGGCGTTCATGTATGGCGCGGCATGTGCAGGTCGGTGTGGAGTGGAATGGGGCGGATGGCTTCGTTTGTCCCTGCGTGCATGCATGGCGACGTGCCGACGTGGTGGTGCAGTGGATCGACCCGGCTGGCAGTATAAGAGCATTCGTGGCACTTCCACTGTTCCATCCACTGTACATGCGCTTGGCCAACCATGTCGCCCTCGTAGGCTCGTATCACGGGTATCAGGCACAAGACATGGGAGGTGTCTCTAGCCTCACACGCCATCGTCAACAATATTCAGGATATAACGAAAGCAACCAACAATAAACGAGTTCTGCTTAGACTGAAAAATATTGAATATGATCTGTTTATGTTCGTTTTGTTCAGAAAGCTATAAATATAGTTGTTCTGATTGAATATCAAAACCCGACCTTAGCTCAGTTGGTAGAGCGGAGGACTGTAGTATTCGCAGATAAATCCTTAGGTCACTGGTTCGAATCCGGTAGGTCGGAATTTCCTTTTTTTTTCTTTCATCTTTTTCTTTTCCTACTATAGTCTTTTTTCATCTTACTGCAAGTCTGTAACTATACTACGCCAGGTTTCAACGTCGACTGTCTTGCATCTTGCTGTAAGATTCTTGCAGCTCAGCATCGCTCGCCTTCGGAGTCCGGCCTCGTTCTAAGCAACCGCGTGCTATGTCGACACTCGACAGCGACCCCCAGCCCTGGATCTCCGATGGTTTTACCGTCGAGTCTCAGGTGTGTGTAGCAGTCACTTGTCTGTCAGACTCCTTGGTTGTTTTTCCTTGCCTGAGTTCCTGACCTGGTGAAGTGAGCCGAGAGCCTTTCCTTGGGCAAATCAGTGAATACAAGGTCAGATATTTAACTACCGATCAAACATCACGCCACAAGAATGCTAGTGTATAAACTTTCTTTAGAAAATAGGTGTTGGCCCCCGTCCCATTTTTCATAAAAATGAAAGAGAGCAAAGCATCCATCAGTCTTTTATAGCATCCAGGGCCTTATTGGGTACAAGGTCCAGGCAACAGAAAGG
Source organism: Poa pratensis (assembly GCA_947311845.1). NCBI lineage: Eukaryota > Viridiplantae > Streptophyta > Magnoliopsida > Poales > Poaceae > Poa > Poa pratensis. The sequence continues at coordinate 47,213,953 of CAMZMU010000063.1, forward strand.
AGGACTACAAAAGTCAAAAAAAAAAAAAAAAGGAGGACTACAACAGAAGCTAGATCACTCCTACACGGCGAGACTGCCAGTTGGTGTAGCGAGGCTACGAAGACGTTCAGCGTCAGTCAGGGAGGGATTTCACGTGTAGAATTCAGTCGAAACAAGGAGAAAACATCTACGTACTACTTATTAATTTCATTTCATCCTCCAGCGTAAAGGTTCATACATGAAATTTGATCTAGTTGCCTACAAACACAACTCTGTATTTCTGTCATAGTATATATTATGCAACGTGTAAAATCAATGAAATGTCGATGGCGAAAAAGGAAACAACCTATATGTGATTTCTAAGCCAGCCACGGACAGCGAGGCCATTCTCTCTGTATCATCATCATCTTCTTCTTCCAGGTGCTGCAAAATAAATAACTACTCTTTTGTTCTGTGGCTGTCTCCTACGTGCCTGTCTATGGTGAAGGACCAGTTTTCTTCTGAAGGTTTATATGACTGCACATGGATCAATGGATCTGTGTTGGACAGCGTTGTTGACTGAACCTACTGAGCACTGAATCAGGCCGACCCGTATCCGCCCGGGTGACTCTGCTGCCACTTCCATGCTGTCGCGAGGCTTTCGCGGAGATCCGTGCGGCGGGCTGTCCAGTTCAGCTCATCACGGATCTTAGACGGGTTGCTGTAAACTTCGGCGTAGTCTCCTGGTCTCCGTGTGAGGTATTCGACCTTGATGGGAGCACCAGTCGCCGCCTTACATGCTGCTACAAACTCCTTCACTGACCTACCTGAAAAAACCGTGAACAGCAAAAAGTTCAGAACATTGTAGAATCCAACCAAATATGTAGTAGCATATTATTGTGCATTGTAGTTAAGCTTCCAACTACCTTGCCCTGTCCCAACATTGTAGATTCCAACTTTGCTAGGCTCGGCTTTACCAAGAGCTTTGACGTGAGCATCAACAAGATCTGTGACATCTATGTAGTCCCGAATACAAGTTCCATCAGCAGTAGGGTAGTCTGTCCCTCGAACCTAAATGGGGAAGAAAGCAAGCCATATGACGTGATTATTTTGATACTTTGTAACATCAAACTGATGCATGGCATAATGAGCATCTTGAGTACCTTCAGCCCTGGAATGATTCCTGATGCTGCGTCGAAACAAGCACCAGAAATCCTTCCATGCTCACGCAACTCTGGCCTTGGAGCTTCCCCGAGGAGTCCCTCCGGGTCTGATCCAATCACATTGAAGTATCTAATTCAAAAGAAACGAGAAGTGAGCTTTCACTATTAATTATATTGTTTACAGTCTAGGGTAGGCAAGGCAAACCTTAAAATCATGACAGCCATGTTCGATTTCTTTGAAAAATCAAGAATGATATCCTCTGACATCTTTTTTGCCTTCCCATATGGATTGATAGGAATCTGCATGGCAACACAAACCATTTAGTAACAGAACATTAACATGCAATAAGATTTCGAAAATGGAAAGTGCAGGCGCCAAGAAGTCAACCTGAGGTGTCGTTTCTATAATTGGCATTGTGTCAGGTTCACCATATGTTGCACAAGTGCTCGAGTATATCAAAGTTTTTACATTATGTGCTGCCATTGCCTCAAGCACTGTCAACGTATTTGATGTTATGTTGTGGTAGTACCTGTTACATCAGACTGTCAGTGTTAGCATACAATATTTGATGATGAGTTATCAAGCTTGGAAAACTAATGAGCTATATTCTTATTTATTTTTAATTTAATTTTACAATAAGAAGACAGATTGCTATATTTGGTAATTTATTCAAATTAGAAAGGAAAACGAAGGTACTTCGCAGTCTACATAGTACACACGAGATACACATCATAAATGACCTGCATTTATGTACTCCCTCCGTCGCAAAATAACTGTCTCAGATTTGTCAAAAAATGGATGTATCTACACATGAAACATGTCTAGATACATCCAGTTTTGCCCAAATCTGAGACACTTATTTTGGAACGGAGGGAGTACTAACATTTAGTGCTTAGCTTCCTTATTTTCTGAGGAATACAACGACACTGACATACCAACTGCGTACAGGAAAAACAGTACCTCAGTGGCTCCTGCGTGCTCTCGCCAACATAAGCAACAGCAGCAAAGTGCATAACCGCATCGAACGCGTTCTCAGAAAACATTTTGTTCACCTGATTACCAGTTAAGTGCAAAACAGATCTCCAAATGCATAGACATATCGAAGATAACTATGGTGATTGAAGTTAATTGTGTACAGACAAAGGATACAGCTTTTGCATCGCCTAAATCAGTGTATATAAACTGAAGCCTCCCGGGCTCTGGAAACAACCGCTGAAGAACTCTGACAGCTCCCATGTTCCCTCTAGAAAGGTTATCCTGTGAAGATTAAATAGCAGAAGTTGCTCTCACTGCCAAAGTTTTAACGACAGAGAAATAAAAACATGAATTGCGAATAAGAAATTTACCACAATGGTAACTCGGTAGTTATCCCTAAGGAGACGAAGAGTAGCATGCGAGCCAATGTATCCAGCCCCTCCCGTTACCAGCACATGAGTCACACCAGTTTCATGGCGAGAGAACTGCAGGACATGTCAATGAATCAATATAAGACTCCAGTTTGAATGAGTGAAACTACAAAAGTGATAACGGTAAACTACTAGATTGGATGTCAATTGGAAATGCTTCTAGAAAATCGATTGCCTGTAATGCAACCATGACAGTACTTTTGTCTAGAACAGATGATACAACAAAATATTCCTAAAGTAATCTCAGAAAAAGGAAGAACAGTAAACAGTTTATTAGAAAGCATATTGACATGTTCCTTCTAATTGCCTTACTGGCACTTTTTGTCATGGAATCGGTCTATTAGTGTTCCATGTGGAACTTGAATGATAACATTAAAATTAAGCCGGGGAGAAGGAATCATGACAATGCCAACTCATCCGCAAGTGACAGTGACATTGGCCAGTTGCAGTTGGGTGAGAAATTGGCACATACCACACTAGTACCGCCAAAACCAGGAGACTGTTTCAACACAAGTATGCACATGACAGTGAGAGCAGCAGCCACGGCGACCTTTCCCGCGAAATTAGGCTTGCGTCTCGCATCACCGAAGTCCATACCTGCAATAGCAATGTGCCGAATTAAAAGTTGTACCAGCAAACTCATAATGTCCTGGACCCAACTATGGTTGAGCAAGCTAGACAAAAATTCATAAAATTATACTGGTACGCAGGCAATATTGTCCACTTCGGGATCAATTCCACAACAATTACGTGCTCTGGCGCTGGTAGGTTTTAGTAATTTCGAACAGTTTTATACCGAAGAAGCTGAATTGCCTGATCTGAAACTCCTAAAGTATTAACAATGTGTGTACAACATTTGACTTATGCATACACACTTTCCTGTGGCCGTAACTAACATCAACAATTTCATCCATATCCAGTCAAAATTCATTCCCTCATGCTAACCGTGAAATTAGGCTCAAAGAGAAGGAGTACAAAATAGCATAAAACCATAAACAGAGGAAGAAACCGATGTGGTACCTGACAAGATCCAAGACCTGGTGGTCCTAGCTTGGCCTCTGCTCCTTGGGGTTGTTGGCATGTGAGGTCGGCCTCCACGGAAGAAACCAAACAAGAACTCGACTCTCTCCCTCGTCCTCCTCCGACCTGCGAATCTGTATGTGCAATGATTATTTCCAAGAACATAACATAACACAAACCATCGCAAAAATTTCTTCTTGCAGGAACCAAAAAAAAAAAAAACTCGCGAAGTACAGCAATCACCCGCAGCTCGCTCACGCTCATGCAAGAAACCAAAAGGAAAAGAAGAAGACAGGGATACTCAAGGAAGAACGCGTCGCAAGAACTCGAACCCTCGAGCAGAGAAACGAAAAGGGAAGGAATAGGAAACGTGGCGAAGAAAAGAACCCAACCTTAGGAGCAGATCGGCGACGCCGGAGACCTTCCCCGGCGATTTGGGTGCAGAGCGAGATCGGTACCCGCCCCAACTGCCGAGGATGGGAGGGAGAAGGGGGGAAGCGAGGAGGAGGAACAAGTCGTCGGGGCAGTTTCTATTACCAGGTCATAATAAGCTTGTGCCGTTTTATAGGAATCTCTTGGACACAGCTGGCTGGATTCTTCTGGCTTATTTGCATGATTTGTTATTTTCTCATGGCTATTTTGCCTATAGACCCATCATTCACATGACCTGATTACACCATTGACACCACGCATATCATCACAATCACATGTTCATATTGAACGGTCGCACCTTGGTCTTCACCGAAACAAAACAAATTCATTTTTATGAAAAGTTATTTTGATATAACTGGTCGAACAGTGACACAAATAATTCTAGAGTCTTAACGTTTTCAAGATCTTAATCCATAAAGAGAAACCACTCATCAATGTATCAAACTAACCCTCGATTTGAAATCTACCTTTGCCCGCTCTATCATGACATGCAACATATCAGTTATTATTTTAAATAGCATAGATGATAATGTGACCACTTTTTTCGAATATCTTTGCTCGGGAAAAGGTTATTTGACTCTGTCTTATGCCTTTTCAAGTCTATTTTAAATACCACACATTCAATTTTAGTGTTTTTCTACGGCTGTCTTTATGAAAGATCGCCAGCCCATATAAGATGTTTCTCCATTACATGAAAGTCGTTTGAGTCTGTGGAACCGCGTGGTGTGCCACCGAATTCATCCTAATAGTTGTGGTACGGTCTCAGTATATATTTTGAAGCTAAAATCAAAAGAGCATATCAGACTGAAGTGTTGGCAATCTGCACCTCTAATACTCCCTCCGTTTTTATATACAAGGCTAATATCCCAAATTGCAGATACCAAGAAAAGTACTCCCCGTTTTTTATATACGAGGCCACTATCAAATTTAAATAGTAAATTAAACATCCACTCCAAGCTCTTTTGTTGACTCAAGCGCATAGAATCTAGACGATTTCGGTTTCATGAGTTTTATCCGAACGACAGTTCCTGCAGTGTTTCTGTATTTTACCATGTTCTTTTTTGCACATGCAAAACTGTAAAATTATGTGTTTTTCATATTCCTATGTTTTTTAACCCTGCGATGCAAAGGGGCCCTAATATAAACAACAAGAACGATGGGCAGCAAATATAGGAAAGAAAAACGAGACGGTTTCCCAATTTGAGGGCAACAAGAACGATGACAGCAGGGGGTGCAAAGGGCTCGACCCAAATTGAGTGCGACACACGCGTACGATCGACTGTAAAATTCGCAAAGGAGCAACTGGAGTATGCTTCAGTAATATAGCTTCCATAAATCAGTGAACTTTAACCATAGTCTAGCTTAGCTGCGAGAAAGCCAAAAGATTCGTGAGAGTTAAATTAAGCCCTGGGCAGATTCTGCCTCCCATGTTGCTCCTGCGTTGGGATCGATGCCCGTTTTGTTTCCACACCACACTGACCGAGGCAGCCACGGGCGGTGTCCAATAAGGCGTGTCATCGTGTCCTGCAGCTCAGGGTGCAAGCGGGAGTGGGCCGGCCACGGCGCCGCAAATGTAGGCCCATTTAGCTACACATGCGAGTATCCACGGACTGCAAGGGAAAAAGAGCGGCGCATGCGGGCCGGCCCGCGGTTGCCGCGTCGCGCCGCATAATGCAGCGAGTCACTAGTGAACGACGGTAGGATTTGGTCTTCTCCTTCGGCTCCGCCACCGGAGCGCCACCTACCGCCGTGGCCGTCCTTCCTCCTCCGGCTCCGGGTCCGGGGGCTCTCCCTCTCCCTCGATTCCCTGCCTCCATTCAACAGCCCCCAAGGCCGGCGACGGGCAGCCGCACGCTAGGCCGGCGACGGCGGCAAGCTAGGGTTCGATGGCGGCGAACCACAGCATGGCACGGACGGCGTAGGGAGGGTGCGCGGCCAAGAAATCGATGACGGCGAACCACAGATGCGCACGGCCGGCGGCGATGATCCCAAGATGCGCACGGACGGCTGCGGGATGCAGCCGCAGACGCCGCAGTGCAGGAACAATGATCGACATCAGCGCAAGAAGCCCAACGAAAGCTCCCTCGTCCCCACAATCATCAACGTGCCAGTTTGATTTACAGAGTTACAAAAGTATGAACTGGTGCGTGCATCTGCTCTGCTGGCCCCCTTCGTTTTTTTTTTTGCATTGGATGCTGTCGTCGTTCAGTGAGATTACTGGGAAAATATGCAATGTTCGATTAGGTGGTGAGATTTAGATGCAATTGATGCCCCTACTCAGGTTAGCTAATTTAGATTTTGATTGCAATACTCGATTGATTAATTGATGCAAACATTTTCTTCTCTGATATATGTAGCTGTTTTTGCGTGACCTGAACAAAAAATACATATCATCATGACGCTCCATCTAATAATCGATCATACTCTAGCTGTTTATATGGCCTTGGTGCTTTTTATGGCAGTAGTTTAGGTCTGGCACTTTGATGATTACAGCATCTCCTGTGCCGAGGTCGCTCTTTGTAGATGGGTTTGCACTGTTGAAATTGGTATATAGTTGCAGCTTTCTCTGATGATTGAGGGGGAATTCAGAAGTTTGATGATTACACACAGGTTTAATTTGCATTCTGCACCCATTTCTGAAACATTGTCTTATTGGTTCCTGATATATTGCTAGATGCTCTCCTAAGTCCCAACGGCAATAGATTAGTTCTTCTAATATTATTTTTCATTTTGATGCTGTATCTTTTCTTTCAGCACACCTATTGAGCCTGATCTCCTAGTGCATTGGCTTTCGAAGCCTCAATGAGCAAGCTAATTATTCCGCATTGTTACTTACTGAAATTCCTGTGTTTCAACTTGTACTTATTATAACTCTTTGTTTAACAGTTCTCTCAGATGCAAGTGAGAGAGGGGAAGCTTCCACATTAACGCAGCAGAAATAGACAGTCAGCCGGTGTCCGATTCAAGGTCTCCGGCGTGTCTCTCCTCGCCTTCTTCAAGGAGAAGCCCAGATCTTAAAACAGCTACCCTTTGGCAGCTTACTGTCCGTTGGTTAATCGCGGTATTTTTGTGCTTGTGGGTCGCTACATCAGAACTCATGTTGAGATGAATTTGTGAGTTGCCCGTTTCTGTTCTGTGCTTAGTTCTTGTTGAGGATACATCTGAATTTTAAGCTGCCGATCGAGCTTCAGTTTATGCCTTGAATTGTGCCTTTTGTTTGTCATCTCTACGTGATGTTGATTTACCATCATAAGTTTGTATTTGTGAGCGTTGTCTGATATTTTTCCAGGAATTTGCATTTGTATTTCTGTATGCAGTGATTTTGAGATGGATCATGAGCTGTTGGTTCTGTTTTCTTGCTGGTATTTTACCGTGATACAAAATATGACAAATGTGCAATCTGAATGATCTAGCACTACACGTTCACAGCATCAGCAACACATCTTCCAAACCTGAACATGCATATGCGGCGCGCTAGCACTACACGTTCACAGCATCAGCAACACATCTTCCAGACCTGAACATGCATATGCGGCGCGCTAGCGAGTGGGGTACGCAGCGAGCTAGCTAGCGAGCGGCTTACACGGCGCGCGCAGCGCCGCAAAAATATACCTCTCGTACGCGGCTCATACGCGACATACGGCGTAATAAAAGCGGCCATGTGCGGCGCGCGCGCGGCTCCCGCGGTGCGTCCCGCTTGCACCCTGACCTGCAGCTGGTATACAGACACCAATTAACAAAATACAAATTTGATTTTGAAGAAATCAGCCACTATACAAACAAAATATAGTGTTTAACGAGTACCGACTGATCGGGGAAAGATATCGAGACACGTCTGGGCGGTTAATTAAGCACATTCAATAAACCAGGAACCAGTGATTGATCGGTGGATTAATGTGTCGTGGAGAGAGAGGAGGGTCAACGCTTGTGTGCGTGAGCGAGGGTGACAGGCTTTGCGATCCGGCCTAACAATTCCTACCTACGCCCGTATCGATCGATGTCCACCTCTGTGAATACCGTTTTGGTTTCTGGGAATCTTCAGATCGCGTCGTGCGTGGCTGCGTGCCTAAGATATTATTTTTGTGTGCGCTTTAACTTAATACTCACTCGAGCCTCGGCTTATGTTTTGTTAGCATTTTGATCGTCACCACCGACACCTCCAAAGCATCGAGGTGGCCCGATGATCCGCAACGTCGTGGTGTGACATTCCCCACCACACGAACCCTCTAGCTACGCCGAGGCAGGAGATGGAAGAGGAGCCGATGGAGGTGGTGACCGAGGGCTACCATGTGTCGTCGCCACTTCACGACACACATTACAGCGACTCCCGACTTGAGTTGGGCTCTGGTGGCATCGGTCACAAAGATCGAGGAGTCGCCGAGTTTCATCACCATCGAGCACACGACGCAGCAGGTCTCCTCCTCCGGCGTCATCTACGGCGGCTCTTCCACCTCATGCGCGCCTCGGGATGCCGCCGCCACCTCCCGTGATGCCTCCTCCACCACTATCGTCTATCTGGACGACAACGAGAGCGTCGATTGGGAGGTCCTCGAGAACAAAGATGAGAAGTTAGGGTTAGGGCTTAAGTTTCATTCAAATTTCTTATAAAATGTAACAGAATGTTGATTGAAATTTGCTAGAATGATCGCTACTTTTTAATTTGGTTTAGGGAATCCCCAAAGAGATAATTTGGGATGCCGGCGGGAGATGCCTTTACATCGGGGAAGACAGACGAGGCGAGCGGTTAAGCAGAGAGGTTCGGTTTCCTTGGGTTTCGGTGGCACGTACGGTCGGGTGGAGCTCCACTGATCTCCATCACCAGTGGTGCCCGCGCGTCTGTCTGTCTGCCTGCCTACGAGGATCGATCGGTGACGAGCGCGCCGCGCCGGATAGTGATGGAGTTAGGTGCGAAATCGCGTTCCAGGTGCAGGGACGCCCTGATGTGACGGGTCAAACGAAGCAGAAAACGGACGGAAACCTTCGTTCACATTTCCTCCAGAGTACACACACACAGCTCGATCGAGTGCATGTACATCATCGTCCCGGCTGGCCAACTAAGTGCAGTGCAGTCTGATTAGTCATAGCTTGCACGGTTCAGGTGTCGCTATACTGTACATCAATCTGTCTGAAACCGCATTCATAAAACCCGTCTTCATTCTGGTAGGCCCTGCCTTACACAATGCAGGCACAGCACAATTATCTCATCGAGAACACTACTTCCATCATACTTAATGAGATCACCCCAGCATATGGTTCTGAACTACCAAGAGTTCCGGCTAAAGAGTGCATAGACAACTGATGGATTACAAGCACAACTGTCTTCTTCGCATGCAGAAAACAAAAACAAAATGGTTTGCTTCCTTCTCTGAGACTGCAATACTTGATTGTTTTCTCTCTTCCAGCACCGTTTACACCAGGTGCGGAGATCTCTCACTGACGCTGGCCTGCCCAACACATGGCAATTTCCACTTAGGATACTCATTGGGCCAGGCTGGAAGCCGAGGAGTGGCAGCTTAGTACTAGGAAGTATTCTCGGCCTCAGCTGGATGGCCCATGCTACAAGGCAACAGGCCTCGTGAGTGAAGAAACATAACATTAGTGGGCTTCCGGTCGATCCGTTCATCTTCCCACCGTCTCGCTGGCCATAATCTTTTGTTTCTTTTGATATATACTCCTATGTCGATCAGCTAATTACTGCCACTCTTTTTCATCTTAATGGAATGAAGAACGACTACTAGTTTCCTTTATTGAAAGAAAAAAAATCAGTTTTGCTGACAAAGTTGTATCGTGTATTGTGTTGAAGATTCATCTTGAAATCATAGATACTCCCTCGGCCGGGAAAGGATGAACTAAAAAAAATAGCTCTTCCTCCCCGTTCCCCTCCCTGCTACAGTAGATCGGAGAGAAAGAAAGGCGTCCCGAGTCTCCGCCGGCGAATCCGCCGCTTCCCTCCGTCTCCGGCGCCGTTCCGGCGTCGCGAGGCGGGGGAAGCTCCGGATCTCGTCCGTGCGAGTAGGTAGGTATAGTTTTTTAGGGTTCCTTTGCTTCGCCGTCGGCATCGGGCTGGAGAAGGTGCCGGCGGCCTTGAAAAATAAGTCCTCCCCCTCCTCTCTCCGGTCCGACGGCGCTGTTGTCGGGGAGGCTGTGGAGGTTCTTCGTCGGGTGTGGTCCTCTCTCTGCGCTCCTCTGGCTGGCCGTGGTGGCGAGGTGAGGAGCTGCGGGAGGTCGGCATCCCGTTTTTGTTGCAGGTGGGTCTGGCGGTCTTCTTCATCGACGTTTCTGCTCCGACCGGCCGTGGTGGCGAGGGGAGCGGCGTCTGGAGGTGGTGCGGGGCTGGTGGTGGCTGGCCTGGGCGGCGCGGTGCCGGATGGAAGACGGGCGGTTGCTGGGTGCTGGAGCTTTGGCCGTGTGCGTTCTGAGGTTCTCGGGTCCGTCCCTCAGCGGCGGACAGCTCTTGCGGTCTTCTACATGTTGTGGTGGCTCCTCCCTCCCGGCGGTAGGTGGTACGGCGGTGCCGGCGACGCCTAGGTGCTTGGGGTGCGGGTAGGGATTCAATTGTGCTCTCTTCTGGTGGCTCGGGGTGTTCTTTGCGCTTTTTCGGGGTCCGCTTGTAATTTTCTTGCTCTTCTGGACCTTGTTGTAAGTGTGATGAGCTTCCTGTTATTTTGTAATCGAATCCTGTTCAAAAAAAAAAAAGATGTATCTAAACATATTTTAGTTCTAGATACATATTTTTTAAATACATCTCTTTCCAGATGTAGGGAGTACAATAAATCAACTAGAGTTCTAAGTACGATGAATAGTGAAGCTAGAGTCCCGGCTGACTGAGATAAGTCATTTGGGTGCTAGAGTAAATATGTTATCAATGGATATGTTTCTTCATATGAATCTATGGAATGCTTTATGTACCCATATCACAAAAAACATGATTTCTTTCGATAGTGATTACAATCACTTTTGTAGTCCATGTAGCATTCTAAGAGCATAATAAATATATTTAAGACAAAATATACATCACTTCTCTAATGTTCATGTTTTAGATTTGCCACAGCTAAGCGGGCATAGAACAAAAACACAACGACGTGCACAAATGGCGCGGCAAGACGCGCATATTGTGCTAGTAATGTTGAAGTGCAAAAGAATTTCACAACTCCGGACTTATTGTTTTAACACGACAAAGTAGCACGCTGATGATGCAACATGTCGACATGTCGATCCAAGAAGGCGATGACACTGACAAAGTAGTACTCCCTCCGTTTCTGAATGTAAGGCATATAGTTTTCTGAAAAAAATTCCAAAATATATGGTTTACTGCGATTTATGAACAATTTTACCCATCCAAAAATGAGTCCCAATCTCGAACAGAGAGATTTTATGATCTGTTTTAGTTTGGTGGCTATTAGGGACTATTCTCTTCCGATTTTTTTCCAAAACAAATGAGTCATCGTATGCAAAATACACATGTCTTAATATTCGTGCAGAAAACTATAGGCCTTACATTCAGGAACGAAGGGAGTATTTATTACGTTCATGATGCATGTAGCTCATCAAGGAAGTTGTGAAGTATGAACAAAAAAAATACTATAACATGAACTTAAAGGAAATACAGACGACAACAGTTGAACTGGAAGGAAATACAGACGACATGATAGTTGATACAGACGCTCAGTTCATGAGCGAAACGCCGATGTTCTTGTTTCGGCTGGTGTTAGGCACAAGTCTAGAGTCGCGAGGTGAGTTTCAGGTTATAGCCATGATACCAAGTGGAGATTATCATGGGCCAATAGGGAGCTTAGGGATCTCAGGAACCACCACCAGCGGGCCGTTAATGGTACTGGTACCGGTAGGTAAGGTACCAGTTCCGGTAACGCCCGGCACGGTCGGCAAGCTCGGCAACCCCAAATCCTTGGCCTCGCCGACGCCACCACCGGCACCGCGTGCCGCTGCAAGTGCGCCGTCCTTGTCGGTCAGCTCCCTCCCGTCGCAGTACGCGAGCACCACCAGTAGCAGGAGCGCGATGGCGACACACTTCGCCATTGCTAGCTAGCCGAGAGGTTCTGATATGGATTATGGAGTAAGGAGATATCCTTGTGTGGCTGTGTTTGCGTGAGCTTGGATGTGAGCTTAGCATCGTCGCGTGCGTTGCTTTTATAGGGAGAGTTGCGTTGGCCGGAGTGGCCATGCGTCGTCGGCGCGCAGAGAGAGGAGGATAGAATAGGTAGACGTCACGACATGCGGTGTTGCTCTCCTCCTCAACCTCAAGAACACGGCCGTCGGCCGTCACCGGCGGAGAGAGAGGCAAGGTAATGGCGGCATGTCAGCGTCGTTGGATTGGAATGGGGCTGCAGATAGCTTCGTCTGGCCGTGGATCCTTGCCGACTGAAGGCAACCTCACCTTGTCGAATTGGTTTTGTTTCTCCACGAGATGTGTGAGTTTTTTTGCCCTTGGATTTTTGCGTGCTACTTGGTGGTGGAGACAAAGCTTGGCTGCTTGCTCCAGTACGTCTCACTGTCTCAGGCGAGTTGCCCGGCCCAGATGAATGCCCCGATGAGGCAAACACCTTCCTGGACTTGGTTCAGCCCCCGCGGCTTCCTGTCGACCAGTCGACGTCGAGCTGCTCGCATGCATGCTTAAATCCCGCTGGGTAAGCTCAAGTCTGCTTCGTCCTACATCGCCCTGCTAAATACTGGAGTACATGCTAACCTTTCATGCATGGATCGTCTCTAGATTGCTGACTGGTGAGAAGATGATTGTATCAGCCTACCAGGAGGCGTATTAGGAGATGCATTTTGGTTCTTGATTTTAAATACATGATGCATCATTGGCCCATCGCTCTACAGCAGCTCTAACGTCCTGCTGGACGCCTACCGGAGTTGGAAGTTCGGTCCTTATCATGGACTACATCAAAATTCAAACTCATGGACATTGGCCTCGACCAATCTAGACGTCCTTAGCTGCTAAGCTGAAATTGTTGGCACAACTTAGTTGAACCTAGCATATGTTGATTTTGTGCTTGAAAACTAAACGAATATTTTACTAATTCTGCATTATTCTTTCAAGCAATACATGTAAAGAATATTAAAACATAGATTCACCCCCTCTAGCTTGCTTAGGCCTCACCGCATTGAGTGTAAAGATGTCGGCTGATGATATATTGCACAATGACAAAGCCTTCTACACATTATCTCTTATGGATAAATCACACGATTTGTAAATTACAGACTACGAGTCTACATATAGAACAATTAGATGAATTTTTCCCTCCAAAGGATTTTCAAAATTTGTCTTTAGAGGAATTTTTTAATTTTGATACTCAAGTAGATTATGGGTTTCGACTTTGTTGTCTCATGTGACGTGGACCAAGTTTAAATAAATATGGTCGGTCTAATTTTCATGAGATGGATTATTTCTCTGAAGAGCTCTCAGCTCTCTTCACCTTCACATCATGAAGAGTTCCAAGTTGCTTCCACCTCCGGTCATGATTATTCTGCAATGTCGACCACTCCACCAACGCGTGCCATGTCACAAGGTAGTGTCATGAAAGTAGTTGTTTATATTTTTCGAGAAAAATCATAGACATAAAGATGTTTCTTTGCACCAATTTTGTAAAATATTTTGATCTTCGCATAGGACAATTTTTTTTGGATATGTTTCGATAGTGATTATACTCTTTTGTAGTCATGCATATGAAGATGGTTATATGTTTGCCTTCTAGGAATGTGCTATGGTTTGTTACGGAGTGAAATATCGCGGTTACCGTTTGGTAACAAAACTCCCAACCCCTCCCATAAATGAGTTTATCGACAAAAAATCCAGTTTGTATGAATTTTGACTGGTTCGTTTGTTCAACCTAAAACCTATGTGTTTTCTTCTGATAACCCATACCCTCTAAACATTTAAGTCGTAATCCTCAAACAATATTATATTTGAAATGTCTAGACATTATCAAGTTTGCAACCAAAATTTTGTTTGAGAATCTCGTATGATATTTCACCAGCAATATTTGGTTACCACGATTAGTAGAAATCCCGTACTGTCCAGATTTGTTTTCTTATGGGCCGGTACCCAAACCGTGCCTATGATTTCTCTCCAAAATGACTATCTTTCCTCTGAAGTATTTCTTTTCTAATGCTCATAATTTGGATTTGGCACGGCTAAGCGGGCATAAAAAGAAAAATCACGACGCCATGTCGCCATGCAAAAACGGCAGGCCAATGCACGCATATCGTGCTAGTAATGTTGAAATGCAAAATAATTCCACAACTCCGGGCTTATTCTTTCAACAGGACAACTCTGGACTTGGGACTTGTGATCATCGTGACAAAGGAGTACACCCATGATGCAAAATGTCGATATGTTCATCCAAAATGGCGATTACACTGACAAAGTAAGTATTTATTATGTTGAGGATGCACGCAGCACATCAAGGAAGTTATGAAGTAGGAAAAATACTATGAACAACAGTTGAACTGGAAGGAAATACAGACAATATATAGGGTAGTTGATACAGACGCTCATATAGAACACGAACATGGGCGAAACGCTGATGGTCTTAGTTTCGGCCGGTGTTAGCCAGAGGCCTTAAGTTGCAAGGTGAGTTTCAGGTATCAAGCCGTCACGTGAACCGGAGGTTATCATGGGCGCCCAATGGGGATATCAGGAATCTTCACCAGCGGGCCGTTAATGGTACTGGTGCCGGTAGGTCCGGTACCAGTTCCGGTAACGCCCGGCAAGTCTGGCAACCCCAAATCCTTGGCCTCGGCGACGCCACCACCGGCACCGCGTGCCGCCGCAAGTGCGCCGTCCTTGTCGGTCAGCTCCCTCCCGTCGCAGTACGCAAGCACCACCAGCAGCAGGAGCGCGATGGCGACAGACTTTGCCATTGCTAGCTAGCCGGGAGGTTCTGATATGGAGCAGTAGTGAGGACACTGAGGAGATGTCCTTGTGTGTGGCTATGTTTGCGTGAGCTTGGGTGTGAGCTTAGCATCGTCGTGCCCTTTGCTTTTATAGGAGAGCTGCAGGGTGGCAAACTGGCAATGCGTCGTCGGCGCAGGAGGAGGAGGATAGAATAGGTAGACGTCACGACATGCGGTGGGTCTCTCCTCCTCCAAGTAGACTGGCATCGTGGGCAGCATGTCAACGAAGATAGCTTCGTCTGGCCGTTAATCCTTGCCGACTGGAGGCAAGCTTGTCGAATTGGTTTGTGTTTCTCCCTCCACGAGATGTGTGAGTTTTTATGCCCTTGGAATTTTGTGTGCTACTTGATGGTGGAGACAAGCTTGGCCGCTTGCGCCAGCTCAGACGACTTGCCCGGCCCAGAACAATACCCCGATGGCGATGAGGCAATCACCATGCCGGACTTGGTTCAGTCCCCCGCGGCTTCCGGCCTGTCGACGGACGGCGACGTCGAGCTGTGCTCATGGATGCAGGCTTAGCAGTCAGCACCTATGTACATGGACATGGTTGGCATGGCGTGATCGTCTGTACATGATTCTCTGAACGCCTTGCTAGGAGATACAGTCACGAACGCGCCGGCTAAGGCGAAACGGAAGCGGCTACCCCAGTGCACTTGGACAGTTCAGCGCCTCGATCGAGCTCCTGCCTGATTCTTCCTACATCGCGCCCTGCTAAATGCATGATAACCTTTCATGGATCGTCACTACACAGCAGCATCGCTGGCTGGTGAATAGATCATTGTATCGGAAGTGTCTTAATTGCAGGATGCATTTTAGTTCTGGATTTTTAAGTAAATGTCAGTGGCAATGTTTTCTTTTGTCCTAGCAAACTACTGTACAGCATTCGATCTCAGTATTGCCTTCATAAAAACAAGTAAAATCAACTTTCGAACTCGTCTCGTCTTTCAAAACTATAACGACAGCGCAATCACTCATCTAATTATGCTAAATCGGCGAACGATCACCGGCTCACCGCCAATATGCATGCACCATGAGACCATAGCTCCACAGCAGCATGCATTTTTTCCCCTAACATCAAAGATGAAACTGCCATATAAAATCTTCATCCAAAGCCTATGGTCGGGCAAAAAACAGAAATATACATCGAAGATATTCATAACCCCGCCACGCAGAATCCTTGATACATCAGGGAAAGGATTGAAAAAGACAGATGCAAGTTCTCAACGTCTCTCCAGAACTTCCATAAGGACACAAAAGGATTGTCGTCTGTCAGTCTCAGGTGGTAAACGAGAGGATACCTGAGACAGTGCCACGGTGGGCCAAGGAACAACACATGTAAATAGCTAAGCTTACACTAAAAAGCTTATCTCACAAAAACCATGTAATTTGACATAAGGCCAACTAAGAAATTCACTGCATGAGTTCAAGTTTACAAAAATAAGCTAGTCATGCTAAGATCTTGAAGCGCCAAAGTGCACGAGCAGATTATAGGACCCGTTATCATGATTTTGAAAGATTTGTGCCTATCCCAACTGCCAAGACAACAAGATTCAAAACAGGAGAACCAAAACAAATTCAGATAAGAAAATAGACATTAAAGTTACACAGAAAAGTAAATGAAGATAGAACTTCAATAGATGAAGCTACCATCGACAAAGTTTGAATACCGAGGTGACTATTTTCACCAGATATAAGGTGGACCCGTTCCTGGTAATACAGCTCTTCACACGTTAGGCTTCAGATGCTAATCCCATCCAGTTACTTTGCTGTCAGAAAATATGCACAATGCTCAGTAAGCCCAACACATTGGACAAATTATAAATACAGATGAATAATTCCCTTCATAACAAGACATTCAAGCACAACATGAAAGGAACCAAGCTTTAGCTTTCCATAAATACAAAGTTCGTTTCTCAAGAACACAACGTTTGGCTCCATTGGATAATAAAAGTAAACATGGTCTACTTTTGCACAGATAAGTGAAATGCAAATAAAATATATCTACTCCACAAACTGTGTTCCGTCAAGAGCAAACTTCTTCGAGTTCCATAACATAACTATCGCTTTCAGGATACAAGAGTGTTCCATGAAAGAAAGGCAGTTCAGCAAAATCGCTTGCAACAGCCATATGTAACATCTTGCATGCCAACTTTCTACAGGAGTTACATGTCTAGCTATTTCAGATTTTACTGCTACACGGAGATCTACAAAATTTACTGCATAGCTAGTTCACAATTTATTGTTACATGGGGCTCTACAAAATTTACTGCCTAGATAGTTCACAATTTACTGTCACATGAGGCTCTACAAAACTTACTGCTAGGCCAAGTTCTTAGGATTGGTGAGTTACAAGGGGACTCTGCATTAGGCATCTTAAATCAAGAAAACATGAATGTTACCTATAGTAGGTTTTTTCTCTACAGAGAAGCTTTTGATAAATCGTCGCATGTGGATCATATAGTTTGGAAGTCGGATGACTTGATACCTCATCCAAGAAATAGATGGTCCGTAAATGCTCACATCGTTATAGACGGACAGACATAATAATATCAAGATGTCATCAGAATCCTGATTGCATCACATCACACGTCGGTCATAAGCCCATAACAGTTCTGAAACTAGGAAATGCAACGATTGATGAATAGAACTGGAATTCAAGTCACCACCAACAGACACATGTGGTGTGGTAGCTTGCTAACCATGGTGTGAAAGAAACACTGCTACAGCCTACAAGCCAGCATTCGTGCGATATAGGCCACGCGGTCTAAGGGTTTAGACAAAAATTGAGGCCATAATCTGCTGAGTTATTAGTCAAAACAAGAGTTAGTTAGCCATGCTCCAATTTTGCCTACATAGGACAAGTATCTGCAAGGACGAAAAAAGTGATTTTGGAGAAACAGCAGATAATGATGATGAGCAGAGTAGCAGACTATCTCTGCATACCTGAACCCGGCCATTGGGTTTGCAGGAGGTGCGTGACAGGCTCCTTGACGTCAACAACGAGAGAGTCTTAGGTGATGAAAGCCTTCACCATGGATGCAGCGTGTTTCAAGCAACGCCTCCCAACATGTTTGTGCAAAATCAAGTTAATTCATCGGCACAATATGCTTGTGAAGAGAACAAGGCTCTGCCATGTTTTTATCCACCTTATTCCAGACTAATGGCCTCTTCTTTTGTTGTCTTACACGATAGAAAACAAGGATGTGTCATGCAGTTGCTTCCCCAACATACCCGATTTTTTTCATAATCTCAAAACAAAACTGAAATCAACCAGGTCAAGTCTTCATCCAGAGACCTTACAGGAGCTGGAATTTCCATCCTGAATTATAGCATATCTAATTATCTATACCTGAAAGATTTACCACTGACCACTCAATTATCATCCCACAATAATCAAAGCAAAATCTAGGAACAGAAGTAGACTAGTATTCGGGATAGTTAAACAAGTAGACAGTCAAGGAAAGATACACGAACTATTTGTTGGGTGTTCCCTCTCTGTACCAAGTGGCAAATGAAGAAAACACGGGACTAGCACTACAGAGGGCCACACCAGATTCAGGCAACAAATGCCTTCATTCTCTATTAGCTTTTGCAGCAACGGATGCTACACTGCACAGGCAACGAATGCCTTACAAGCTTGGCAACCTATGCCTACTAGCTTGACCACAAATGCTACACTCCAGCAACAAATGCTGGCAGGCCTTAGCAACCTCTATGCTTGCCCTTAGCAACCTATACTTGGACCTTGGCATGCTACTTGCTTGCTTGTCCTCAGCAACCTATGCTAGGCAACGTTAAAAAAAGCGCTGTTGAGCGTACGCTAAAGCGCTAAAGCGAGCGCATCGCTGGCCGAACGCTACGCTTTGGGCCTGAGCGGCCCATTAAGCGATGGGCGACCAAAAACGGCCCAATTTCGTCATCAGGACAGGTAGACAGGTACGCTTCTTCCTGGATTAGGGTTAGGAGTCAACGAATCGACCATATCCTCTCTGAACAGAGAGAGGCACGCGCCGCCATTGAAGCTCTCACTCGCGCCGCCGTTGAAGCTCTCCCTCCCCCTACCTTTCAACCCTCTCCTGTGCTCGTTGTTCAAGCTCCTCCAAACCCTTCCTCCAGCAGCTTGTTTCTCTTATCCCCTCTCCGTCCAGATCGAAGGTATCACCGGCTGCCATGCATTAGGTATTCCTCCACAACTCGTGTTTTCTCAACAGCTCGTTCCCCTTGTCCCCTCTCCGCCTAGAATTGCTAGAATTTCTTATATATAAGGCTTATATATGCCTAAAAGTGCTTCCTATTTCCTGTCCGTACGGTTCCGTACTAAACGCTTAAGCTCGCTTAAGCAGTAGTTAAGCGAATCGGAGCCTCACCGCTCGCTTACCGCTTTCCGCTTTTTTGAACCTTGATGCTAGGACCTTACACATATGCATGACATACATACATATGTGCTTCAACCTGACGGACAGGATTTATACTACATCTTGGCTTGCAACCCTTGCTCCCCTCCATATAGGGTGCCTCTCCTTATATAGAGGGTTCAAGGCTGGTGCTACAGTATTCTAGAGCCTTCTACTGCAATCCTATCTTACAGCCTAAGAATTACATAAGAATAGTACTCTAGAACATACTAACTTGTAGTACTCTAGAACATACTACAGCCTGTACACAACCTATGTGTGCAGTTTACACTATGACAAGATTACATCAGGCCAACACTATTAAGGGACATTCTGTCTCACTGAGCACAATGCAATAAGTGCATCAAAAAGAAACATCATGTTCTGCACTTCAAGGGTATAAGAGGCGAAACGTTGCATCTTGGCATGCATCTTCTACTATTTGCCTAGTTCTGAATAGCGGTATGGTGCAGAGAGTATTAGAAGGCTGAAGTGAAGATCGTCTCGGAATGCACGAAGATTGCCTTCAGATGATTCACATGTCCAACAGATATAGATGCTTGCATTTGTGTTTTAACTAGAGAACATAATGTCATAAGCTTACCGATATTTCACATTTAAACTGGAGACTGGAGCCTGGGCCGTTGTTGATATCAGAGACAACAGTACATCAGTATATGACCCGTCAGTAAATAGATGTTGGTCATCTCGAGATCTCCTGAATTCCCATACAAAAAGATCTGACTTTAATGTGTAAATCTACACAGGAAAAGGCAGGCTTGTTGGTCCACTTGTTCCAGTAACAAAAGAAGCACCCTGTTCAGGTGAATTATCAGGTCCAAAAGACCACTGGCATGAAAATACATTTTAGCGGACCATCCTACCTTTAATCGAGACAAGCAACATGGTGCATTGCGAAGTCAGGCACTACCACCTCCTTCAAGCACGATCACTGGGCTCCCCTGGGCAGGTTATCTCTCATGTATTCCCTGTACTACTATATTCCTTCACCGCTGATCAGCTTTCCAGTCTCACCCAATTCAGCCAGGCCACCTGGAACATTGAGCTACTGCTGCCAATCTCTGCTACAGCACAACACCCTTCAACAAGATGGACCTGACCAATGGTGACTGATCTATCGCAATTTGCAATCAAGCACATCCTCCTTCTACAACCTCCTGACATGAGATGGCAGCCTGCTTCCTGGATCTGGGTTCAACCGATATCCCACAAGACACAATTGTTTTTTGCTCTGGCTAGCTTATCGAGGACGACTCAACACAAAAGATAATACAACATCTAAGCACCGGACAACTGACACTGGCTGTGATATGTGCCCGCACTGGAATCCATTCATCACATTACCCTGCACTGCAGACACGTAAAGTGGGTCTGGCACCAACTCAACTTCCAACATTTGGTGTCACAATCTAACAGCTTAATCAGCTTTACTGAGCAAGTTCAGCAGGTAACTACATCCAAAACTTGGCCAATCTGCTTTGCCACCTGTGCCTTAGTCCTACGTGAACCAGAAATAACATGTTTTTCAACTGAAAAGCTTCGAGATCAGCCACGAACTATGCCTTTGGGCAACGCGCACAAGCAACCTTCAAAGCAGCTCTGTTTCTAGTTCTTGCCTAGTCTACCTACCTCTGGGCTCACAATTGAAGTCAGAAACCCTCTACCCTTTTCCTTTAAAGAACATTTTAGCATACAGATGCAAGAAGTTTTGCCCAAGTACCCATCCGAGGAACAAAACCATGGTCCACCATTTGCTTCAAGACATGGTGTGCGTCCTCTAAGCACTTAAAATTACAGAGGCCATCAATTAGCAGCTTGTATGATGAGAAGCTAGGCCTCAGACCTTCTGCACTCATCATGCCTACAAGTCCCTTCGCCTCCACAAACATTCTTGAGGCCACAAGGCCATCAAGAAGCACCTGATAAGTCCCTGAATTAGGATGGCAGCCTTCAGACGACATCGACTTAAACCGATCAAACGCAGCGGCCACCCTTCCCTCTCTGCACAGACCAGAGATCAATATATTGTAAACAACGGCGTCCGCCTCAATTTCCTGCTTCCGCATTCTCTCAAACAGCTCAAACGCCTCATCCACCCGGCCGCTCCGGCAGAGGAAATGCATCAGCGTCGAGTAGGTCTTCGCATTAGGCACACACTCCTGCTTCGGCATCTCATCCAACAGCGAAACGGCCTCATCGAACTTGCCGAACTGGCACAGACCCTTCACAAGGATGTTGAAGCAGCAGGTGTCCAGCGCCACGCCCAGCCTCGGCGCGCTGGCGTACACCTCGTGGACAACCACATACTGCCGCTTGCACACGAGCATGTGAAGAACGTAGTTGAAGGTCTTCGTCGACGGCCAGCACCCGTACCCGGGCATCGCGTAGAGCGTCTCCATGGCCTTCTCGGGGTGGTTGGCCACGTTGCCGTACATCTTGACCAGCCTGTAGAAGAACTCGTCGGAGAACCTGAACCTCTCGACCCTCGCCCTGGCCAGCAGCTCCTCCACGTCGCCGAACCGCCTGGCGCCGGCGATCCTGTCGATCATCAGGCTGTAGAGCGCCTCGCTCGGCTTGTAGTCTCTGCGGGCGCAGGCCTTTTTGAAGACGGTGGGGATGAGGGCCGCGTCCCGGATGCTCGCGAAGATCTTGAGGACCTCGTTCGGGGCCAGCCAGTCCTTGTGGTCTAGGCGACGGACCCAGTGGCCGTCGTCGCACACCGCCGTGGAGCGGAGACGAAGGAATGGGGGAACCGCGCGGCGCGCTAGGGATTTCGACATGCTGCTGCTGCTGCTGCTGCAATGAGGTGGGGAATCAGGTGGAGTTTGGGGACCAGATGAACGGGAGCGTGGGGGTGTAGGGCAGGAGGAGGACTGTGCTTGGGGGCAGTGTGGTTGCCGGCGGCGACTGGGGGAGGACTGAGGAGAAGAGAGGCGGGGAACTCCGGCGGCGGCGATGTGCCCGGACAGGACTGGCATGGTGGGCTTTTGGCCCATACATAGGAATGGCCCAACTCAAATGTTCATTAAGGTTACAGAATATGTAAGAGCTAGTATGACACTCTCACAAGATGACCGCGTGGCCTAATGGATAAGGCGCTCGCCTCCGGAGCGGGAGATTCTGGGTTCGAGTCCCAGCGTGGTCGCTTTTTTCAGCTACCTTCAATTTTTTTTTGCCATTTCTAGGTTTACTAGTTGAATGTCTGTGCGTTGCTATGGGACTAATAATTTTTTATTGGTACATAAACAAATAATGTGTATTGAATGATATATAGCCGTGTTGGTACATGAACAAATAATGTGAGTTGCTACGGGTCCCAAATAATACTACAAAAACAATAAGATTTAACTTTTCCAAAGTTAATTCGATTAAAACTTATAAATTTAACATATGCATAGAAACAACAATTATCTTGTTGACTAAGGTTTCACTTCGCTTACATCATGGATATGTCTACAAGTAGAAACTCTCGTATACATCGCCCGCAATGTTTAAGCGGGCATAACGGTGTTTTCAAGTAGAAACTCCTTGAGAGTCGGCCCGTTACGCTTAGCCTTATTCAGGTGACTCGCTCGGTCTGTTGTTTTTTACATGCTAACTAAATAGAGTCAGCTCCTCATGAGTCATGATTGTGTCCACACTTGTATAGCCGTGCCTCTCTCATTTTTTTTTCATAGGAAACTTGTCCGTTCGTTGCAACGGGAGATAAAATTCTGGTTGGGGAGGAACACAAACTAAATTCTACATGGTACAACTGCCTCATGTTGCCAGTTTGCACGAGAGATTGAAAAAATATCACGGTTCAATTTTTAGTATAATCCATTTTAGCATTGGGTTATCCACAAATGGTTCTAAAATATACATTCATAAATTACCGTTCAAGTAACAAAACAAAATCTCTAAGCTCACGAGCTTCTCGTATCAATTTTTAGCTCGACTCAATATACTTATAAGTTTCATAATTTGGTAGGACATCGCTAGGAAAAGGCCTTCAATTCTTTTTCTTTCTTCTCCGCAGCTCAGTTTTAGGCAGTGCTTGAACAATCTCACCGTGACTTCTCCATCTCAAATGCTTCATCTGCTTCATCGAATCATATTATAGAACCTGGAAGTATCAGTTCCCTTTTTTCACGAGGGTACAAAGTACTCTCTTAATATATTCGAACACTTCAGATATTCTTCTCACACACTGCCGCTAAAGGTGTTGGTTGATTGCATGAACCAAACTATTCTTCTCTTGTGATTTAGATCACCGTGCGTGTCTTTCTCTTAATAAATTCGAACACTTCAGATATGAATGTCGAAAGGAATCACTTCACATGTAGTGTCAACAGTACAATAAGCAAACATTACATTGTTCCAGATCCAAACGGCACAACAAGCAGCCTTACCTGGACCATATGGGCCATGGTGTGGATTACTGTGGCAGAGGTGCATAGGGCATAGTGGCCCCAAGCGACGACCCTGTCGCCCGCCACTCTCGCAGAGCTTCCCATCATAGTTATAAGCATCTGAAAAATCAGTACGAAAATGAGCACTGTTCTTTTTATAAATAAGTATGAAAATGAGCACTACTCTTTTTATAAGCATCTAAAATATCTCAGTAGTGAAGTACTAAAACAAAGAGTGAAGCATTCCTACCCTTGCTAAGCTACATTACTGCTACCCTTTGCTTACCTTCATGCTCATGGCTACTGAACTGAACTGACGTAGTACTTCTATTGCCTATACCTTAACCATCAGAAGCTAGAACAACCCATGTACCTAAGCCATGCCCTGGGGATGGGATTATCATAAATTTATGATAAAACTGATCGACCACAAGAGCTAAACACTAACCAATGGGGGACAAGTAAATATGATAGTACAGCCATGTGCGGACGGAGTTTTACCTGAAAAACTCCACTTGGAACAGGGCTTGCATACTGAACAAAACATAGGCTATGAGCTACTTGCAGTTCAGGACTTAATCACAAGCCAAAAGAAGCCAGAGATTTACCTCCAGAAGCATGAGCGATCTTGAGCATTTTCATAAAATGCATCTGTGAAGATAATTCCAACACTCGAGCCACTATTATAATCATTACTGTGAACAACATACCACGCTTTAAAACATAACAGGAAGAGTCTCGTTCGGAGTACAAGCTAATAACATCAGCATTATTTTCACAATCCCATGAGCTTGACGTCTGTCAAGCAGACTCTGTCAAGCGGAAGGGTTGAGTGCCGGGGCGCGGACTAGAGGAGCTGCGGCGTGGAAGCGTTGATCGGCGGTCGAGCTGGGCCGGAGGAGTAGCTAGTCCCCGGGTCAGAGAAGCAGCGGCACGGAAGCATCAAGCGGCGGCTGCCTGAGGCGGGCTGGCAAGCTTCCTCTCTGCCATGAAAACGTGGGTCGGTCGGGGAGGCTACCGGCGGCGCGGGGTGGCGGCCGGCAAGCCCGACTTCGCTGCGACGGGCGGCGCTGGTGGGGGCACGAGGACCATGCGCGGGGAAGGCATGGCGGCGCGGGGTGTCGCCGATCGCCACCACTGCGAGGAAGGCATGGAGACGGCAGGGCGTGGCCGCGTGAGAGAAGCGACGGGCCGAGGGGTGAACTTGGGCCTGGCCCATGCGCGGACGACGGATGACGGAGCACGTTTTCGTCCGTCTCTGGCCGAGACAGGACAGTTTGTTCTTTTGTAGTAGAGACTAGTAAGGGTGGACAATGTCCATTGTCAGTGTCGTTGCGATCGTTTTATACTAGTGGTGGTTTTATTTGTATAGGAGATTTGTATGGTTTAAGATTAATAAAAAAATCATCATTCTTGCATGTCAAATATTTATTTTCCCTGTTTACATTTTAAGCCACTACATTTAGCTAAATTGTCCTCAACCGGAATGGCCCCTAATTTCATTATAAATCTAAATTGAAAAAGACAGTTTATTTTACGACAGTTCCCATCATGAAATGGCTTTCTTACTTAAACACCATATCATATATATTGCACTTTAAACTGTTGTTTTTAGGAGAAGTTTTCAAGGACCGTTCACAATATAGGGCTAGTCACCGTCTCGCAATCTTTGCAAGGACAGAGTTATGCATAGATGTCTGGCTGGCTTGGCTCAAGACAAGAGGTTTTGTCTCTGATTTTGGACCAAGACCTCATTGTAAGCCCTATTGATTAGTAAATAAACCACTTTTACCCGCAAAAAAGAGAAGTTTTCAAAATACGGTTAGTGTTTGCATGTTAGTTACAACTTTAAAGTTAGCATATTTAAATGTAAGACGTTTTCGGTGTTAACTCTAAATGATACAGCGTGGTGTAGGAATCTGTCTTTTTTGTAGGGCGCGCAGGAATCTGTCATGATATGCTGATATGCATTTTGCTTTTCATTTATGTACTTTTTGTATAGCACCAAAACGGTAGTTGGAAATTGTGACAGAATGTAGCTGAAACAAATTCACCTGACCAAACTCCTTGTAAACGCAAAGTCTCATGCATGAGACCTGCAGCGTGGTCGATACGCGTGCGGGCCTGCAGCCTGCTAGCAATGCGTACTAGTATAATACAAAAGACATAAAGTTAATGGGTTGTTGGAGGATGTTTCATTTCCAACAGATTTTGTGCGGGCCGCCACAATAATCTTGGAGAACGAACAAAAGGTCAAGATGTAACGCACGATCAAGTAAGATAAGCGGTGCAAAACTACAACTGACCTACTAGGTACCATTATTCTCCATAGTTTCTTCGAGTGTTAGCTTTTCCCATGCGATTAAACGAAATTTTCAGTAAAAAAGTGTCACTTTTGGCACATGGGTCGTGTGCAACGTCACAACTCACAAGTCACAACTAAGTGGACTATATTGAAAACCTATATATGTTACTATGATAGTGGATGCATGTGTTTTAATGGAAATTTCAACTGTTGTCACACCATCCACATCCAGAAGATCCACACGGTTTGATGCAGAGTTTCAAATAGATATCGGACCCATATAGGTTTTTGACTTAGCTCACATATCCAATGACACATAGCCGATATGTTTTTGATCTGGGAGAAAGTAATCAATTTATTATTTAAAAAATTGTATAATTTTCAAGCACAAAAATAAAACATATAATATACGCAAGCTAGAATGACAAGTATGAGTTTCAAAAATCATATAATATACTAAAAACAAGCTAGCATAAGTGCATAAAAATTCAAAATAAACCAGTTACAAAATCTTAATGCACCATAAGAAATTATTGTATGCATGTGTCATCCTGTAGTATGCATTACTTAAATAATTTTGTAACGATTTAAATGGATAAGTTTTTTATTTTTCCATTTTCTAAAAACAATGTGCACCACATGACATTCTATATCATTTAAAATAGCAAACCAAATATAAATATCAGCCCCATCGGTAGATTATTATACATGCGTTTGATATAAAAAATAATGTGAAAATGTCATTCCTTATCTAGTATGCCAAATTGTGGTACACTGGCCTTGGTTTGATGAACGAAATTAGAACTCCATTGGTAACATCGTCAACAAAAATTCCAAATTGTCTGGACAAAAGGTAATGTCAATCTAAGTAGAATCGTCATCGCCCAATGTCTTCAAGTGCGGAAAGAACAACTCCAATTAGCAAAGAGTTTCATCACCACGACTTAGTCCAAACGTTGGCTCCACACGATCATATTGTCCTCAAATTCAAGCTTCTGCAGGTCAGTGGATGTATCATCTACTCTGCAAACTAAAACCCATAAAAAGTACCATTATCTTCGTCAAATTTCCACCCATAATGGTGCATGTATCGATTCCACAATGGATATTAGGCACGTGGTTACCCTGTTTAAACAAACATTCAGTGGGGCTGTAAGAAGATATTAGCAGATCGATCATACGTAAGCCAGTAATGCAGTAGCAGTATCGTGGAAGCCTACTCAAACAACACAGTGAATTACTCGTAATTAGTGGCTAGTGTACCATGCATGTTGCTGCTGGAGCATGCAGCCAGCCCACTACTCCACCGTCACCTTTGTGCCTGTATAAATAGACATCCAGATACATGCTTGCAGCGTACAACTAGCTCAAACACTACCTTCCATCCTCACACTGACAGAGACACTCTTAGGTCTTGTAGTGAAGGAAAAAACCATGGCGGCTTCCGTGCTTTGGCGGCAGCACTCGCTGTGGTGCTACTTGTGGTTTGCTCTTCGGTGCCTCGTGTTCTGGCCTCTGACCCGGGGCAGCTCCAGGACTTCTGTGTTGCTGATCTGATGAACCCTGGTATGGATAAAATTCCATCTTCTTCATTTTACGTGCCTAATATCGTTCGTCTATCATGCCTGCGTGCATGGGATGGATTAAAAATTCTTCTGTCTAAGTCAATGATATTTTACGATGATTGTTTTATCTAATAAAATTTAAGTAATTGCAAAATTTTATAAACTGTATGTAGCTTGCTCAATTTACAAATAACTGTTTTTGCTAACTTAGAAATAGTAAATTAATTCATATAGTTCCTCTGTGTGTAATTATTACTATCTAGAAAACAGCGGTACCACAAGATGTCTAAGTTGACGATTCTAAATGTATATTCTCTTAAACCTTGTGCTTGTGTACATATATCGATGCATACAGTGTTCGTGAATGGGTTCGTGTGCAAGAACCCGAAGATGGTGATGGCGAACGACTTCTTCCTCCCTGGATTCAACGTCCCGGGGAAGCTGAACGCGCAGGGCTCCGCCGTCACAACAGCTTCAGTTCTTCAGCTCCCCGGCCTCAACACCCTAGGCATCTCCCTGGTGCGCATCGACTACGGCCCCAACGGGCAGAACCCGCCCCACACGCACCCGCGTGCCACCGAGATCCTGACCGTGATCAAGGGCCAGCTCCTGGTCGGCTTCGTCACCTCCAACCAGGCCGACGGCAAGAACCTGCTCTTCACGAAGCAGCTCGTTGAGGGCGACGTCTTCGTCTTCCCCCAGGGGCTCATCCACTTCCAGCTCAACAATGGACCGGTGGCTGCGGTGGCCATCGCCGCGCTCAGCAGCCAGAACCCTGGGGTGATCACCATCGCCAATGCTGTGTTCGGATCCACGCCGCCTATTAATGATCTGATACTGGCCAAGGCGTTCATGACCGAGAAGGCCACCGTCGACATGATCCAGTCCCAGTTTGCGCCGGCCATGAGCGGCAACAGCAGCATGGGCGGTGGTGGCGGCGGCATGGGAGGCGGTGGCTACTACCCTGGCATGAGAAAGAAGCCATGATTTAAAGCCGGCAATCCATGACCTTAATAATAATTTAAGCTCCATACATTTGCTAGTAAACAAAATAAGCATATAAAAGCCACTGGCACTGTCTACTGTACTGGTAGTAGTTAATTTGTGTTGACCGAGGAGTACTCATTAGCTCTCTAGGTCGTGTCGAATAAAGTGATGAAATACAACAATCAGTGTTGGGTAAGCTAAAATGTGCTGCCTGATCTACTCAATGTGGAATAAAATCCAAATGGTTTGTGTTTCTTCTTTGGAAGTACTCCCTCTGTGCATGAATATAAGACGTTTTTACCTATTTTATATGTTGTCCACATGCACACTAAAATGATTGAACGTACATACCAAAATGTGTCTACAACTCTACATAGATTTGTATTCATGTGCATGTGGACAAATGGTAAAACATCTTATATTGAAAAACGGTGGGAGTATGATCAAAACTTGAGTCTGCTCGTGGTAGTGACCTGTCAAACTGGTCGTTTGGAACTTGAAGGTTCTCTATCCCTGAACCCTTGGTTAGTCATGTACCTCTTCCTCCAATTTACTAACAAAAACGGAGGTGGTAAGGACATGACATTCCATCATACTTCTGAATTATAAGATGTTTTTGTAGGCTAAATTAGCATACCAAAACGTCTTATAATAGGGACTGAGGTAGTACTTGTTAAGGAACTACGACTTCACAAGTTGGAGGATTGGTGGAGAATATTGCCTTTGCCGGGTCATGATCAATGACATGAAGGTTGAAGACATAGCTTCGAGTCGGCGTGGTCACCGCCAGCTTAGGATATCCTTCATCACGAGTTCAACATCGCAACTTCACTATGATCGCTGATGCGGGACTGCAATAGATAGTTTTAATGTCCTA
This sequence comes from Poa pratensis, assembly GCA_947311845.1. NCBI lineage: Eukaryota > Viridiplantae > Streptophyta > Magnoliopsida > Poales > Poaceae > Poa > Poa pratensis. The sequence goes on from CAMZMU010000063.1 coordinate 47,243,390, forward strand.
CCCTGCATTGCATAGCATGTATAGGACAGGTGGGACTCGGGGTGGGAAGCTTTATACGATTCCCCGAAGATTACTCAGAAGGTATCTTAAGTTTCAACCAAAACTCATATCCCCTCTCGAGAGTGCTGGATGTTATCTCCCTCCCTGTAATTTTCTCCTTGGGACATTTTCACCCTGTCTCTGATGAATGAAAAAAAAAACAGGTAGGAGTCATGTGATCCTCCCGGTCCCGGTGACCCTCGATTTTCTTTTCAAAGGAATGATATAAAGCACAAGGGGACCTGCTCTGGATGTGGGGGACTCTCAGCCATGTGTATGGAGGACTCCCATTCGAAAGGAAGGTGGCGAACTCCTATGTAGGACTTTATAAACATGCCTCAAGGCACTAATAAAGATACAAGCTCTTCGGATCTATAAAAACGCAAGCCATCGAAGTCACTGTCACTACCATAGATTCGTCAAATGCATCCATCTTAATTCGTTGGTTACATCATTGTAACATTTGTATCATCCCCATATATACAAAGTCCAATAAACGAGTAACTCTATTATACACACAAGGGACCGGGATCCAGGTAATTTTTGTCTATTTGAGCATCCGGTGATCCGAGCGTTCTTACCAAACAGAATATATTACTCCACCATATGCTCGTGAGGTCTTGATATCTCCAAGACTTTATCCGTCGACGACCACCTATGAATATTTTATTCATACATAACTCAATAAAATCATTAACTAATCCAAATGAGTTATTAAAACCACCCTGTTTTATCCATCGACAACCACTCGTGGAACATTTCTTAATATATAGTTCAATGAAATCATTAAAACCATATGAATTACTAAAACCACACTTCAGAACTACATACACTTTTACGCTCATAACGCGTCTTGGCAAAAATGTCTCTGCTTCGGTGGTGATTATTATAAATAAAAAACTAGCGAATGGAAAATTTAAAAAGGGTAAACATTCTTAGAGAAGTTTTCAGACAACCATAGATATAGTACACCCTAAAAAAATGTATCTGAGTTAGAACTGAAAAGTGAACAAATTATTAGGTGACATATTTTGGCTTTGACTCTAAATGATAGGTGCAAGACTTAGTCAAGTAGTAGAAGGCAAAGTCCCATGCATGAGACCTCCGGTGGTCGAATGGTCGATACGTGTACTTGGCTGCAGCTTGCTATTGAGGGTTGTTGGGGATCCCATTTTCCAACAGATTTCGTGCGGGACTGTGACACCTTCCCTCGCTGCGCGCAGCCGCGGCAACACTAATCCTGGAGAACGAACGAGAAGTCAAAATGTTAAGCACGATCAAGCAAGGATAAGCACTGCAGAATGGCACCTGACCTAATACGTACCATTATTCTCAGTATTTTCTTGGAGTGCTAACTCCCTGATCCGTACGCATAGGAACGGAAATATCAGTAAAAAAACTGTCACTTGTTGGCAGATGTGTCGTGGGTTGTCCGGAAAAACTGTCCGACGTCACAAATGAATGGAGTCTGTAGAAAACCTTGTTAATATGCTAGTGGATGCATGTTTTTCTATAAGAAAAATTGTATTGTTCTCACGGCCTCTGCATTCACAAGATGTACACGGGATTATTAGCCGGTGACTATATTTGGACCATATTTGTATCTATCTTTCTCAAGGAAAATTGTATTTCCCCCACGATATCTGCAATAAGAAGATGCACACAGTAAATATGCTTCAAAGTTTATTACATCATCTTTGTGCAAGGGTTTGTCAGGTCCATATCCATATCGATTTTGACTTTGGCAAACCGGATATCCGATACTATATTAGATTATGTATAAATGAATTGGGTGGTGGAGTGGTTGCATTTTTAGCAATAGTGTTTTTCTAACATAAATAGAATAGAAATACTAAAAGCTTATATAACAAGTGTAATTAGAAGTCTTTGGTTGGGTAAGAAATGCATAAATGAACACTTGATAAATTGTTAGTGTATCATAAGAATATAGATTGTGCATGTTCCATATAATCATAGTATCCATCATTTCACTATGTTCATGAAGATTTAAATGTATAGCTTTATTTGTACCGTTGCGTCAAATATCGGTCATATTGACCGACATAACATTTTTTAATCTAAAAATGTATAAAAACATGACGTATCTGGTTTGGTGTGCTACATCATCGGTGTAGCTAGCCCACCAATTTGATATATCAATCTCATCGGTCCGTATATTAAACCTTTGCTTCTATATATGAATGATAAGAAGTCCATGGCCAACGTCATCATCCATACACTCTCGACAAAAGAAAGGCGATATCGATCTAAGTACAATCGACGTCGGCTAGTGATCTGCAAGTGAACAAACAACTAGTTAGAAAAGAATTGTGTAACCACGAACAGAAACCCACACGATCATATTGTACTCGAATTCAAGCTTCGGGAAGTCCATGGATCAAACTACTCGTAAAACCCAAAACAGTAAAATTATCTCTTCGTCAAAACTTCCACCCGTATAATGGTGCATGTATTGATCTCACAATGAATATTAGGCACGTGGTTACCCTGTATAAACTAGCAGTTAGTGGGGCTGCAAGAAGAAATTAGCAGATCATCCTACGTAAGCTAGCAATGTAGTTGCAGTATAGTGGAAACCTACTCAAACTACACGGTGAAATTAGTGACTGATTATAGTCAGTGTGTGTACCATGTTGTTGCTAGATCATGCATGCAGCCAGCCCACTACTCTGTGGCCACCTTTATGCATGTATAAATAGACATCCTGAAACATACTTGGCTCAAACACTAGCCTCCATCCTTACACTGACAGGCATTGTTAGGTCTTGTTAGTGAAGGAAAAACCATGGCGGCTTCACGTGCTTCCAGTACTGCACTGCTTGCTCTGGCAGCATTTCTCCTAGTTTGCTCTTCAGTTCCTAGTGTTATGGCGGGTGACCCGAGCCCTCTCCAGGATTTCTGCGTTGCTGATCTGATGAACCCTGGTATATAAAACCATCTCATTTTAGCTGTTGAATTTCCGTTTACGCAACATGCATACCTTGCATTCTAGCCGAGAGAGTGTCTATTCCAAAATCAGCCGAAAACTATTATTCCAAATCAGTGATCCTGAATGTTGATTGTAGAGACATGGTGTGTGCGCAAATATTATTCTGACTCAGAAACAGCGGATGCACAGATTCTCATCATGTCTAAATTGACGATCATTATGCGAGATTAATTTTGTGCATGCACATCTATACATGCATATGCAGTGTTTGTAAACGGCTTCGTGTGCAAGAACCCAAAGCTGGTGATGGCGAACGACTTCTTCCGCCCCGGCCTCAACATCCCCGGCAAGCTGAACGCGCAGGGCTCCGCCGTGACATTGGTGTCGGCGCTGCAGCTTCCCGGGCTCAACACCCTGGGCATCTCGCTGGCGCGCATCGACTTCGGCCCCAACGGGCAGAACCCGCCGCACACACACCCGCGCGCCACGGAGATCCTGACCGTGATCAAGGGCCAGCTCCTGGTCGGCTTCGTCACCTCCAACCAGGCCGACGGCAGGAACCTGCTCTTCACCAAGCAGCTGATGGAGGGCGACGTGTTCGTCTTCCCCCAGGGGCTCATCCACTTCCAGCTCAACAATGGGCCCGTCGCCGCCGTGGCCATCGCCGCGCTCAGCAGCCAGAACCCCGGCGTCATCACCATCGCCAACGCCGTATTCGGTTCCACGCCGCCTATCAGTGATCTGATACTGGCCAAGGCGTTCATGACGGAGAAGGACACTGTTGACTGGATCCAGTCCCAGTTCGCGCCGGCCATGAGCGGCAATAGCAGCATGGGCGGTGGCGGCGGCGGCATGGGAGGCGGTGGCATGGGAGGCGATGGCAACTATACCGGCGGTGGTGGTGGTGGCTACTACGCCGGCATGCGCAAGAAGCCTTAAGCAATGCCAGCGATCCATCGCCTTAAAGATTATACATTTGCTACTGAACAAAAAATACCTAAGCCACTGTATGATGTACGCTGTGGCCAGCGTTCGTACCAGTAGTAGTTTGTGTTGACTGAGGAGTACATAGTAGCTCTCTCGGTCGTAGTATATCGAATAAACAGTGGCGAAATATTGCATCGGTATAAATGGGTAGCCAAGAGATGCTGCATCTACTCTATGTGAAATAAAATCAAAAGGGTTTGTGACAGAATGATCAGCAGTTGAGACACAGATTTTCTCAGTACACTAAGAATTGCACGAATTCTGATTGAACTATTCAGTTTGTAAGATGAAGATTTTCAAGCCTAGCCTTTGTACTTTCCCAGCAGCAGCGTCCACACAATGATTTCTGCTCTCTGCTCTTATGTTGATGGTGCACTGTATCAAACAAGTACGGTGCCCACGAGTTTTAAGTCAACCAGTCATCACGTCATCTGACGATCACCAGTTGGCTGTAAACGGCACATAGATTATTTTACTTCGATCGTTCTATTCTCTTGAACGGTAAAGCATTATCGCAAACGCAGCACCACACATCCAAATCCCAAATCCATACTTTCAGAATGCCGAAGCTATTGCAGCTTTCATTTTGTGACAAAAATTGCAGCTTTCAAGCCAACAGCCCAAAATTGCAGAAGAGAGCAGATACATTATGACAGTGCTAGCAAGATAAATAACGCTGAGAGCAGGAGGACAAGCCATTTCTATGCTGTGTTTTCGGAAGTAGTTATTACAGACACAAAGCGACTTGTGTTTTCCTTCGTTTTATTCTCTTGAACACTCAAGCATTATTACAGACGCAACACAACGCATATGAATTCTAACGGATTCCAAATCCATACTTTCAGAATGCCAAGCCATTGCGGCTTTCATTTTCAGACAAATAGTCTGGCCAAAATTGAAGGGTAGATACATTCGTGCTAGCAAGATAAATAAACCCTGAGAGCAGCATGACATGCTGTGTTGTCGCAAGTATTTGCAGACTCCAAGCTCAAGCAGCAGCGGAGTAGATGTAGGAATATGTTTCCTCTCATCATTCCAGGCATCAAGGGAGCATAGTGTGCATCCCTTTTTTTTATCTTGCAACACTACGATCTTGACAGAACACCTTTTGAGCTGCAATTCAGTCGAGAAAAGAAACAATCAGGGATGCTAATGTGTGAAAATCAGAAGCCAGCCAGAGATCAACCATATGTTACTTTAACACCGTGAACCAATAATAAACAAGTGTTTCTATGTTTTGCAGAAATGTGTGGATGCAAATACTTTTTGAAACACCTACGGAACAGCGACCATAGACCGAGGAATCCTGAACAACATGTGCACTAAGTGAGGACAAACCTGGGGACACTGCCACGTCGGCGTAAGTCGTATTCTGTTGCTTGTCGAAGGGCCCTAGCAAATGCTTTGAAAGATGCCTCGATGATATGGTGTGAATTGTTCCCCGCAAGCTTCAAAAGAAAATAGGAGTGAGTGCAGGGTTACGCCACTCAATTAATTGGGGTCCAAAACAATTGTCTTGACTCGTATGTCACCAACATAAATTCTAACATTGACCCAAAGATTTGGAAGAGGGTTTTCTTGGAAACTGAAGCAACATTATACCTGACGGATGTGAAGCGTCATCCCAGATGTATTCACAATGGACTGGAAAAAGTGCTCAACTAGCTGTCATAAAAGATATTAAATTATTGTTCGCCTATGCTGATAGCAGCAATATACGGAGTAAGAGGATTTCACACCCTAACTAAAAACCAGGCTAACATGTCTTTTGAAGATTTGTCAAAAAGTATCATCTGAAGAGAAGAAGAGTGGGATTTAATAAAATTAAAAGATGAAGGTAAACTTGAACTGAGTATGTCAGATTTCACACGAAAATCTTTCTAAAGTCTGACATAAAGAAATGAAACATCAAAAACTTTTGGAAACAACATAGCAGAATTGAAAATGGCTGACAATTTTTCACAAATTACCTGTGTATCATATTTGCCAACTCGTGCAGTAGAAATATTTAAGCCGCAGCTCAAATGTGGTCGACCAGATAGATCCTGGATACAGTTGAAAAAAGAATGACCATCAAACATCTATAATTGACAACAGTAAGGAATGACCGTCAAACATGCAAGGCAAGGTTGAATTGTTTAGTAGAGATTTGCATATTGGCCATTACAAAATTGACAACAGTGTCACAATTGTCAAACAAGAAACATTTAACCCAAAATTAAGATATCATGGAGAAAAATAACTTCAACACTCTCGAATTCAAGTCATCAGTGGTCGACCAGATAGATCAGGAATTCAAGTCATCAACCTATGTGAGATAGATTACTCTTTAAAGCTATAACAGAAATACTAGTCCTCAGTAAAGCAAAATGACTACCATTCATGATACTAGTCCTCAGTAAGTCAAAATCTGCACATAGACCAACCTATCATAACATTAGATGCTCATGAAAACATAAGAGGACGAGAATAATTTAACGCCTGATCATTCCCCAAGTGAACAAACAGACGTTTGCAAGTTATGATTCTGTTATGTGTCAGCACAGGGTAAAAGGTTCATTAGCTCATAAGTGCCAACACGGACATGCACCCTCCTGAATGGAGGTTAGAGAACTGTGCATTTCATAGTATGATAATGCAGAAGATGGTCCTGCATACCAGTATAACCTCAACTGCTGCCTCATCAAGTGGTGCTGTAAAATGCCCGAACCGGTTAATTCCTTTTCGATCTCCAAGTGCTTGAAGTAACGCCTAAAGGCAATATTTAAAAAAAAAATAAGCACGGTAATTACTTCGTCTATAAATAGATCACAGAACACTAAATTAGGACAATTCACCATGAGGCAAAGAACATAAATTTTGTAATGAGGTCAAATTGGCTCCTGGTAAACAATAATTCATATAACTACTTCAAGAAGTACAGCCGTTAAATTTAGAAGTAATTATAGAAAAGCAACACTCACCGTTCCAATTGCCAAAGCAATATCTTCATTCGAGTGATGATCATCAATGTGTGTGTCACCCGTCGCATTCACATATACGTCGAAGAGTCCATGAGATGCCAGTTGCTGTAAGTCATAGACTGAAAGTTAATGCCTAACTATGAGCGGAAAGAAAGAACACAAAGGAAGCAAGAGTTAGAACTTTCTACTGCCAAGCACAAGATATACATAGAACAGAATACTAGACAATTCAAACTTTCAAGTGCAGCGGCAACCTGTGTAAAAGAAATATTTCTCAAAAATATTGGTTTCTTTTTGGTCTTGCATCGGTTTTTGCTACTTTAGCACATTATTATTGTTTTTGTATCATGTTGACTCCAGATGTATGGCCTTAGTCACCCACAGTAAACATTGCTGTCAGTTTGTCACTGATGTGGAATAACCAAAGCCATACATTTCACAATACAGACATTAGTTAATAGGAGGAAGAGGAGTGACAGACTTCCCATGGACAACATCACAGCAGGGAAAGAAAAACCGAAGAGCATTTCACCTCATAAATGCTCAATATCACCTGTAAGACGTGAAACTCAAACGAAGCAGACTTTTCTTCAGGCTTAATTGTGTATACATTACTTTCTCCCTATAGCAACAGGATTGCAATAATGGTACACTTAACCATCTAAATATAGTGTGACCTACATGAAGGCTTAGCCCATGAGAAATTCAGAACAATATCGCCTTTTTATGTGTGTGTTTGCCGATTTAATGGATTGCCGTTAAGGTATTCTTACGATTACGAGGCTCCATTAGGCTCCATTTCGCTTTTGTTTGCACGACGAGGTTACTTTTGCTCTTCAATAAGATGCAGTAGATACAATTTCGCTTCGAAACAAATCCCGAGGATTTTTTATAAATAACTGCGCTACCACAAATCCACATTCATATGTTGTCTATAGAACAAATCTCAATCCATAACTACTGAGTACTGACGCAAGGAGTAAACCATTGTGTTTCTGAAAAAAGGAGTAAAGCATACTCACATCAAGCATATGATCCAAGAACGGTATCCCTGTGCTGCAGTCGGCAACGCCAGTGCCATCCAAGTTTATCTTCACATGCACATTTGTCTCCTTGGTTACCCTCTTGACCTCTCCCAACCTAGAAGACACTGGAAATTTCGAACACAGTAAGTGATCGCTAGTTGGGAAGCTGAACAACAAACAGTGAAACAGATGGTCCTAATCAACATCATGAAGCAGCAAAGCAAACATCGCCGAAATCAAGTCAACGACGATGCAGAAACCACCTGTGGAGTCTTCAGACGCCACCGGGGAGCCGTTCCCGCCAACGCCGGCGGCAGCCATGATGGCAGCCGACCTCAGGCGAAGCGACGATCCATACGGTCGAGCGGGGAAGGCCACGGCAGCCCCCGACCTCACCGAGGATTTGGGGACCGGAGAGGCCCCCGCGGAGTGTAGGCGGGAGAGGGAGGGGGAGACGAACGGCGCGGTGGTCATCGGTGATAGCTCGCGGTTGGTGCGCGGGCGATGTCGACGAATCGAAAGCGGGTGAGCCGAGGTTGCGGTTCGAGCTAGTGACTGGGTAATTCGGCAAGGCTCCACTGAAACCGAGGTCGCACAGAATAAGCTCCGCAATAGAGGAGGTGGAGCTGTCGCGAGGACGCCGGCGTGGGGCACTCAGGGTCGTCGGCGGCGGCGGAGTGGGCGGCGCAACAAGGAGGAGGAGGAGGAGGAGTGGTCGTCAGCGGCCTCCGAGGTGGGTGACGAGACGTTGCGTCCTGAGACTTGGGTTGGGCCGGACAGATTGGGCCGTGTTGGGTCATGGTGTCCTGAAGTTGGAAAGGACTACTAAGCCTAGAGACATAGGCCTATTTAGACAGGTTTTTCTTTGGTGGTGAACATAACCATTTTTATTTTTCCATAAAAAAACAATTTTATTTCTCTCCCTACAAACCTGTTATATTTTTCCAGGAAAATTTATAATTTTCTGGTGTATTTTGAAAAGAAAAGATTCACTGATTTTGTGTAGATAATATTTTATGCTGCGTGCAGAGCAGAATCAAGTGATGATGAGAGAGGTTATGCGGGATCCCTCAACCATCGGGGTAAGTTTCTGGTGGTGGTGGTGGTGTTAGGAATATTGTCAAGGCTTCGGTCTGAGTTACAAGTTGAGGCTTCAGTCTGCGTTAAAATGGTTGTATGTGCAACGTACTTCCTATTTAACCCGATTAGTTATGCTTAAGTCCGATTCGGTGAAATTTGTGAACTATTGGAAGAGTCAGTCGTATCTTGTTGTAGCTAGCGTCCTGATCAAGGAAGCATGTAGTATGCATTTTTGGAATCTTTGATCCTACCTTTTGTCGGCACATTCGCACATTTTGTGGCACAATTGGGTGTCGGGTTGGAGGGTCCTCATTTATGACCTCTTCGATTCACATAAAACACATGATAGGAAAACAAAATATTGCAGTGCCATGCTATTTTGAATCTTACATGATTGTCATTTGTTCGATTGCGTCACCAGAAATCAGAGGATTCTTTTCAAGGGGTTTTGATGAACACAAAAATTTCCTATTAGATGTGGTACAAATAAATCCTTAAAAGGCCTATAGGATTCAACCATACGAATCAAACAATCAGCTGATCCTCTATAACTTCTACCCACCGTGCATAAAAAAGATGTCTCGACTTTATATAAATTTGCATCTATCTAGACATACTTTAGCATATAGATATATATAAATTTCTGCGGAGTACAAAGTTGCTACATCTTTTTATGGACGGAGTATAAAGTTGCGACATCTTTTTATGGACGGAGGAAGTATATATAAACAAGCTTTGAGTCAAATATGCGTTTAGTCTTGACAGTGAATCTCTTGGTTGGGTGATGTCTTTGTGCTCGTAGTTGCAACTTGCAAACCTGAATAGCCGTGCAGTTTGAGCAATGAATATTTTTCCCAAAATACGTGTTGAATGCGATGGTGACCCCTGTAAGTAATGTGTACCTGCAGGATAATTAGCCATGAAACAGCTACGTGCAGCCGTATCCACCGTGACCATATTCATGACCCCATCCATCAAATACACTGCTAAAATCAAACGAGCAATGATCAAGCAAATATAATAGAGCAAAAAAAGAGGAGAAAAAAAAGAGGTCGATCGATCGACAAGGACGTCCATTCATGGCAAGGCGCGCATTGATTGCGAGCAGTTGCAGCAAATTGACACATACGGATACAGACGAACGGATCAGGGTCAGATGAGACCCAGCTGCTGATGAAACGTGCATGCACATACAGTATGTTTTGTTTGCTCCTTCCAAGTTCCAACTGCTTGCAATTGGATGGATCGGACGAGCATAAATGTCAACAAGGAACCAACCCTGCATTGATGGGAGAACCATTTATTGCGCGGGGCTTGTTCTTGAGCTCTCTCTCTCTCTTCTTCCAATCAGTTGCAAACCACAGGACACAGGTGCATGCATGGAGACTTTCAGAGGTTTAATCAGCCCAGGGTTGGCGAAACTAACAAGTTTTAGTACGTGGTAGTAGTTGTTTGCAGAGAATTTTTCATCCGCATGCATGGTTGCTGAGCTGCAGCTGCTGAAGCACTGTGCGGCTCATGACTTTCTTGAGCCAACAGGCCAACGGATAAACTGGCAGAGGCAGGTAAGCAGCTCTGGATCGGAGTTCAGAGACGCAAGCAAATCATGGGATGAACGTAAGTGGTTGCCCTTAATTAACCATTGTTTGGTGCAGATTTTCTCGTTTCAAATTTCCATGAGTCGTTCCAACTGCTCTGCCCCTACATGTCGATTGAGTTACATCGATCAAACTTGCTTTATAAACGGGCGGCGCGCGGCCCATGAATGAATGACTGATGAACAAGTTGGGTGCAGACAAAGTCCAGGTCCTACGTGTACGTGCTGTTCATTGATTGCCGCCTCAACCGTGTCAAGAAAATGGACCATATCTATATGTGGGCGTTTGTGTATTTATGGGCGCGTTAAGTTCTCCATGCTGACATTTGCAAGTTGAGAAATGGTGGGGGTGCCACTCAACTTGTTGTGCTCTCTTCTTTTCCAGCTTATATCATGCTCATGCATGCATGTAATCACCAATTGACTATAGGGCTAAGAAGTGTCTTTGGCTCACAAATATCGGTGCTCCCTCCATTTTAAAATATTGAAAAATTATGTTTACAAGTTTCAAAAAATACTGAAAATTATTCTGGACATAGCCAATGACATGTCATGCAAGCATGACAAATCGCAATGCTAAATTGTTGTCATACTCGGATACACACCGAAAGGGCTCGCTGTTGAGCATCGTGGTGGGTCCCACCCACGTTGTCTCCTCCCCCATGTTTCTTTCTCTTCTTCCTCCCGTTCATCCCCAATTTCTCTCCCCCCCCCCCCCCAAATTCTTTCTCCACCGCAGACCAAACCAGGGCCAGGCCGAGCCGGAGTTGCCGGAGCCGCGGCTGGCCGCGGCGAAGGCGGTTCCGGCGAGGAGCAAACTTCGGTGGGAGGGTGCAGGTCGGGGGGGGGGGAATCGAAGGAAGTCGCCACCGCATCTTCTTCTCCGGTGAGTCGACGGCCAGGCCGAGCCGGAGTCGCCGGAGCCGCGGCTGGCCGCGGCGGAGGCGGCGCCGACGACGAGGAAACTTAGGTGGGGGGGGGGGTGCAGGTCGGGGGTGGGGAAAACCGAAGGGAAGCCGGCCGCCGCATCTTATTCTCCGGCGAGTCGACGGCCAGGCCGAGCCGGAGTCGTCGGAGCCGCGGCTGGCCGCGGCGGAGGCGGCGACGGCGAGGAGGAAACTTAGGTGGGGGGGGGGGGGTGCAGGTCGGGGGTGGGGAAAACCGAAGGGAAGCCTGCCGCCGCATCTTCTTCTCCGGCGAGTCGACGGCCAGGCCGAGCCGGAGTCGCCAGAGCCGCGGCTGGCCACGGCGGAGGCGGCGACGGCGAGGAGGAAACTTAGGTGGGAGGGGGGGGTGCAGGTCGGGGCTTCTCTTCCTCCTCTGTGCGGTCTTCTTCCTCCTCCGTCCGCTGTGGGGCCCACCACGTGCGCTGTCGAAAACCGCGCGACAGGAGCCTTCCTTGCGCGCGCGCAAGCTAGCCATGCCCGATACACACTATTGTCATTTTTCGGTACCACATAATACAAATTGTTTTGTGTTCCATTTTTTTATGCTTGCAGGACATACCTATCATTGGCTTCATTCGGATTTTTTTTTAGAATTTATTGAAACTCGTAAATATGGTTTTCAAATTTTCTTTTCAAATGGAAGGGAGCACTGAAATTAGGGAGGCAGAAATCTACACTCCTACGGGTCTAGCATATCTCAGAATTCATGATCTCATCCATCGTCATCCGCTCCCAGGATTTTATTTTGTCACGGCCGCACATGAGGACTATTATCCAGTCCGTCGGCTAACTGGTCACAATTCGAATTGATAAATATGAACACCATGCTGCTCCATTATTCCATTAACATTGACCGTAGCTATCATCATCATCATGAGGCGGGTATCCTTTTTTATATCTCTGGTCAGCTTGTTAATGACATCACGCACACTACCTTCAGACAGCTAGGCAAATTTTCAACAAAAAGAACAGCTACCTTCATTAGTTCTGCAGAAGGGTGTACGTATGTGAACGTAGACGGTCAAAGGACGCGTACTCGGACGAAAAAATTCGAAATGATTTCTCCGTGGGGTAATTCCATGAGAGCGAGGCAGCGGGTCAAGTGAACGACTGAACGTACACCACCTTTGAATGGTAGCGCACGTGTGAGAAGGGCTATACTGAGCGGTATGCATTCGGCCTTTCTCGATTTTGAAAGGTTGGTCTCCAGGCTCCAGACAAAGCAGCTCACATGATGCCTTATGTTCAAATTCGATGGTGGCATTGGTGGAATAACAGAGATAAACTCAGAGGAGGGGAGATTCCGGCTACCTCTGATGATGTTGTACGTCGCACTCTCAGCCAGACGGATGAATTCCTAGAATTGTTTGGGAAATCTAAGAAGACCACGGAGTATGATCGCATGAAGTGGAAGGCGCCTGCTGATGGTTTTCTGAAACTGAACTGTGATGCATCGTTTCAAACAGATAATAACTATGCAACCTGGGGAGTGGTCGTGAGAGATCACCAGGCTAGGGCGAGGTGGTTACCGCGAGTGCAGGCAAAACTGTTGGTCTCAGAGACGTTTTCAGTGCAGAACTGCATGCACTTACACGAGCAATTAAGGTTGCTACTTCCATCGGAGCAATACGTGTAGTTTTTGAGACTGATTCTGAACTTTTGGCCATGGCACTGAATCGGAAAGGCCATGATTTCTCCCAGCTAGCAAAACCTCTTGAGTTGAGAAGTTGTGCACTGTGGACGATCAGCAAACAAAGTTGCCCATGAGTTAGCTACTCGAGGGAAAAATTGTAATGCCCAAGAGGTTGTAATCTGGGATGTTGATGTTCCGGCCAATGTGGCCAAAGTTGTAGTGGGCGATTTGCCCAAGTTATCGTGATAAAGCTTGTTGCTTTCCCTTTAAAAATAAAATGGATATTGCACCATATCATTTTTTGTGCGGTTTGGTTTGAATTCCGGTTTTGCCTTTTTCTTACGCGGCTGCAAATTCTTTCACAGTCGATGTTGAGAATTAGCCGATCTAATTATTGAGATTCATGTGAGGGGCGAGAGAGATCTACTCGAACAGCTATCAATGGATATTAATAAATAAAATGTAATAGAGAATTCTTGTATGTTCATGCTCATCAAGCCAGTCTTTTACTTTCTCAATTTTACTTAATTCAGTTTTTGTGTTTTAAACGGGTTTTAATTTAAAATTCTCATTTTTTGTTCTTCCCGTGAACTATCTTGGAAATAGTTCATTATGTGTGGGGAGATAAATTTCCAAATCCAAGGATAAGCACATAGAGTTTTGTTTGCTAGAAGGTCCACTTATCCATTAACAATCATAAAAAACAGTAGAAATAAATCTGAAATTAATAAAAAAATATTAAAAAATCATTATAGCACCTAGCAAGAATTACAAGCACTGTGAACCGAAGACACGCTTCCGTCCTCGTCCCTCCCTCCCCAGAGTTAGGAAAACTTTGTTGTAGAAGTAGTAGAGTTTGTTATAGTAAATAGATAGAAAGTTGCTGTGTTAAGACTCTAAAGGATTAACATGTTAGAGAACCTTATTCAAACATATTCTATCATTAGGATGTCGCCGCCGCTTCAAAACCCGATGAAGACACGCTGACTAATTAAAACAAGAAGTCTGAACCCTCACACTGGCGAGAGGCTGGGGTCTGCCACACCTCCAAGACTATACAGGTCACTGGAGGGGTGGACCGATAACGTCTTTGGTGAAGGGGCGGAAACCCTGAATGCCTCGGGATTGCCTCTCTTTCTCCTTCTACTCTTGTTTTGGTATAGTTTTATTCTCAGGCTGTAAAAGAATTTGCAAAACAAGAATCCATGAAACTCCCACAGAGAATCCAGGATGAGCATTTGCCTGGCCATGAATGCGCGGATAACAGTCTGTTCATTAGTAAGTGCAGTCCAAAGATCAAGAAGGTGATGGCATTCAATAGGCGATACAAACGTCCTTTTTTGAGTCGATGGATGCTTAACTCTTGAGTGCGAAGATTTAATTATGAGACATACTTTTTCCATGCTACCATCAAATTCAGTCGCTGGTGCTAAATAAATGGGTTTGTTGGGGCACCCATAGGGGTCCTCGATCGCCTTCTTTTGAACGAACAAAGTTCTGAAGAGGCTGGGAGCAGATGCAGCACATGAAGATATCTATGTATTGGAGCCACCTGCTTGGCCGGTGGGGACTTCGTCGTCAAGCAGCTAACCGAATCCTTCCAAGACCTTCTTAAACGTGCGTACCAATTGGTAGATATCGTAGCAGCGGCCTGCATCCAGAGAACTCACCGTGTTTGTCGTGTTCTTTTTACTAGTCACTCCGTTCAGAAAAGACCTGAAATAGATGTATCTAGACAAATTTTAGTTCTAGATAGATCCATTTTAGCAACTTCCTTTTTCAAACGGAGGGATCATATCGCAGTAAGAACATATGAAGTCATCTGGAGTTCACACAGCTTCGATATGTAACACACTAGGATTACCTTTTTGTTAAGTGATGAACAGTGTATGTTTAGCAGCATAGTAACAGTGTAGTTCTCCTGAAAGGAACAGCTGCGTTCTACAAGTACGCATGTTGGTGTTATTGTTTGGGGAAGTACTTCTTTTTCTTAAGTTGCTTTGCCTGATTAATTGGATGAAAGAGTTCTTCATCTGCATCTCAAGTATAGCTAACCACTCGTACCAGCTCCTTAATCGAGGTGTTGATTCAGAAGCCCAAACTAAACGTGTTTAATACTGCATATGGACGGAGAACCATTAATTAATCAAGAGACAAATCCAAATTACAAACTAAACGAGGAAAATCCCATCTGCTTTTAGGTGGCACGCTTTCATGATGGATGGGGTCGATCGATCCAGCTTGCGTGCGAATTAAGTTCGTCTCACAGGTTGTTGCCCGTTATTTAAAACCTTTCCATTCAGTAGTTATGGAAAACAATCTCCGCCTTCAATTCCTGATTAGATGTGGCGAGTTATGATTGCAGTATTGTGGAGCCTTTAAAACAAAAGATACGTACCCAATTCAGTTTCTTTTCTCGTCATAAATACTACCAAGCTGCCGCCATTTAATTCGGTGCCATCCTTTTTATAAATATCTCCCAAATAATTGTGTGTTCCTATTTTCAAATTATCTTTGTGTATGTCAATGCTAATTATGTATTTCTGAAAGTACTAGTAGTACTCCACTATTTTAACATGATGGAGTAATACAAATATTATTTTCCTGATTTGGAAAATTTTATTAGGGTCTTAAAATTTAGTACTAGTAACGTTAATGGTTGCTCCGAGTTAGAGACGACAATATGAGACAACACAATGACTGATCAAAGTTTGTGTTAGAGTTACGGTTGGGTTCGCTTATGGTTTGATGGTTCAACGACAGCCAAGATATGAATTTGATGCCACTTTCTATAAATTATCTTGAGTGTAGCGGTGTTCTGACTTCAAACTTAAGTTTTGCACATCGCTATTTCTTTATGAAAATGATATTCTACTTACTTTTTCTGAAGATTCTAATTAATAATAATATTCACGTTAGGAAGATTTTATTATCTCTCAAATATTTAGTACTTACTAACTAGTAAAATTAATGGCTTGCTGCTATGAATTTTATGTGAACACTAGTTGAATGCCCGTGCGTTGCAACGGATTCCTGTAGATTTTTTTTTTCTAATAGTGATAGAGGAGAGGGTGCAAAATAAATACATGAGCCATCATTTTTATCGATTCAGACCAATTTGGTTGATTTGGTTTTGTACTTTGTTTCAGGACATTGCCTACAACTGAATATCTCGATATTTGATCGGTATCTCCCAAAAACATCATACATTCGGTCGTGATTAAATTAACTAAATAGTTTGGTCTGAAGGATAGAAATGAATGTAAATTTACTCCACTTTTTATGGTGTGCGGATAAATGCAAGTTCATTTCACCATACTAAAATGAGCACTGCTTGGCGTACAACGTTTTTTCGTGTGACGCCTGTACGACGGACCGATCAGCTTTAGAACAACTTTTCAACAAGCAACTTCGGATTGATTTATCGTACAAGAATCGGACACAAAACCTTGGATGCAAAGCAATATTGTAGTAAAATTTAGGGCCGGAATTTTTCGTTATGTAAAAAATTTAACACTATTAAGAGAATGTGTAGAGGCTAATTTCTCGAAGCATTTTTTATAACAGCTTGAATTAAATATGCTTAAAGAAATATGTTCAATTATTTATTCCAAAAATTCAATGCTATAAAAAAACGCGCAAAAAAAGTTTATACATCCATTTTATTTGTGAAAATCTTGTCCAAATTTTCAATTTGCAATTATACCATGCATATTTATTATGTTTTTGGCAACCAAAACCATGATATATATGTATATATTATCGTAATCAACAGCTCATGGTATTGTACTGTTACAAAACAAACTCTAAATGAAATGAGCAAATTATTGAGGTCTTCAATATATTTCTTGTTCAAAGTTATAATCTTGTATTCTTCTGAGGGTAACCGCCAAAATGACGTACCGATCAAACAATAAAATTGTGAATAACAATGAGGATTATCTAACAATTTTGTTTCTTATCCACAATGCAAAGGGTGCGTGCTCGAGATATCCATTTAAAGTAATTTACCAACACTAGTATTTCAGGAAACATCAATTGAATCTGCCCTGTCGACGTCACTGGGGTGATGAAGGTACAAACCACCATTGTAGAAGATATTATCCGGGTTAAATCTTTCGGGACCATATTCCTCGTGACAACCATGAGATAAACTCCGAAAATGATTCGGGAAGCAAAATCCGAGAGACCACACATATAGAGTTATGCTCTTCCAACACCACATTTAATGCCGTGATGAAGATTTTGTGGTCGAACGGCCCGAAAAGCACTTACTATAGATGATATTCTCTCTATCTATGCGAAGGACATGAGGATGACGACTACAAAACCCTAACCCAATCTATTGACATGAGGATGACCACTACCAGAACCCTCACCTAATCTATTGAAATTCTGACTCCACATCCCTCCTGGTGTCAGCGAGGCCAATTGAAGGATTGGCATCAACATTAGGAGGAGGCGGATGCGGAGACAATAGGTAGGATTGTATTGAGAGAGGCGTTGACTGGGAGGGGAATCGACACTTGGAAGAGGCAAATGCATATGCTTACTAGTAATGTTAAGATTTGTTCTGAAGTGAAAACAATATGAGACAAAAACAAAATAACATACTACATTGAGTGCCTAAATTGTGGTGACAAGCACGTAGTGCTTAAGAGTGGTTAAGCAAGAGCCTAGCACTGGAGGGAAGATGAGAGGTTGTGGCGATGAAGGGAACATGCTTGGATGATCGAGGGTGGTTGGTGAAGACAACACAATATTGACTAGGTTTGGAACAAACTATAGGATGACAGTGAAAAAAAATGTTCGGTTAGCAAGAATAGGACAATACGGTCATTTGCGCGTTCTGCAAGCAAGAGAGGGGCATCGGAGTTGAGGTGCCCAAGTGGGTACCGAGGGAGAGAAAAAGATGGCTACGACTACGAGAGTCATAAGATATCGATCAAGACTCAAGACACAAGAGGCATTGATCGGTGATGCTATATTTGCCAAAAGATGAATATTTAACACATAAACGACTCCATTGTTCATAAAGATCAGAGGAGTCCATGATTAATTTGCACTATCCATGGCCAATCCATATATTCATTTCAATTTAATTCAGCATAAATGTTTTCCAATTTTATGGAAATCATTATCCCAATCTTTCCATTTACATATAAATTATTATCGCACACGGCATTGCTCTATTCTAAGCTAAAAATAATGCCCATGAATTGATGAATATATGGTGGATGGATATTCAATTAATCTAGCAATGGATTTAGTGGTTGCACCTGTTTCTAGATGAACAATAACGGCAAAATAAATATATACGCATATAAATGGAATTAAATAAAGCGCATAAATCGAGCGCCATACGGCAGGTGAAAGGTTAATTCTTTGCCAAAGTATCAGCGTGGGTATGCAGAATAGTAAATGCAAAACATTGAAACGGAAGTAAATCCTGAATCCAGCCTCTTCGATTGGAGTGGATTTATAAACAAGAAGCAAAGCAAAACCCATCCCCGCGAGAATTTCGAGCAGTAATTGCATTGAATAATCGTCCAACCATTTCCCAACGACGCCAATTAATAGTGATCCTTAAACACACAGCCCAGGTCCCTGGCGCGTGGGCCCCGCGCGTCGGTCGCGCCGGCGGGCTCCAGGTATATATATAGGCGCACCCCACCAAGAACTGCCAAACACCCCCACCGATCGATCTCTCTTCTCTTCTCTGCACGAACAATCACAGAAAACCAGAGCAGAGAGCAGAGCTGACCTGCTGAGAAAGGGAATTTGCAAGGGTGAGAGAGAATGGCGGCGGAGGTCAGCTCTATCGCGAGGATGCTGCGCGGGGAGGCGGTGAAGAGGGGCGGCGTTGGGCCCAAGTCGGAGATGGTGACGATGGATCTTCTTGGCGGGTGCGGCGGCGACAGCGCCGGCGGCAGCTGCGGGGACGACGAGGTTGTCGACCTCGAGGTGAAGGTGCCCGTAGGCTGGGAGAGACGGCTTGACCTTCTGGTAATTATCTTCTTCTCGCCCGTTCTGTTCCTATCTTCTCTGTTCTTCCGATCCCATGGGACCGGTTTGTTCGTGTATGAACGCGTTACATGTGCATGTTTGGTGCTTAATTAAATTCGCGTTCGTCTGGATCAATCCTGTATATATTAATTTTGGAAATTCTTCATCTGTTAGATTACAGAGTTTTGTTCTTTCAGTTCATACTTCGAGAGAGATATCGATCGGGTTTAGATTGCTTATCAAAATTCCTCTGATCATGCAGTCCGGCAAGACGTTCCTGACGCCCCACCGCAACCAGGCCGTCCAGGGCAGCCACCAGGACCTCAACCTGCCTCCCCAGGCGGCCGCCGCCCCCACTAACATCACAACCTCTGCCGCGGTCTGCACACTCGACATGGTACGCTCCGCCCTGCAGCGCGCCGCCGCGGTGCGCTCGGCCGCCTCGCCGGCCACGTCCTCCTCCTCGTCTGCGTCTACCTCCTCTTCGTCCTCCTCCCTGGGCAAGCGCAACCGCTCTCCGCCGGCAGCTGCTGCGACCACGGAGTCGCCAGCGAACCCGACCATGCGTGCGGCCGCGTGCCCGTCCTGCCTCACCTATGTGCTCGTCGTCGAAGCCAACCCCTTGTGCCCGCGGTGCGAGACTAGGGTGCCGCCGTTCGCTAAGAAGACCGGTGCCGACGGCAGCGGGAAGAAGCCCAAGATCGACCTGAACGCCGCAGCCGACGAGACCGAGTGAAAAGACAAATAAAAAAGAGAATTAGATTTTTTTTCTTCTTCTTGGAAAAACTTTGTCCAGTCAATTGATCTCTTGATAAGTTTTAGAATTTTCACCAGAAACATATTACATGTTTTACAGTAGAAATTTTATGATTGTAGGGTAAAATCAGATATGAAAGCTGGTGGACTCATACGAATCTCCTTGATTAATTTGTAGCTGTACAAGCTAATACTATTAGGTTCATGTCATCAGGCCATTCTTTTTGTCAATTTCTCTCTTTGGTAGTACTGTACAGTACTTCATCATAGATGTGCAAATTAGGGGAAATATGCAAGGCAAAAGTTTTGTATGGACAATTAATAACCTATCGGTGTGGCAACTGAACCGGATCTATGTGGCCAAAATTTTAATACATTTTAATTTCATTGCACACAAGGAATACAAATAGTATACGTTCTTGAAAAACAACATTTGTACGCGTACTCTGTGTTTTTTATACTGTATCTACCGTGTAGTATATGAGAGTGGTATCCATGAACAATGATGTAGAACAATCAGAGTACATAAACGTGGTCACATCGATCCAACCAGAGTACGAGGGCGATGTGGGGGTTCCTATTGGACTAGAACTGATAGGCTGCTGCCAAATCCAAATCCACGTCCTCTGTCTGACCGTATTTGATGAGATTAGTATTCCTTGACTGGTATAAACATCGCATTGTGTAGTGGACCAAGTTCAGGAAAATGTTGAGAACCACTTCATGATTGGTAGGAATTCAGAAAAGAATCCTTTAGAAATGCAAAATCAAGCCTTCTTTTACTTTGCCCGTCTCAAAATATAAGGAATATTTTTGACTTGTTAAGACACGACTTTGATCAACAAATGTTATGTGACTAATACTGACCAAATATTAGGGAGGTTGTTGTTTGTTAAAGTCATTTTCTTCACGAATAAAAATATGCCTATTCTAGTGACAATAAAAAAGGATCTTTGGATCCCGAGCTCCACTGATCTTGATATTAAAAAATAAATAAATAAAACATTTTAATGTTTGAAAAATTCGAAAAAGAAATTTACATGTATACATATAAATGTTATCTACATATTTGCATACTTTTATTTGATAATGCATTGTACTGTAGTCTACACAAAAATCACAATATCATGGCTTTGGAAAAGGTGAAAATGAACTTGTTTTATTTGCTACATTTGTCTTTTTTATGCAGATCACGTATGAGATTATATTTCGCTTCAAATTTGGCCATACATAGTAGACATGTATATGTAGTTGTATGTTTTTTTAAGAATTTTTTGGGGCACGAAAATAATTTTTTAGATTTTTTTAAAAGACGGGAGAACTGGAGCTCACCAGTAAGAAGTTTTTTCCACCATAAAAACACACTAGTAAAAGAGATATACATCACTCTAAGTAGCTTTTCCCAAACCTTCGAATTATCGTCTCTTGTACGGGGCCAAAACCTTTATGTCGTAGACATTTTTTTATAGAAATGGGGTTGGAAGCCACAGCCTCTGCATTGATGTCGTATACATGTAGTTGTGAATGACCAACCATTTAACCCTACCACTATGGATCTACTTACCACTCCCCCCAAACGTGTGTGGTCACATTAGCAATTTTTTCCTCTTTGTATCTGCTTGTTCCTTTTGTTACTCCTTTCTTCCCATCTTTTAGATTTTGTCTTGTCCCTTTGTATGTCATCTATATAACCATGTTTTTAAAAAAAGATAAGAAGTATGCCGTTTCAATGATATAGGAAAAAAAGAGTTGGCTAGTTTATAAGAAAAACAGGCTGAAGACCGATACAACAGCAGGGCCACTCCATAGGCCGAACAAACAAGGCGACCGCCCCGGGGCCCGAGAGAGGATGGCCTCAAAAACTAAAGTATATATATAAATGTTATATGTATTTTCATCTTTCACGTATAATAGACTATTAACAATTTGTAAATACCTTAGTTTACCTTAACACTTGTGCACAACAGAACAACATAATGTAAGTTTAACTTGTCAGCTAGTATCCTTGTGAATAATTTACACGAGCTATATTCACTAACAAATAAAAATCATGAACATATTATAAACTTATTACTGTATCCATCATAACTTGTAAGACACATTTGACCAAGTAATAATTGATCATGTCAATCGTTCAATTTATATTTCAGAATTTTCTATATATACTTACATAACCATACAGTATGAGAGATGCGTTTTGGCTCCCGGTTGCATATGCTCCTGTTATTTTTTTAAAGTAAAAAATATGAAAATATTTTAAACAAAAGTGAAAATAATTGGGCACAAACATATACAAGTTTTCAACATAGAATTTGTCTATTTTGGAAGGAAATACCACTTTTGTGATCTCTGCAAAAAGTCAAATCTGTGCTTAGAAAAATGTATTTAAGTCCCATTTCGGTCACAGATTTTATCTATTTTTCACAGACTACATAAAGTGTCATTTCCTTCCGAAATTTTCCATGGATGTTGAAAACTTGTAAATATTTGTGCCCAATTTTTTCTAGATTTTTTTTGAAGTGTTTTCATATTTTTTTTAAATTTTTAAAAACATAACAGGAGCATATGCACCCGGGAGCCAAAGTGAATGTCCGCAGTACACACTATAATATAAATATATTTGCTAGGTTGTATGCATTGAAATATCTACCAAAATATTTAATAATCCTAAAAATAGATAAGAACATCCACACAATAAAATACATATATGTTATACTCTCTCCGATTCGAAAATATTGACGCGGAATATGACTTACCCACGTCCAAATTTGTGAAGAGCTAGCGACACTTAAATGGGATCGGAGGGAGTATAAATCATTAATTGTAAGAACATCATAGAGCCAAGGGATTTTCCTTTTTTCACACTTTAAATAATTTTGTATCTTGTTAAGAACAATATTTCACAAAGGAAAAACTTTTTTCATAGCTCAGATTTATTTTCAATGACATACATTACACCTATAAAACAAAAATAATTAAAATATATTGTATAGTTAACGATGCTAACAAAGGATGCAACATATATTTTTTAAACCATAATAAGTTGAAAAATAGTAAGAAAGTATAAATTTCAGTGTAATTATATTTATTTAACTCGCCCTGTATCCAAAAACTAAATGGAACGGGTCCACGCTCCAGGACGAGCCGATGACCCTATCGCCCAAATAAAAAATTCTGACGGTTCACAACTCACACATGAGGTAAACATCTGGAGCGGGGCAGTGGGTAGTGAAGGGCTCCACAAACGGTGCCTTCAAGAAGGGGGAGAACCTCTGAAAATGAGTCCAACATCGGCATCGACCAAGGTCAGTGCAGACCTTTCACTCGGAGCTGGCCAGACCCATGACCTTTCACTAGGAATGGAGGAGCGAGAACACCACCACGACGACATCTTCAAGGAAAAGAACTAAAACTAAATGTAATTGTACTTAAGCGTTTAAATCATTTCATTCAAGAGTGTTACGTAGATAGCACAATCTTGTTTCTTGTCCACCCGATACTTGATGTTGAACACCTTATAGAGAACTTAAAGATCGTTCGTTGCAGTAGATTAAAAAGACATATTACAAGTGTCAGGCCGATGAAATTATAGAAATGACAATGATGAAATACCGAACAGCTTGTCGGTGAAGATTTTGCTTAATGGTCAAGGTGCAACATCTCGATCGATCCGGGGATCTCCTCCTTTGCACGTATCTTAAGCAGCATTAACTGCTTGATGAGTGAACCAAACGACAGGAGCTAGCACGAGACTACTAGTCACTATACTACAGTACGTGGCATTGAAACAAAGGTGGAATCGAGAGTAGCTTCACGATCACACCGTAATTAATTGGGAGTGCAAAATGGAATTATAACTAAGCCAATGCACCCTGTCTAATCTCCAGCGCTAGCTGCCTAGCTATGAGCTATCAGTGTGTCAGGTAAAATCAAGCTGAAAATCCGAGTCCATGACCGAATTAATCCAAGGTTGGTTGCACGCAGCTGTCAGCAAAGCCGCCCTTCGGCTAGAAGATGGGGAGGAAGAAACCTCCCGGAATCCGCACAACCACCGCAGGATCCACCAGATCCGTTCCCCACAGCAACTTCCCAGCCCATCCCCTCGCCACCATGGCCGGCCGGAGGGAGAGAAATCACAGTCAAGCAGCAGAGGAGGAGGAGATCCCCTACCTTGAGCCTCGCCTTATTGAGGCCCCTGCCGCCCATAGCCGCAGCCCGCAGCACCGACGACCGAGGTCGGCTACCACCAGCACGGGAAGGCGCACCACCAGCGCAGCTCGACGCCAGCGACCCGCAGAAGCATGGCAAAAAGCCAAACACTACACAAGATAAAAACGATGCAACCCTAGATCTACACGAGGTATGGACAGGGGATGGAGAGAGGCCAGGCCTCCGCCCCTCCGCTCCGGCCGACCAAGCCGGTGGAGAAGAGAGGAGGGCGGCGACGAGGCGAGACGAAGCGCTCAGAAGACTCTGGAGGGAGAGGGAGAGAAGAGGAGAGAGGTTAATGGCCGTGTGGTAAGAGTCCACACCGTAATTAATTGGGAGTGCAAAATGGAATTATAGCTAATCCAATGCACCCGTCTAATCTCCAGCGCTGGCTGCCTGGCTTTGAGCTATCAGTGTGTCAGGTAAAATCAAGCTGAAAATCCAGACAGATTTTTCTCACCTATATTTTCACACCTATATTTTCACACTATTTTCTTCTCGAACCTAAAATCAAGCTGTTTTTGTTGCCGCTCCCTCACGTAGTGCGCATTGATCCATGCAGATACCGACGCTACTAATCCACGCACGGTGTTCCGATTAGTGCCGCTCCTAATTAGGGGATCAATTAATTCAAGTAATTGCCGTCGCTTTATTTCCCTCCTCCTAATTAGCAGGGAGTCGTACTTGCACCCGGCCGGTCAAATTAATCAACGAAACCATTAAAGCCATACGATAATTCACCAACTGGACCGATGGATGCATCGACTAATTAATCACGCAGGCTAATCGATGAATTAATGGCAATGGCACCCAACCTTGGATTAATTCGGTCATGGACTCAGAGCCCGTGGGCGCTAATCAGGCGAGGTTGTGTCTCCGAGACGCCTGCTGATGGTGGCGGATTAACAGCACTGCTGCGTCACCTGCTGACAGCTGGAGGGGGAGTGATTAATTAGCACTGCCACGCACGTATATATACGGGTCTTGGATTATTATTAAAACGAGGACAGCACATCGCACTAATAACACTGAGAGTGCTACAAAAATGTTATGCACAACAACAAGAGTTGATAATGTACTCGATATACACAAAGAGAACCAAAAAAATAAAAATCCAGTTGTTAATAGCGTCGCAAAACACAAAATTTCAGACATTAGTCATACTAGTTGAATTTTCCTTTTTTTTCTTTGTCTCTTCAAGTATATATAAACTTGTTGAGTCGTAGGCATGTCAACTTATAGACTGGTTATGTCTAGTTATGCTTTTGCTATCATTCATTCTATTTTTCACTCTTGATTGATTATTGGGGTGAACGCTAGACAAACCAAAGGTATGAGAGGCGTTGCGGCGAGGAACTAAGTTTACGAAGATGTTGATCCGAGACATCTTCAGCAGAGCAAGAGGCTAGGTGCAAACATGTCGAAGGCTAGTTAGTGGATAAGCTTTGTGCGCAACGTCTGTGTTTGGGCTCTGGTAGTTAGGCCGATGAGGGGTGCTGGGTGTTGTCTTGTGTTTGGTTACGCTGTTATTTTTCGCATTACTTTATATCTGTTGCTATGTTCATCAACAAGCTGCTATGATGCTGTGAAAATTGGTACCAAAATCTTGAGTTTCATTAATGAAGTCAGGGATGCCCCTTTGATAAAAAAAAAGATAATCCATATTTTCAATCCAATTGCTCTTGAGTTTCATTAATGACGATGGGAAGGCCTCCTTGATAAAAAAATAATCCATTTTTTCAAACCAATTGTTGCATATATGTTTTATGGTTAATCAACTTTGCTAATGTTAATGTGGCTATTTTTTCATAGTAGTATTATAGGTTAAATTATCACAACTGTAAATTGAGTCTTTATATAATGTGTTCTTTGCATTGATTCATGTCAAGTATATGGAGGGCTAAGAGGATTTATGCATCACAGAGAGTACCACGGGAGAACCACGTGTTCGTGACGATGCCGAAGCCATACAAACTATTCAAGCGTGCTTGTTAAAATATGGATGTGGAAGGTAGGACTGCAGATACAACTTCAACTACACCACGCATGAGCGTTTCAGTACACTATATATGCATCGTGGCGGTATTATTTATCCTACTCGCTTCGTCCACAAAAAGATGTCTTAATCTAGTCCAAATTTGTATATATCTAGACATAATTTAGTGTGTGGATTAATGCAAATTTGGACTAGGTTGAGACATCCTTTTGTAGACGGAGGGAGAAGATCGTTCGTTGCAGTAGATTAAAAGAGACATATTACAAGTGGCAGGCTGATGAAATTATAGAAATGCCAACGATGAAATACCAAACAGCTTGTCGGTGAAGATTTTGCTTAATGGTCAAGGTGCAACATCTCGATCGATCCGGCGATCTCCTCCTTTGCACGTATCTTAAGCAGCATTAACTGCTCGATGAGTGAACCAAACGGTAGGAGCTAGCACGACACTACTAATCACTCACTATACGTGGCATGGAGACAAGGAACGGAGTAAGTCGATTATAGCTTCACGATCACACCGGAATTAATTGGCGACTGCAAAATGGAATTATAGCTATAGCCAAAATGTACCTTTTTTTTTGCGAATAGATTTGTATTACTCAAAACATATCAAGAATTGCAGTCTCGACATGTGCTCATAGAACCCTTTGGACCAGAGGCAAGCCACACAGCCGTATGAGAATTAGTTCTAGCGTAATTTGCCATAAAGTGACTACTAGTATTCTGACATCTCTTTATATGAGTAATACAAGTTTGACGAGCCTTCATCAAGGTTTTAATCTCCTCTATCGTCGTTGAATAGACAGATTTATCCAGCTCTCTATTTTCCAGTAATTTGATTATCTCCACACAATCCACCTCAATCAGTAATGGATGGTTACACCAGTGTAATGCCAACGAGATACCTTCCAGGAGAGCCTTTAGTTTTGCATCCAGCACATCCCTGCAGGAATTGAGGTTTCGGCAAGCTGATAAGATAATGTTCCCCATATGGTCACGAATTACTGCCCCAGTTCCTGCATCTCTACTTGTACCGAAAGAACCATCAGTGTTAAGCTTGTACCAGCCATTAGGAGGGGGTACCCAGCTGACCAACTGACCTGGAGTTCTTTTCACAGCGGTATGTCTATGACTCTCATCTGGATCCAGTATGAATTTTCCTTTAACAATGTCCTCAGCCGGATGATGCTTGATCTAAATTAAAGAGTCCAAATAGCTCATAAGGAATCTCCTGGACACTTCCAACGGTGGTGGAGGTTTTGCATGCACAATTTTGTTCCAGACATGCCAAATGCGCCAAAGCGTCATCAAGACCTTGCTAATCATACCAGCTTCTAGATTGCAAAGTAAATTTAGCAGCCATTCCTTCCAAGTGTTCGTGATGGACTCTAGGCTGGGCAACTACCACTTCTCTGACAGTTGCTTTGCCAAAGGACACCTGATAAAAGGGTGGTAATTATCCTCTGTCTCCATACCACAAAGAGGGCATTGACCAGTTGTCTCAAGCGTTCTGGCACACTTGTTCTTCCATGTTGGCAGTGAATCAGTAATAAGTCTCCAAGCAAAATGCTAGACCTTTGGTGGAACTGAAGACTTCCATATGAGGATCCAGATTTTCCTTTTACCATCAGGCGCAGAGCTAGACGATTGGGTTGATCCACCCCAACTTTCATTCATCGCCATGGTATAGGCACTGCGAACTGTAAAAATTCCATGCTTAACCGGCGCCCAAGCAAGATGATCAGCATCCAGGCGAGTAGATGGTTTAACTTTCAGTATTTCAACAATGTCTGCAGGTACAAAATATTGATTCAGAAGATCTATTCTCCAGGCTCCGAACTGGTCAATTAATTCTGAAACAAAACGAAGTCGGCATCTCCTCTTTACTGAAATAGGTCTATAAGAACATGGCCTAGGGATCCATGGATCTCTCCAAATACGGATACTCTGCCCGGTGCCAACATGCCAAATGAGGCCCTTCTTCAAAAGATCAAGGCCATAAGAAATTGCCTGCCATGTAGAGGATGCATTACCAGTGAAAACAGTATCCTCTAAACTCCCACTAGGATAGTACTTGGCTTTGAGAACCCGAGCACAAAGACTATCAGGCTTCATAATTAATCTCCAGGCCCGACGAGCTAACAGAGCTTGGCTGAATACACGAAAATCCCAAACGCCAAGGCCTCCTTTATTTTTTGGTCGTTGCATCTTCTCCCAAGCTCACCAATGAGTTTTCCTTACACCATCTTTTGCTCCCCAATAAAAATTCCTCTCAAGCCTTGTTAAGTCATCACAAACTAAAAATGGTAGCTTGAACACACCCATTATATAAGTTGGCAGGGCTTGGGCCACTGCTTTAATAAAAACTTCTCTCCCGGCTTGTGCAAGATTACCATCTCCCCACATTAGAAGCCTTTTGGTCAACTGTGCTTGAAGGTTTTGCAATTTCCCTCTCGACAAACGCCCATCAGGAGTAGGGAGACCCAAGTACTTTTCCTCAAAAATTGGTGAGGTAACCTCAAGAACTGAACGAATATCTTCTTGTGCAGCAGCACTACACGAATCACCAAACAATAAGGAGCACTTAGAAGGATTTATAAGCTGACCAGTAGAAGAAGCATATGTATCTAAGGCCTGCTTAACAACCACTGCTTCATCATGTGTCCCTTTGAAAAATAGCAGCGTGTCATCAGCGAACAAAAGATGCGATACACCAGGAGCTCGCCAACAAACTTTAATTGGAGATATTAAATTTTCATCAATTCCTTTCTTCAGAAGAGCTGATAGACCATCAGCAACGAAAAGAAATAGGAACGGAGATAACGGGTCACCTTGCCGTAGCCCACGCGACGGTGCAAATGAATCCAAGAGGGTTCCATTGAATTTTACGGAATATCTCACCGATGTTACACACACCATTATCCAGTCGACAAACCGGTGAGAGAAACCCAGCTTTTGCATCACTTGCCTCAAAAATGACCAATCAACCCGATCATATGCCTTTGATAGATCAAGCTTGTAAGCACAGAAACTTTTTGATGGATCCTTTTCCTGCTTTATGTGGTGAATACACTCAAAGGCCAACAAGGCATTGTCAGTTATCATCCTTCCAGGAACAAAAGCACTCTAGAAAGGAGAGATGATATCATCAAGCAAAGGCCGTAGTCTGTTCACCAAACATTTGGAAACTACTTTGTAAACAACGTTACAAAGGCTAATTGGCCGTTACTCAGAAAGTTTACTAGGATTAGTAATTTTGGGGATTAAAACAATAGATGTGGTATTGGCTCCTTCTGGCATAATACATGTCCTGAAAAATTCCTGAACTACACCAATAATCTTCCCTTTCAGAGTACCCCAATTTCGGTGAAAAAATCTTGCTGGGAATCATCTGGCCCCGGCGCCTTTAAAGGCCCAATCTGAAACAAGGTGATGACGTGGGACACACGTTCGTTGGGAGACCCCAAGAGAAAGGTTTGAAGCAGTGCATCAGCAAGTTTCCCTCAGTAAGATACCAAGGTTATTAGATCCAGTAGGAGCAAGAAGCACTTCTGAAGGTTGTCAACGGTGCCAGAAAAGTACTTGCGTGTGGAAGGGAGTTCGGCTGTTGACGTGGAACCTGCACACAACACAATCAAACTACTTTGCCCCAACGAAACAGGAAGGGTGTCAATCTTCCAGGCTTGCTGAAAACAAAGGATTAAACGTATGGTGTGAAAAATAGTGTTTAATTGCAGAGAATGAAAAGGAACAATGATTGCAGTTGGTTCTATTATCAGTGTAAAAGAATGGACCGGGGTCCACAGTTCACTAGTGGTGTCTGTCCATAAAAGATAACTAACATGCTGGGTGAACAAATTACAGCTGGGCAATTGACAAAATATTGAGAGCATGACAATGCATATATATGACATGATGATTACTATGATATTCATGTGGGCATTACGACAAAATATATAGACCGTTATCCAACAGCGTCTATGACTAATAATCCACCTTCAGGTTGTCATACCGAGTTCCTCGTTGGTATTAAGTTGCAAGCAACAGATAATCGCATTAAGTAATGTGCGTAATGTAAACAAATGCATTAGACCTAACGGCGCACCCTTAAGCTAAGTATCGGTTATTTTATCCCCAGTGGCAACAGCACATCCACAATCTTAGAAGTTGCTGTCACTCTCCCAGATTACCGGAGGCATGAACCCACTATCTAGCATAAATACTAACTCTTGGAGTTACAAGCATCTACTTGGCCAAATCATCTACTAGTAACGGAAAGCATGCACGATCATAAATAACATATAAGATAGATTGATAATCAACTTGACATAGTATTCAATATTCATCGGATCCCAGCAAACACAACATGTAGCATTACAATAAGATGATCTTGATCATGATAGGTAGCTCACAAGATCTAAACATGATAGCATAAAGTGGAGAGACAACCATCTAGCTACTGCTATGGACCCGCAGTCCAAAGATGAACTACTCACGCATCACTCCGGAGGCAGGCATGGTGATGTAGAGCCCTCCGGTGATGATTGATAACCCCAAAGAGCAGGGGATCACTATAGCACCTCTCAATGTGGAAGTAGGGTATCGATCCACAGGAGCAAGAAGGAAAAGTTATCTATTCCTACAACTAAAGTGTCACAAGTTTTAGTTGATTATGCACTAAACAGGTTTAAAGAACAAGATGGTTGATTTAATGGATGGAAGTTTAATGTAACAAAACAAGAATGTAAAAGTGTCCCAATCCTCTTCAATGCAAGAGGACAAGACAAAGGTTTTCTCTTATAGGAACAATGGACATGGGTTCATGGGTTCACTCAATCCTCTCTCCCATCTAGGGTGATTATCATGTTATAGATAAAAAGTACACACAATTGTCATGCTTTAATGGTAAACTTCTATGACGGCTACATGTCCTAAACACATAGTTGAAAGAAAATAATCATTTGTGTTGCTAGGTCACCCTCGTAAGGCTAGCGTGGTTTGTTGTCACTCCCACATCATATTTCTTCCTTTTTACCCCAGATAAAGAATGTTGGTCGACATTACTGTCACTTAATGCCTATGCCTTATGTCACTAGGCCACTCTCTACCCACATAATCATACTTCTTAATGGACAATATTCTAAACACTAGTGTAATGATTCATATTTCGTGTGCATGACCACATCTCTCTCATCTATCCACACTTGGTGGTGTCAATCACCTCATGACAAGGATAAACAAGGCATTATGCATAAATCAAACCATCACATGCATCATATAATATCTCCAAAGTATGACAAGTCATAAAAGCCCCAACACAACGGTAAATGCATAACAAATGTTATCTCATACTACAATATCCACCATAGGAATTACAAAGATAGTTCCATAATCATGCAAGGCACATCATATGGACTTCAACAATGATCATACATAGTGAGATTGGATCAAGTTACCACAACAAACCCAAAGTCCAGGGGGTGGACTACTCCCCCTTCATCATGGAGACGGTGGAGAAGTCGTTGGAGAAGATGGAGACCACCCCGGTAGCGCCTCGCCGGAGTTTTCCCCTTCCAATCTGCAACTCCAGGTCTCTGTTTCGTGGTTTCTGTGTTTCTGCGGCGCTCCTTTCCGAAGGGCGTCGGGGACTATTTTTATAGTCGGTTTTAGGTCAAGACGGAGTCGTGGGCGAAAAGATCGACGGCAACGGAGCCTCGAGGCTCCAGATGGTGGGTCCCACGCGGCCAGATTCCTTGGCCGCGTGGGCCACCCTCTTTTGGGCCTCGGGCCTCCGCTTGTTCGCTTCCTTCGCTCCCAATTCTTCTTCCTTCCAAAAACTGATGCTCGTAAATTTCCAGGTCGTTTGGACGTCGTTTGGGTCCCTGAAACATTAAAATATAGAAAACAGGGTTTTCTGACTGTGCAGGGTTAATTCCATAAAAATAGGAAACATACCAAATATTCCCAAAATCATTATAAAACTGTGATATAACCCTCATATGATGCAAATATGACTGGAATATAAGTAAAATAATGCAAAGTTCATGTATGCATTTTACATGCATCAATGATTCCCCTCTCCGGCAGGGTGCCGGGAAGAGCTTCAGAACCCTCCCGAGCTAGGGTTGACGACGGCAGTGGCTACGGAACTTTTTGTGGATGGAGGCTCGGGTGTCTAGGGTTTTCCCGTGAAGATGAATAAATAGCCGAAAGGGCGGCGGCTGGAGCGACCCGAGGGGCCCACACCCCACCACGGCGCGGTTGGAGGGGGGGCCACGCCGCCCTAGGGTGTGGCGCCCTCCTCGGTCGCCTCCGTTTCTCCTTCGGACTTCGTGTACGTGTTGGAAAAATAGGAGGTCCTGTCCAGGTTTCGTCCAATTCCGAGAATATTTTTCCAGAACAGCTTTTCTGAAATACAAAAACAGCAGAAAACAGGAACTGGCACTGTGGCATCTTGTTAATAGGTTAGTCCCAGAAAATGCATAAAAATGCTATGAAGTGTATGTAAAACATGTAACAATTGGTATAATATCAACATGGAACATCAGAAATTATACATACGTTTGAGACGTATCAAGCATCCCCAAGCTTAGTTCTACTCGTCCTCGAGTAGGTAAAACGATAAAAACAAAATAATTTCTGAGGTGTGATGCATGTAAAATGCATACATGAACTTTGCACTTTAATTGCTTATATTCCAATCATATTTGCATCATATAAGAGTTATATCAATGTTTTATAATGATTTTGGGAATACTTCATAGTTTTCCCATTTATTTGGAATTAACCCTGTTTTTCCAGAAAACGTCTTTTAGTGTTTCAGACTTTCCGGGAGCTTCGGGACTCCAAAAAGGGCAAGGTCAAAGAGCACGGTTCAGAATTTTCGAGACGAACGCAATGGGCTTAAATTGAAGAACAGAAGCCCAACAGGCTGGAAATGGGAGGGTCCCATGCGGCCTAAAGTTTGTTGTCACTCCCACATCATACTTCTTCCTTTTTACCCCCTGATAATCCCCAAGAGCAAGGAATCACTGTAGCACTATTCGATAAGTATTTGAGTGTCGAACCCACGAGGAGCTGAAGGTAAACTATCTATTCTCTAAAGCCCTATAACCCTCTTATATGACCTTTTATGCAAAGCAATAAATATGAAAGGATCTAACTAATGGAAGCAAGTGACGTGGAATGGGTTTATCTAGTAGCAAGTTTCTTCAAGTAGCAAGTAGCAAAGATCTCAAGTAGAAAATATCTCAAGGGAGCAAATGTTCTAGCAATTGTTATTTCATTCGTGTGGTTGTCACAATTAGTGAAGCACATGTTTCAGTCTTAATTGTTTCTTCTAGGAAGGAGCCATAAATAGGTGTAGCCAAGTAAATGAACTAAACCCCTTATGATGGTTCTTATGGCCAAGTAAATGACTGCACAAGAGTTATTAAGACATAAAGTCCCACCATAGCCTTAAGTTCTAAGGTCCCCTATATATCCCCAATAAAGTAACTTCATGATTCGGTCTCAGGTTTACATGTCCTCCCAAGTCACCCTCACTCCATTACCTTACCGGTGATCACCTTACATGCATTCCCCAACATATGCGTGCACTCATATATTGTACATCAAGACAATCATAAAAGATAACAAAACTTGTATGCAACCAAACAACAACTATTTCACTATTGCCATGAACAAATCACTTCTCAAACATAGACGGAGAGACACAATAGATCAAGGGAAAAGTATATTGCATCATACATCATGTTTGCCAAGAGTTTACAGTGGGGAGATGGAGATGATCTTGCTGTAGATGTTGATGATGAACACGCCGGAGGGGGGTGGAGCCCTCCGGAGGTGATTCCGGCGGCGTTTCCCCCCTCCGATCTTCTCGGCGGCAGCCTTCTGACTCTCTGTTTCGTGGTTTTCTGTTTCTCCGCCGCTCCTCGCGAAACTCCTCGGGGGACTATTTTTATAGGCGTTTTTAGGTCAAAGCCTAGTCGGTGGAGGAAAGATCGACGACAACGGAGCCACGAGGGCCAAAGAGTGGGCCCCACACGGCCAGGTACTGTGGCCGCGTGGGCCACCCTCTTTTGGTCCTTGGACCTCCGTTTGTTTGCTTCCTTCGCCCACAAGTCTCCTTCCTTCCAAATATTGACGCCCGTAAATTTGCAGGTCATTTAGACGACGTTTGGGTCCCTGAAACTTAAAA
Organism: Poa pratensis; assembly: GCA_947311845.1. Lineage (NCBI taxonomy): Eukaryota > Viridiplantae > Streptophyta > Magnoliopsida > Poales > Poaceae > Poa > Poa pratensis. The sequence continues at coordinate 47,277,781 of CAMZMU010000063.1, forward strand.
GGAAAGAAATAGGGTTTTCTGCCTGTGCAGGGTTAATTCCATAAAAATAGGAAATATTAAGATATTCCAAAATCATGATAAAACATTGATATAACCCTTATATGATGCAAATATGATTGGAATATAAGCAATTAAAGTGCAAAGTTCATGTATGCATTTTACATGCATCAACATCCCCAAGCTTAATCCATGCTCGTCCTCGAGTATGAAGATGATAAAACTAACATGGACTTTGCAATTTAATACTTAACAATGAATATCAAAGATGATTACAATTGCTACATATAGTCAAATGATTCATTCTTCAAAGGAGTAGCAATATGCAAATAGTTTATGAAGTGATATCAAGTATTCAAGACAAGGATGTTCATTGATAGTTCACAAAGTGTAACATGGTAGCAAGTAATATGGAACACATGTATGCATAATGATAAGTAGAACATCCTACAATGGTCATAGAGTGTAGATGAAAATCTGAATATGATAGGTGTACACTTTGGAAAGATGTATATGTGAGTAGAGGTAAAGCATGCATAAGTTTCATCCAACTTCCAAACTCTTCTACTTAAGTTAATGATTGCAATAAGGTATTCATTGGTGTCAAGCTCTCATTGCCCCTATCATAGCATCTTGAATGATTAAGGTTAAAGTGAAAGCAAATATGAGTAGTGTGCTTGATAAAGAATGGGTTGAATGTCTCATGCCCCTTGAATACAAGTACTTACACCATGTGTTACTCAACTTGGGAAACAAAGCAAGTTCAATTAAATATCATTGTAAGCAAAAGTATCATCAAGAGCGTCAACTGGGGTACCTCTTGTCCCAAGATATGGAACAAGCCCATATCAAAATGACAAGACAAACAAACAAAATGAACAATCTCAACACCCTTTTTATTTACCATTTGGAATAGTTTTTTATTGCAAGGTGTATCACAGAAGGTTCACCATAGTATGTAAGTAAATTTCCACCATGAATGATGCATGGCTTAGATTAGCGGCCCAGGCGTCTCTCTAACCATTTACACAAACTCATTTAAACTCACTCTATTTCCACATTTATTTCAACATGATAAGCATCCATAGACAAAAGCACATGATATCAACTAAATGAGATGAAGAGCGTGTTGAAAGCTTGCCATGTGACAGCACATATGGGCTAACTTCCAACCCAAAACATTCATCAAGCCACAAACATCATAATCTTAATCACAATGGGTCAAGTTTTATTATGCAAATAAAAGAACATTGTGCATCAAGTTCGTGAGAGCTATATAACCAATTTTTTCATTGCAATCAATAACATAAACATTTTCATTCAGAGGTAAGATAACACAAACAACATGTTAAACATACTCGGAATAGCATAAAGCCAATAGGTAGATATGGTGGACTCACTGGAATAACTTTGGTTGAAGGTGTTGGAAACAAGTTTTTGCTTGTTGGAGTTTTTGGGCTAGCAAAAGGGAGAAAGTTGACCATCTAGATGCATGCATGAGTGTCCATAGAACTAACTAATCCATGTTAAACCAAGTAAAATAACAATCAGCACCAAAACATGAATAAGTGATAGCTCTACAAAAAGAATTTGCAAACTATTACTCATAACAAGCTCATGAATCATGCAACTATATGTATCATTAAAAATCAATCAAACATCCCTTTTCCCAATCTTATAAAAGCATCCAACATATTTCAACCCATATTTCCAGTAGCTCTCTCATATATAAATGATAGTGTGGTGGTCTCTCAAGAATCAAACAAAAACAAAAACGACGCTCCAAGTTTATGCGATAAAGTGTTTCGATCGAAAAACAGAAGTTGGACGTGTGCAAACCGAGAGTGTGTAGGTCCAGCGGGGTTGTCTTCACATCCCCAAGCTTATGGTCTTCACCATCCTTGGATAGCTCTTGGTGCATCTCCTCCAATCCCTGTGAAAAAACTTCAAAACACCGTTTCTCCCATCTCTTTTCTGTGGGGTGCATTAATAGTGATAAACAAATAGGTTCTTGCTGCATATAATCCTTGAACAAAAATTCATATGACATGTCCAGAAAGTGTATAATGTTGTATGCCTACTCATAAACTCAATTGGATCAAAAAGATTCAACTTAAAAGCTCAAAGCATGCATCAAACAAAATGGGACAGAATCTGTCCAAAAAAACAGCAGCAGCAAAACGTATTTTTCTACCCTACCAAACTTTCTCGAAAAATTCCGAAAAATTCATGCATACAGAGGATGAAAAGTTGCAACTACAGTTCAAATATGAGCTCATTCGGAGTTACAGAATAAGAATTAAAAATCATACCGTGCACAGATTCGTGCAGGAATAAAATCTCCGAACTCAAATAGCAACTTTTCAAGACCAACATGGGTAAAACTTGGCACTTTATTAAAAACTCCTGAACTAAACTAGACACAAGATCTCTTGTTACAGCAAGAGGACACAAAGAAAAATCACACACAAAAATAACCGGGTTGCCTCCCGCAAAGCGCTTTCTTTATAGCCATATAGCTAGGCTTACTTACTTGGTATCAAGATGGTTGAAGTGAGGTGGCTTGGCATCCCCAAGCTTAAATTCTTGTACTTATTTGATATATGTAGGGTGAGCCTAGGGGTACATCCCCAAGCTTGAGTTTTTGTCCCTCTTGATCTTGTTCATCACCCTCAATTCTTCCACCTTAAAATTCTCTTTACACAACACTCGTCACAAACTTGATTAGAGGGGTTAGTGCCTTCATAAATTAAATCCACATAGGCACAGCAAAGACATATCATGAATTGATTTTAAACATTAGCTACTGTTACTATGGTTATGTAATGCTCCTTGATCAAAAGAACCGCACAAAACACAAGTAATGAGAGTAATGCAGAATAAAGACAGGATATGTCAAAAACTGGACAGCGAATTACTATTATCACTCTTTTATTTGGTTTTAGCTTTGGGAAAAGTTTAAATGATAGAGATTTTGCAATGGTTCCATTGGCATGAACAACACATGTTCAAGGTCGACCCCAACTTCTCCATTACTCATCCTTCTCATTTACTTTCCCAAATTTCATATAGAGTGAAAATCTTAAACTAATTGTTAGAAATCAGTAGGTAAAGTTATTTTGCAGGTTCTCAAGATATAAAGGTGTGCCCAAACTGAATAGGAGATAAAAGCATAGAGAGCACACCTCAAAATATTAAACCATTAACTTTTAAGTCTAACTCTTTTCCTATGCATTGGCATTTTATATATGAATAAATAACACCCATTTGAGGTAACCAATGCATATAATGATCAATAGCTTGCATTTTAAATAACATAGAAACATAAAGAGGATTCTTATCTCTTCCTCTCTCATAATAGTTGCAAGCATTGAAGTTAAACATTCCCACATGATTTTGAATAGAATCACCACATAAAGACTTATCATCTAATGAGCATATTGGATCATCAAACTCACAATCAATTTCATCCTCAATAGTAGGGGGACTAAAAATGTCATATTCATCAAAACAAACTTCCCCAAGCTTAAGGTTTTCCTCAGTATTAGCAATAAAGTTGTTATGCAAATAAATTTTCTCCTCAAACACTTCATGTCCTAACTCAAGATAGATATTATACAATTCTAGGATTGTTTTGTTGTTTTCCATTTTATAATTTTTTTTGTGTTTTAGATTTATATGTTAGTATGCAATGCAAACAAGAATAAAAGTTTAGCACAACGCTCCCCGCCAACGGCGCCAGAAAAGTACTTGATAATCCCCAAGAGCAAGGAATCACTGTAGCACTATTCGATAAGTATTTGAGTGTCGAACCCACGAGGAGCTGAAGGTAAACTATCTATTCTCTAAAGCCCTATAACCCTCTTATATGACCTTTTATGCAAAGCAATAAATATGAAAGGATCTAACTAATGGAAGCAAGTGACGTGGAATGGGTTTATCTAGTAGCAAGTTTCTTAAAGTAGCAAGTAGCAAAGATCTCAAGTAGCAAATATCTCAAGGGAGCAAATGTTCTTGCAATTGTTATTTCATTCGTGTGGTTGTCACAATTAGTGAAGCACATGTTTCAGTCTTAATTGTTTCTTCTAGGAAGGAGCCATAAATAGGTGTAGCCAAGTAAATGAACTAAACCCCTTATGATGGTTCTTATGGCCAAGTAAATGACTGCACAAGAGTTATTAAGACATAGAAGTCCCACCATAGCCTTAGGTTCTAAGCTCCCCTATATATATCCCCAATAAAGTAACTTCATGATTCGGCCTCAGGTTTACATGTCCTCCCAAGTCACCCTCACTCCATTACCTTACCGGTGATCACCTTACATGCATTCCCCAACATATGCGTGCACTCATATATTGTACATCAAGACAATCATAAAAGATAACAAAACTTGTATGCAACCAAACAACGAACTATTTCACTATTGCCATGAACAAATCACTTCTCAAACATAGACGGAGAGACACAATAGATCAAGGGAAAAGTATATTGCATCATACATAATGTTTGCCAAGAGTTTACAGTGGGGAGATGGAGATGATCTTGCTGTAGATGTTGATGATGAACACGCCGGAGGGGGTGGAGCCCTCCGGAGGTGATTCCGGCGGCGTTTCCTCCCTCCGATCTTCTCCGGCGGCAGCCTTCTGACTCTCTGTTTCGTGGTTTTCTGTTTCTCCGCCGCCTTCTCGCGAAACTCCTCGGGGGACTATTTTTAGAGGCGTTTTTAGGTCAAAACCTAGTCAGTGGAGGAAAGATCGACGGCAACGGAGCCACGAGGGCCAAAAGAGTGGGCCCCACGCGGCCAGGTACTGTGGCCGCGTGGGCCACCCCCTTTTGGTCCTTGGACCTTCGTTTGTTTGCTTCCTTCGCCCACAAGTCTCCTTCCTTCCAAATATTGACGCCCGTTTAGACGACGTTTGGATCCCTGAAACTTAAAAGGAAAGAAATAGGGTTTTCTGCCTGTGCAGGATTAATTCCATAAAAATAGGAAATCATTAAGATATTTCCAAAATCATGATAAAACATTGATATAACCCTTATATGATGCAAATATGATTGGAATATAAGCAATTAAAGTGCAAAGTTCATGTATGCATTTTACATGCATCACCCCCAGATAAAGAATGTTGGTCGACATTACTGTCACTTAATGCCTATGCCTTATGTCACTAGGCCACTCTCTACCCACATAATCATACTTCTTAATGGACAATATTCTAAACACTAGTGTAATGATTCATATTTCGTGTGCATGACCACATCTCTCTCATCTATCCACACTTGGTGGTGTCAATCACCTCATGACAAGGATAAACAAGGCATTATGCATAAATCAAACCATCACATGCATCATATAATATCTCCAAAGTATGACAAGTCATAAAAGCCCCAACACAACGGTAAATGCATAACAAATGTTATCTCATACTACAATATCCACCATAGGAATTACAAAGATAGTTCCATAATCATGCAAGGCACATCATATGGACTTCAACAATGATCATACATAGTGAGATTGGATCAAGTTACCACAACAAACCCAAAGTCCAGGGGGTGGACTACTCCCCCTTCATCATGGAGACGGTGGAGAAGTCGTTGGAGAAGATGGAGACCACCCCGGTAGCGCCTCGCCGGAGTTTTCCCCTTCCAATCTGCAACTCCAGGTCTCTGTTTCGTGGTTTCTGTGTTTCTGCGGCGCTCCTTTCCGAAGGGCGTCGGGGACTATTTTTATAGTCGGTTTTAGGTCAAGACGGAGTCGTGGGCGAAAAGATCGACGGCAACGGAGCCTCGAGGCTCCAGATGGTGGGTCCCACGCGGCCAGATTCCTTGGCCGCGTGGGCCACCCTCTTTTGGGCCTCGGGCCTCCGCTTGTTCGCTTCCTTCGCTCCCAATTCTTCTTCCTTCCAAAAACTGATGCTCGTAAATTTCCAGGTCGTTTGGACGTCGTTTGGGTCCCTGAAACATTAAAATATAGAAAACAGGGTTTTCTGACTGTGCAGGGTTAATTCCATAAAAATAGGAAACATACCAAATATTCCCAAAATCATTATAAAACTGTGATATAACCCTCATATGATGCAAATATGACTGGAATATAAGTAAAATAATGCAAAGTTCATGTATGCATTTTACATGCATCAATGATTCCCCTCTCCGGCAGGGTGCCGGGAAGAGCTTCAGAACCCTCCCGAGCTAGGGTTGACGACGGCAGTGGCTACGGAACTTTTTGTGGATGGAGGCTCGGGTGTCTAGGGTTTTCCCGTGAAGATGAATAAATAGCCGAAAGGGCGGCGGCTGGAGCGACCCGAGGGGCCCACACCCCACCACGGCGCGGTTGGAGGGGGGGCCACGCCGCCCTAGGGTGTGGCGCCCTCCTCGGTCGCCTCCGTTTCTCCTTCGGACTTCGTGTACGTGTTGGAAAAATAGGAGGTCCTGTCCAGGTTTCGTCCAATTCCGAGAATATTTTTCCAGAACAGCTTTTCTGAAATACAAAAACAGCAGAAAACAGGAACTGGCACTGTGGCATCTTGTTAATAGGTTAGTCCCAGAAAATGCATAAAAATGCTATGAAGTGTATGTAAAACATGTAACAATTGGTATAATATCAACATGGAACATCAGAAATTATACATACGTTTGAGACGTATCAAGCATCCCCAAGCTTAGTTCTACTCGTCCTCGAGTAGGTAAAACGATAAAAACAAAATAATTTCTGAGGTGTGATGCATGTAAAATGCATACATGAACTTTGCACTTTAATTGCTTATATTCCAATCATATTTGCATCATATAAGAGTTATATCAATGTTTTATAATGATTTTGGGAATACTTCATAGTTTTCCCATTTATTTGGAATTAACCCTGTTTTTCCAGAAAACGTCTTTTTAGTGTTTCAGACTTTCCGGGAGCTTCGGGACTCCAAAAAGGGCAAGGTCAAAGAGCACGGTTCAGAATTTTCGAGACGAACGCAATGGGCTTAAATTGAAGAACAGAAGCCCAACAGGCTGGAAATGGGAGGGTCCCATGCGGCCTAAAGTACATGGCTGCGTGGGCCTATCTCGTTTCCACCTCGGAGCTCCGTGGCCGTCGATCTTTCGTCCACCGACTTCGTCTTGACCTAAAAACGCCTATAAAAAAGGTCTCCTGGCGTTTCACGGAAGGAGGCGGCGGAGAAACAGAAAACCACGAAACAGAGAGTCAGAAGGCTGCCGCCGGAGAAGATCGGAGGGGGAAACGCCGCCGAAATCACCTCCGGAGGGCTCCACCCCCTCCGGTGTGTTCATCAACATCTACAGCAAGATCATCTCCATCTCCCCACTGTAAACTCTTGGCAAACATGATGTATGATCCAATATACTATTCCCTTGATCTATTGTGTCTCCCATCTGTGTTTGAGAAGTGATTTGTTCATGGCACTTGTGAAATAGTTCGTTGATTGGTTGCATACAAGTGTTGTTATCTTTTATGATTGTCTTTATGTACAATATATGAGTGCACGCATATGTTGGGGAATGCATGTAAGGTGATCACCGTAGCGTAATGGATTGAGTAGGACATGTCGGAGTAGAGAGAAACCGGTGTCTGAGACTTGAAGTTACTTTATGGGGGATATATGGGGGACCCTAGAACTTAAGGCTATGGTGGGACAATTATGTCTTAATAATTCTTGTGCTGCACATTTATTTGGCCATGAGATCCATCATAAGAGTTGTGTTATTGCTCATTTACTTGGCTACACCTATTTATGGCTCCCACCTAAAAGAAACAACTAAGACTGAAACATGTGCTTCACTAATTGTGACAACCACGCGAATGAAATAACAATTGCTAGAACATTTGCTCCCTTGAGATATTTGCTACTTGAGATATTTGATACTTGCTACTTGAGAAACTTGCTTGAGAAAACTACTGAGAGAAACTTGCTCTAAGAAACTTGTGTCTGAAACTTGATTGAGAAACTTGTTACTAGAAAAACCCATTCCACATCACTTGCTTCATTAGTTAGTTCCTTTCATATTTATTGCTTTGCATAAATGGCGTATAAGAGGGTTATAGGGCTTTAGAGAATAGATAGTTTACCTTCAGCTCCTCGTGGGTTCGACACTCAATACTTATCGAATTGTGCTACAGTGATTCCTTGCTCTTGGGGATTATCAAGTACTTTTCTGGCGCCGTTGCCGGGGAGCGTTGTGCTAAACTTTTATTCTTGTTTGCATTGCATACTAACATATAAATCTAAAACACAAAAAAATTAGAAAATGGAAAAGAACCAAAAAAATTTAGAGTTGTATAATATCTATCTTGAGTTAGGACATGAAGTGTTTGAGGAGAAAATTAAATTTTATTTGCATAACACTCATGTTTGTGGTACTAACTCTTTGAACACCTTTATTGCTAATGCTCTGGAAAAGTTTAAGCTTGGGGAAGCCGTTGAGGATGAAAGTGATTTAATTGAGTTTGATGATCCATTATGCTCATTAGATGATAAGTCTTTATGTGGTGATTCTATTCAAAACTATGTGGGTATGTTTAACTTTAATGCTTGCAACTATTATGAGAGAGGAAGAGATAAGAATCCTCTTTATGTTTCTATGTTATTTAAAATGCAAGCTACTGATCACTACATGCATTGGTTATCACAAAATTGCTGCTATTTATTCATATATAAAATGCCAATGCATAGGAAAAGAGTTAGACTTAAAAGTTGATGGTTTGATATTCTGTGGTGTGTTCCTTATGCTTTAACTTCCTATTCGGTTTGAGCACACCTTTATATCCTTACAACATGTAAAATATCTTACCTACTGATTTGTGACAATTAGTTTAGGATTTTCGTTTTTTATATAAATTTGGGAAAGTAAATGAGAAGGATGAGTAATGGAGAAGTTGGGGTCGACCTTGAACATGTGTTGTTCATGCCAATGGAACCATTGCAAAATCTCTATCATTTAAAATTTTCCCAAAGCTAAAACCAAATAAAAAGAGTGATAATAGTAATTCGCTGTCCAGTTTTTGACATATCCTGTCTTTATTCTGCATTACTCTCATTACTTGTGTTTTGTGCGGTTCTTTTGATCAAGGAGCATTACATAACCATAGTAACAGTAGCTAATGTTTAAAATCAATTCATGATATGTCTTTGCTGAGCCTATGTGGATTTAATTTATGAAGGCACTAACCCTCTAATCAAGTTTGTGACGAGTGTTGTGTAAAGAGAATTTTAAGGTGGAAGAATTGAGGGTGATGAACAAGATCAAGAGGGACAAAAACTCAAGCTTGGGGATGTACCCCTAGGCTCACCCTACATATATCAAATAAGTACAAGAATTTAAGCTTGGGGATGCCAAGCCACCTCACTTCAACCATCTTGATACCAAGTAAGTAAGCCTAGCTATATGGCTATAAAGAAAGCGCTTTGCGGGAGGCAACCCGGTTATTTTTGTGTGTGATTTTTCTTTGTGTCCTCTTGCTGTAACAAGAGATTTTGTGTCCAGTTAGTTTCTGGAGTTTTTAATAAAGTGCCAAGTTTTACCCATGTTGGTCTTGAAAAGTTGCTATTTGAGTTCGGAGATTTTATTCCTGCACGAATCTGTGCACGGTATGATTTTTAATTCTTATTATGTAACTCCGAATGAGCTCATATTTGAACTGTAGTTGCAACTTTTCATCCTCTGTATGCATGAATTTTTCGGAATTTTTCGAGAAAGTTTGGTAGGGTAGAAAAATACGTTTTGCTGCTGCTGTTTTTCTGGACAGATTCTGTCCCATTTTGTTTGATGCATGCTTTGAGCTTTTAAGTTGAATCTTTTTGATCCAATTGAGTTTATGAGTAGGCATACAACATTATACACTCTCTGGACATCTCATATGAATTTTTGTTCAAGGATTATATGCAGCAAGAAACCTATTTGTTTATCACTATTAATGCACCCCACAGAAAAGAATGGGAGAAACGGTGTTTTGAAGTTTTTTCACAGGGATTGGAGGAGATGCACCAAGAGCTATCCAAGGATGGTGAAGACCATAAGCTTGGGGATGTGAAGACAACCCCGCTGGACCTACACACTCTCGGTTTGCACACGTCCAACTTCTGTTTTTCGATCAAAACACTTTATCGCATAAACTTGGAGCGTCGTTTTTGTTTTTGTTTGAGTCTTGAGAGACCACCACATATCAATTTATATGAGAGAGCTACTGGAAATATGGGTTGAAATATGATGGATGCTATTATCATGATGGGAAAAGGGATGTTTGAGTTGATTTTTAATGATACATATAGTTGCATGATTCATGAGCTTATTAATGAGTAATAATATGTAAATGCTTTATCAAGAGTTATCACTTATTCATGTTTTGATGCTGAAAGTTATTTCACTTTGTTTAACATGGATTAGTTAGTTCTATGGACACTCATGCATGCATCTAGATGGTCAACTTTCTCCCTTTTGCTAGCCCAAAAACTCCAACAAGCAAAAACTTGTTTCCAACACCTTCAACCAAAGTTATTCCAGTGAGTCCACCATATCTACCTACTAGCTATATGTTATTCCGAGTATGTTCATCATGATATTTGTGTTATCTATACCTCTGAATGAAAATGATTATGTTATTGATTGCCATGGGAAAAGTTGGTTATATAGCTCTCACGAACTTGATGCACATTTTACTATCATTGCAATAAATAAAACATGACCCATTGTGATTAAGATTATGATGCTAGTGGCTTGATAAATGTTCGAGGTTGGGAGTTAGCCCATATGTGCTGTCACATGCAAATCTTTCAACATGCTCCTTCATCTCATTTAGTTGATATCATGTACTTTTGTTTATGGATGCCTATCATGGTGAAATGAGTGGAAATGAAGAAGTTTAAATGAGTTTGTATAAATGGTTAGAGAGACGCCTGGGCCGCTAATCTAAGCCATGCATTATTCATGGTGGAAATTTACTTACATGTGATACCCGATGAGCAAGTCTTGATGCCTGCACAAATAAACGGGATTAGGTTGAGACTCCAAGTGCAGAGTGTATAGTAAGTGGAAGACAGTTTTCCCCACGAGGGGTGACTCGAGGGTTTAATATCGAACTCTCGGATAATCTGCAGTGGTAGATTTATCTTCTTATCCTTCTTTTGGTTACCTACAAAACAAGTTAGATGTTTTGGTCCTCAACCTCACCTGTGGTTGTCAAGCACAAGGTGTAAGAATGATATCAGGATAGTTATGCAATGGAAACAAGAAATAAATATGCAACGATGGTGGATGCAATGATAAATGATATTTTTGTATTTTCGGATTTAATGATGGCTGAAAATAGAAAAGTGGTATATGGTGTTGGAAAGGTGTTTCGTATGATTAAAAAATGGACTGGGGTTCATGGTTTCACAAATGCACTCTCTCTTTATAAAGTGGTAGACAATGGAACACACAAAGTTAACATATGAGATTGCAACACAGGGTTTGATAACAAGTTACTTAGATATATGGGCATCACGTCCTAACATAGAAATCTTTTGGTTATTAACCTCTCTTATACTCCACCAAGATGCGAACTAAATCATAACACCTCAGTAATTAAGATAACTCAGAGTATAGCATTAAGTATCATGACATGAAGTGAAAATAAGAACATGCTAGATCTAGTCATGGAGTAGTGGCAATGGTCACGCTCACATCCCCGGTAGCATGGTATTTTAGTTTATCCCTAGTGAGGTAACAAAGTAAGGTAAAGATACCAAAGTGGATCGCATAACTTTCTCTCACGTTCACTGCACTAGCCACCCCCCGTTACTCCAACTAATGCACACGTTCCCCCACACACGCTCTCATAAACATGCTTGATCAAAACAAGTAGACAAGAACGGGGTACATAATATGCATCTATACTCATAACTGAAACAAACATTGCAATCTCAAACATATATTAACTCATAAAGATCCACCACAAAGGTATTACAACGGTGACCGTAATCATGTTCAGCAGCTCATACGGTGCTAATTAGTGAAGCTCAAGAGAGGAGAGATACATAAGTTACTTCCACAAACCCATAGTCCAGAGGTGGACTACTCCCTCTTCATCATGGAGACGGTGGAGAAGTCGATGGAGAAGATGGAGACCACGTCGGCAGCGCCCCGCCGGAGTTTTCCCCCTCCAATTTGCAGCTCCTGATCTCCGTTTCGGTGTTTCTGTGTTTGTGCGGCGCTCCTTCCAGAGAACGACGGGGGACCTTTTTTTATAGGCATTTTTAGGTCAAGACGAAGGCGGTGGAGCGAAGATCGACGGCAACGGAGCCACGAGGCCCGAACGAGTGGGTCCCACGTGGCCTGGTACTGTGGCCGCGTGGGCCATGCCCGTTTGGCCCTCGGGTCTCCGTTTGCTTGCTTCCTTTTTCCGTAGTCCTTCTTCCTTCCAAATATTGACGCCCGTAAATTTTCCGGTGATTTCGTTGACGTTTGGGTCCCTGAAACATTAAAATACAAAACTAAGTTTTCTGCCTGTGCAGGGTTAATTCCAAATAAATGGGAAAACTATGAAGTATTCCCAAAATCATGATAAAACATTGATATAACCCTTATATGATGCAAATATGATTGGAATATAAGCAATTAAAGTGCAAAGTTCATGTATGCATTTTACATGCATCAACATGCTATGGTGAATTATCTATGACGCACCTTACAATAAAAAAGCTATTCCAATGGTAAATAAAAAGGGTGTTGAGGTTTTTCATCTTGTTTGTTTGTCTTGTCATTTTGATATGGGTTTGTTCCATATCCTGGGACAAGAGGTACCCCAGTTGACGCTCTTGATGATACTATGATTACTTACAATGATATATAACTTGAACTTGCTTTATTTCCTAAGTTGAGTAATCATGGTGTAGGTACTTGTATTCAAGGGGCATGAGACATCCAACCTTTACTTTGTCAAGCACACTACTCATATTTGCTTTTACTTTAACCTTAATCATTCAAGATGCTATGATAGGGGCAATGAGAGCTTGACACCAATGAATACCTTATTGCAATCATTAACTTAAGTAGAAGAGTTTGGAAGTTGGATGAAACTTATGCATGCTTTACCTCTACTCACATATACATCTTTCCAAAGTGTACACCTATCATATTCAGATTTCCATCTACACTCTATGACCATTGTAGGATGTTCTACTTATCATTATGCATACATGTGTTCCATATTACTTGCTACTATGTTACACTTTGTGAACTATCAATGAACATCATTGTCTTGAATACTTGATATCACTTCATAAACTATTTGCATATTGCTACTCCTTTGAAGAATGAATCATTTGACTATATGTAGCAATAGTAATCATCTTTGATATTCATTGTTAAGTATTAAATTGCAAAGTCCATGTTAGTTTTATCATCTTCATACTCGAGGACGAGCATGGATTAAGCTTGGGGATGTTGATGCATGTAAAATGCATACATGAACTTTGCACTTTAATTGCTTATATTCCAATCATATTTGCATCATATAAGAGTTATATCAATGTTTTATAATGATTTTGGGAATACTTCATAGTTTTCCATTTATTTGGAATTAACCCTGTTTTTCCAGAAAACGTCTTTTTAGTGTTTCAGACTTTCCGGGAGCTTCGGGACTCCAAAAAGGGCAAGGTCAAAGAGCACGGTTCAGAATTTTCGAGACGAACGCATTGGGCTTAAATTGAAGACCAGAAGCCCAACAGCTGGAAATGGGAGGGTCCCACGCGGCCTAAAGTACATGGCCGCGTGGGCCTATCTCGTTTCCACCTCGGAGCTCCGTGGCCGTCGATCTTTCGTCCACCGACTTCGTCCTGACCTAAAAACGCCTATAAAAAAGGTCTCCTGGCGTTTGTGAAAGGAGACGGCGGAGAAACAGAAAACCACGAAACAGAGAGTCAGAAGGCTGCCGCCGGAGAAGATCGGAGGGGGGAAACGCCGCCGGAATCACCTCCGGAGGGCTCCACCCCCCTCCGGTGTGTTCATCATAAACATCTACAGCAAGATCATCTCCATCTCCCCACTGTAAACTCTTGGCAAACATGATGTATGATGCAATATACTATTTCCTTTATCTATTGTGTCTCCCATCTGTGTTTGAGAAGTGATTTGTTCATGGCACTTGTGAAATAGTTCGTTGATTGGTTGCATACAAGTGTTGTTATCTTTTATGATTGTCTTTAGTACAATATATGAGTGCACGCATATGTTGGGGAATGCATGTAAGGTGATCACCGTAGCGTAATGGAGTGAGTAGGACATGTCGAGTAGAGAGAAACCGGTGTCTGAGACTTGAAGTTACTTTATGGGGGACCCTAGAACTTAAGGCTATGGTGGGACAATTATGTCTTAATAATTCTTGTGCTGCACATTTATTTGGCCATGAGATCCATCATAAGAGTTGTGTTATTGCTCATTTACTTGGCTACACCTATTTATGGCTCCCACCTAAAAGAAACAACTAAGACTGAAACATGTGCTTCACTAATTGTGACAACCACGCGAATGAAATAACAATTGCTAGAACATTTGCGCCCTTGAGATATTTGCTACTTGAGATATTTGATACTTGCTACTTTGAGAAACTTGCTTGAGAAAACTACTGAGAGAAACTTGCTCTAAGAAACTTGTGTCTGAAACTTGATTGAGAAACTTGTTACTAGAAAAACCCATTCCACATCACTTGCTTTCATTAGTTAGTTCTTTTCATATTTATTGCTTTGCATAAACGGTCGTATAAGAGGGTTATAGGGCTTTAGAGAATAATAGTTTACCTTCAGCTCCTCGTGGGTTCGACACTCAATACTTATCGAATTGTGCTACAGTGATTCCTTGCTCTTGGGGATTATCAAGGTGACATGCTTCCATCATAATCTTGATCAAATAGTATTGTAAAGTACATGTTATGAATGAAGTGATCCAGTCAATGGTCTATAGTTTGCTAGCAAGTAGATAATGAGCAAACAACTGAATCATATAAGCAAAAACTTTTCATGAATAGTACTTTTAAGACAAGCATCAAAGAGTTTTGCATAAGAGTTAACTGGTGGCTCTAAGTTAATAGTGCCAGAAACAATGCTTGTACGTCACACGTCAGTTGGGAACCCCAAGAGGAAGGTATGATGAGTGCAGCAGTAAGTTTTCCCTCAGTATGAAACCAAGGTTTATCAACCAGTAGGAAAACGAGTTGCTTCGAAGGTGTTGGTGAAGGAGTGTAGTGCGGCGCAACACCAGGGATTCCGGTGCCAACGTGGAACCTGCACAACACAATCAAATTACTTTGCCCCAACTTAACAGTGAGGTTGTCAATCTCACCGGCTTGCTGAAAACAAAGGGTTAAACGTATCGAATGGAAATGATGTTTGTTTGCATAAAACAGTAGAGAACAATGATTGCAGTAGATTGTATTTCAGATGTAAAAGAATGGACCGGGGTCCACAGTTCACTAGTGGTGTCTCTCCAATAAGATAACTAACATGCTGGGTAAACAAATTACAGCTGGGCAATTGACAATTGATAAGTGCATATAACATGCATGTGTGAGCTGTGGTGTCTACTATGAGATTCATTTGGGCATTACGACAAAGTACATAGACCGCTATCCAGCATGCATCTATGCCTAAATAGTCCACTTTCCGGTTAACATCCGTACCCCTTCCAGTATTAAGTTGCAAGCAACAGACAATTGCATTAAGTAATGTGCGTAATGTAAACAATACATTCATCCTTGAATAAAGCATTGCTGTTTTACCCCTAGTGGCAACAACACATCTACAACCTTAGAACTTGCTGTCACTATCCCAGGTTAAATAGAGGTTGAACCCAACTATCATGCATAAATACCCCCTCTTGGAGTTACAAGTATTCACGTGGCCAAGGCTTCAACAAGTAACGGAGAGCATGCAAGATCACAAATGACATAGACATGATAATATAATATTCAGCTCCACATAGGTATCAATATAAGTCAGATCCCAGCAAACACAACATGTAGCATTACAATAAGATGATCTTGATCATGATAGGCAGCTCACAAGATCTAAACATGATGGCACAAGTGGAGAAGACAACCATCTAGCTACTGCTATGGACCCATAGTCCAAGGATGAACTACTCACGCATCACTCCGGAGGCGGGCATGGCGATGTAGAGCCCTCCGGTGATGATTCCCCTCTCCGGCAGGGTGCCGGGAAGAGCTTCAGAACCCCCCGAGTTAGGGTTGACGACGGCGGCGGCAGCGAATATGTTCTGGATGAAAGGCTCGGTGTTTTAGGGTTTTCGCGTCTCGGGGAATAAATAGGCGAAGGGGCGATGTCGGCGGACCCCCGAGGGGCCCAAACCACCAGGGGCGCGGCTGGGCCCACTGCCGCGCCAGGTGGTTTGGCCACCTCGTGGCTCTCTTCGTCTCTCCTTCGGACTCCGTGTACGTGCTGGAAAAATAGGGACTGGCCTTTTGTTTCGTGCAATTCCGAGAATATTTCCAGAAGTAACTTTCTGAAACCAAAAACAGCAGAAAACAGGGAACTGGCACTGTGGCATCTTGTTAATAGGTTAGTCCCAGAAAATGCATAAAAGTGATACGAAGTGTATATAAAACATGTAGCAAATGGTATAATATAAGCATGGAACAGCAGAAATTATGGATACGTTGGAGACGTATCAAGCATCCCCAAGCTTAGTTCTACTCGTCCTCGAGTAGGTAAAACGATAACAACAAATAATTTCTGAGGAGACATGCTTTCACACAATCTTGATCAATATATTGCAAGGCTCATGTCATGAATGAAGTGACTCAAAGCAATGATCTATAGTTTGCTAACAAATAGATAAAGAGTAAACAATGAATCATATAAGCAAAAACTTTTCATGAATAGTACTTTCAAGACAAGCATCAAAAAGTTTTGCATAAGAGGTAACTCATAAAGCAATAGATTCAAAGTAAAAGGCATTGAAGCAACACAAAGGATGATTAAGTTTCAGCATTTGCTTTCAACTTGTAACATGTATATCTCATGGATAGTTGTCAACATAAAGCAATATAACAAGTGCAATAAGTAAATATGTAAGAATCAATGCACACAAAGTTGACACAAGTGTTTGCTTCTAAGATAGAAAGGAGTAGGTAAACTGACTCAACATAAAGTAAAAGATAGGCCCTTCGCAGAGGGAAGCAGGGATTAAATCATGTGCTAGAGCTTTTTAAGTTTTCGAAAGCATATAGAGAGCACAAAATAAGTATTTGAGAGGTGTTTGTTGTTGTCAACGAATGGTAGTGGGCACTCTAACCCCCTTGTCAACCAGACTTTCAAAGAGCGGCTCCCATGAAGGACGTTATTCTACCAGCAAGGTAGATCATCCCTCTTCTCTTTTGTTTACACATGTATTTTAGTTTCTTTATAGATGACACTCCTCCCAACCTTTTGCTTACACAAGCCATGGCTAACCGAATCCTCGGGTGCCTTCCAACATTCACATACCATGGAGGAGTGTCTATTGCAAAATTAAGTTGCTTACTGATAAATCAGGGCAAAACATGTGAAGAGAATTATTAATGAAAGTTGTAATTAATTGGGGCTGGGCACCCCGTTGCCAGCTCTTTTTGCAAATTATTGGATAAGCGGATGTATATGCCACTAGTCCAGGTGAAAGTCTGTCAGAAGTAAATGACAAGATTGAAAGATAAAACACCACATACTTCCTCATGAGCTATAAAACATTGACACAAATAAGGAGTAATAAAGTTTTGAATAGTTTAAAGGTAGCACATGAAATATTTACTTGGAATGGCAGGAAATACCACATAGTAGGTAGGTATGGTGGACACAAATGGCATGGGTTTTGGCTCAAGTTTTGGATGCACGAGAAGCATTCCCTCTCAGTACAGAGTTTAGGCTAGCAAGGTTGTTTGAAGCAAACACAAGTATAAACCGGTACAGCAAGAATCACATAAAAACATATTGCAAGTATTATAAGACTCTACACTGTCTTCCTTGTTGCTCAAACATTTTACCAGAAAATATCTAGACCTTAGAGAGAACAAATATGCATCCCAAGTCTCAACAAGCTCTACGGTAGTTCTCCACTACTAGGCTTTAACTACATGATGCAAGAGCTTAAACATGATCTACTTGAGAGCTCAAAACAATTGCAAAGCATCAAATCAAAACAAGACAATGATCTACAAGAATGCATATGTCTTTTCCAATACCAACTACTACATGTAGCATTTTCTTTCTTCCAAACAAACACCAATAATTTATTTAAACATAAACTCTCCAAATGATAATATAATGCAGCAAGAGAGTATTTATAAACAAGTGCTAACAGCTCGAAGAGATGCATGAAAAACAGGAGCTAAAAGCACTGCAGTAGCTAGTTAAGAATACTCAACAAATATAAGTGAAGAACATGAGTATTCACATGAAAAAGCGGAGCGTGTCTCTCTCCCACACAAGGATTGCTAGGATCCGAATTTATTCAAACAAAAACAAAAATAAAAACACACAGACGCTCCAAGTAAAGCGCATAAGATGTGAAAGAATTAAAATATAGTTTCACTAGAGATGACCTGATAAGTTTGTTGATGAAGAAGGGGATGCCTTGGGCATCCCCAAGCTTAGACGCTTGAGTCTCTCTGAATATGGTTGGGATGAACCACGGGGGCATCCCCAAGCTTAGGCTTTTCACTCTTCTTGATCACATAATATCACCCTTCTCGCTTGATCCTTGAAAACTTCCTTCACACCAAACTCAAGACAGTTCTCATTAGAGGGTTAGTGCATAATCAAAAATTCTCATATTCTGTAATGATACAATCAATCCCAAAGCTTCTGGACATTAGCTACAGCCACCAATGCTTTGTGGAGCAAAGAAATCCACACAAACACAGTAAAAGAGCGAATGCAAAACAAAAGGCAGAATCTGTCAAAAACAGAACAGTCTGGAATGACGAATTTTTTCGAGGCACTTAAGTTGCTCAGATGGATCTGGCCTAAAATAATGAAAGTTGCGTACATATCTCAGGAATATGCGTGATTTTTCTCAGAATTTTTTGAATTTTCTACAGGGAGATAAGCTCAAATCCGTGACAGCTAAAAATCTGTCACTGCGCAGAAATCCAAATCTTGCATCAACTTTCAATATAGAACTTTACTTGGCACAACATTGCGATAAAATAAAGATACAAAGGAGTTGCTACAGAAGTAACAAAACTCCTTGACACATGGGTTATCTCCCACAAGTGCTTTTCTTTAATGCCTTTCAGCTAGGCTTTAGGATTTTAATGATGCTCGCATAAGAATAAGAGTTGAAAAACAAAGAGAGCATCAAGAGGCAAATATCAAAATCATCTGAGTCTAACCCACTTCCTATGCAGAGGAATATTGTAGTAAAACAAATCATTGAAGCATAAAGCAGCTAGCATAGGAAGATGCAACAAATCCAACTTTAAAACTTCCAACACAAAGAGAGGTATTTTAGTGACATGAAAACTTTTAAAACCATCTTTCCCTCTCTCATAATAATTTTCAATAGCATCATAAACAAACTCAACAACATAACTATCACATAAAGCATGCTTTTTATGATCTACAAACACATAACTTTTATCAAGCAAGATAGTGGGATCAAAAATTTCAAACCCACTTTTAGACATATTGAAACAAGTTGATTGATCACTCTCAATAGTAGAATTAATAATATTATCAAGCAACATAGGACCATCATCTAGAGCTTTATCATAAACATTTTCTAAGCAAACACTCTCATTACCATGCATTTCGAAATTAGGAATAAAAAGTGGATTATCATAAGACTTATCAAAATAGCATGGATTTTCATAAACAACATTGGGGGAAATATTTGGTACTTCTGTTATTTTTGCTTTCTCTTGAGTCAAGGAGCTTGTTACTTCAAATTTATCAAAAGGAGATATTTCAATAGAATCATGACATTCAACAATATAGCATTTTTCCTCCTTAGGTAGGCATGGAGGGCAATTAAATAGTGTAAGAGTTGAAGAGTTACTGTCATTAGAAGGTAGATCCTCCTTTTGTTCTTCACTCTCCTCCTCTTTTTCATCCAATGAGATCACAGTTTCAGCAATTTCCTCTTCCTCAGGTTCCTGCAAGGCACAAGTTTCATCTTTTTGAGGAAACATCCTCTCAAGATGTTCAGTAATGTAAGAATTATTATCCTTGTAGGTATCACAACAATATTTAAGTATGGCAATACATTCAGATTTATAAGGGGCATCAGTTTTATGTTCAAGATAAGAACTAATTTCAAGGGCACCCTTAAAAACAATAAACTCTTCAATTTGTTCAAGATTACCAAAATCATAGTTTCCTTTAGCATAGGCAGCCAAGGTTTCATTATCAGTATACTCACATTGGAAAGGGAGATGTTTGTGCCTTCTATAGCAAAGAGATTCATTAAAGCAGTAGGATTCATCATATGTAGAACACAAGTTCTTAGCAAAACCATTCAATCTTCTTATTTGTTCCCATAGATGTTTTCCTTTTGGAGAGAAGCGGTAATTCTTATAACGAGACCCAGTTTCATAGAGATAAGACATTGAAAACAACTAGTCATAATAGTAATTCGAAATAAAAAGGAACTAATTTTTTTGTGTTTTTGATAAAGAGAGCAAACAAGACTAAATAAAAATAAACTAAGCAAGACAAATAACAAAGTAAAGAGATTGGGTGTGAGAGACTCCCCTTGCAGAAGCAATTCGTTTTCCCCGGCAACGGCGCCAGAAAACGTTGTTGGTGGCTCTAGGTTAATAGTGCCAGAAACAATGCTTGTACGTCACACGTCAGTTGGGAACCCCAAGAGGAAGGTATGATGAGTGCAGCAGTAAGTTTTCCCTCAGTATGAAACCAAGGTTTAATCCAGTAGGAAAACGAGGTTTGCTTCGAAGGTGTTGGTGAGGAGTGTAGTGCGGCGCAACACCAGGGATTCCGGTGCCAACGTGGAACCTGCACAACACAATCAAATTACTTTGCCCCAACTTAACAGTGAGGTTGTCAATCTCACCGGCTTGCTGAAAACAAAGGGTTAAACGTATCGAATGGAAAATGATGTTTGTTTGCATAAAACAGTAGAGAACAATGATTGCAGTAGATTGTATTTCAGATGTAAAAGAATGGACCGGGGTCCACAGTTCACTAGTGGTGTCTCTCCAATAAGATAACTAACATGCTGGGTAAACAAATTACAGCTGGGCAATTGACAATTGATAAGTGCATATAACATGCATGTGTGAGCTGTGGTGTCTACTATGAGATTCATTTGGGCATTACGACAAAGTACATAGACCGCTATCCAGCATGCATCTATGCCTAAATAGTCCACTTTCCGGTTAACATCCGTACCCCTTCCAGTATTAAGTTGCAAGCAACAGACAATTGCATTAAGTAATGTGCGTAATGTAAACAATACATTCATCCTTGAATAAAGCATTGCTGTTTTACCCCTAGTGGCAACAACACATCTACAACCTTAGAACTTGCTGTCACTATCCCAGGTTAAATAGAGGTTGAACCCAACTATCATGCATAAATACCCCCTCTTGGAGTTACAAGTATTCACGTGGCCAAGGCTTCAACAAGTAACGGAGAGCATGCAAGATCACAAATGACATAGACATGATAATATAATATTCAGCTCCACATAGGTATCAATATAAGTCAGATCCCAGCAAACACAACATGTAGCATTACAATAAGATGATCTTGATCATGATAGGCAGCTCACAAGATCTAAACATGATGGCACAAGTGGAGAAGACAACCATCTAGCTACTGCTATGGACCCATAGTCCAAGGATGAACTACTCACGCATCACTCCGGAGGCGGGCATGGCGATGTAGAGCCCTCCGGTGATGATTCCCCTCTCCGGCAGGGTGCCGGGAAGAGCTTCAGGAACCCCCCGAGTTAGGGTTGACGACGGCGGCGGCAGCGAATATGTTCTGGATGAAAGGCTCGGTGTTTTAGGGTTTTCGCGTCTCGGGGAATAAATAGGCGAAGGGGCGATGTCGGCGGACCCCCGAGGGGCCCAAACCACCTGGGCGCGGCTGGGCCCACTGCCGCGCCTAGGTGTGGTTTGGCCACCTCGTGGCTCTCTTCGTCTCTCCTTCGGACTCCGTGTACGTGCTGGAAAAATAGGGACCTGGCCTTTTGTTTCGTGCAATTCCGAGAATATTTCCAGAAGTAACTTTCTGAAACCAAAAACAGCAGAAAACAGGGAACTGGCACTGTGGCATCTTGTTAATAGGTTAGTCCCAGAAAATGCATAAAAGTGATACGAAGTGTATATAAAACATGTAGCAAATGGTATAATATAAGCATGGAACAGCAGAAATTATGGATACGTTGGAGACGTATCATTAACTCATAAAGCAATAGATTCTAAGTAAAAGGTATTTAACCAACACAAAGGAAGATTTAAGCTTCAGCAATTGCTTTCAGCTTTCAACATATATATCTCATGGATATTTGTCAACACAAAGCAATATAATAAGTGCAATATACAAGCATATAAAAATTATTGCACCAAAGTTGACACTAGTGTTTGCTTCTGAGATAGAAAGAAGTAGGAAAACTGACTCAACATAAAAGTAAAAGAAAGGCCCTTCGCAGAGGGAAGCAGGGATTAAATCATGTGCTAGAGCTTTTTAAGTTTTTGAAATCATATAGAGAGTAAAAATAAGTTTTGAGAGGTGTTTGTTAAATGTCAACGAATCAGAAAAGGGAAAAGTACAATATGACCCCTGCCAACCAGACTTTTAAGAGCGGCTCCCATGAAGGACGTTATTTCTACCAGCAAGGCAGATCATCCCTCTTCTCTTTTGTTTACACATGCAGATATTTTACTGTTTGTCATTGCTTAACTGATAAATCAGGGCAAAAATGTGAAGATAATTAAGCGGTTAAAGTTGTAATTAATTGAGACTGGGCACCCCATTTGCCAGCTCTTTTTGCGAAATTAATGGATAACGGATGTATATGCCGCTAGTCCGGTGGTAAAATTTGTTTGACAGTTGACATAAAGACATCCACCCCGTCCTCATGAGCTTGGTAAACATTGACACAAAATAGGAGTAATAATTTTTGAATAGTTTAAAGGTAGCACATGAAATTTTACTTGAAGTGGCAAGGAAATACCACATATAGGTAGTTATGGTTGGACACAGATGGCATGGATTTTGGCTCAAGGTTTTGGATGCACGAGAAGCATTCCCTCTCAGTACAGAGTTTAGGCTAGCAAGGTTATTTGAAGGAAACACAGGATATCAACCGACACAGTAAGAATTATATGAAAACATATTGCAAGCATTATAAGACTCTACACTGTCTTCCTTGTTAACCAAACCCTTTTACTAGAAAATATCTAGACCTTAGAGATACCAATCATGCAAACCAAATTTCAACGAGCTTTACGGTAGTTCTTCATTAATAGGTTTTAACTACATGATACAAAATCTTAAACATGAACTACTTGATAACTCAAAACAATTGACAAGTATCAAATTATCCAATACAGTGATCTACAAGAATATGTAAGCTTTTTCCATTATACCATCTACCACATGCAGCATTTTCTGTTCCAACCAAACACCAATCAACTTATTTCAACATAAACTCTCCAAACAATTATAAGTGAAGCAAGAGAGTACTTTCTTTAAAATAACTAACAGCTCTGAATAAGAGATGCATGCAAAACAGGAGCTAAAAGCATATCAATAGCTAGATAAGAATACTCAACAAGTATAAGTGAAGAATAAGAGTATTCATATAAAAAAGCGGAGCGTGTCTCTCTCCCAATCAAGAATGCTAGGGTCCAATCAAGTTGACCATAAGAAAAATAAAATACTGAAAATAAAAGCACACAGATGCTCCAAGTAAAGCACATATGATGTGAAAGAATTAAAATATAGTTTCACTAGAGATGACCTGATAAGTTGCTGATGAAGAAGGGGATGCCTTGGGCATCCCCAAGCTTAGACGGTTGAGTCTTCTTGAAATATGCTGGGGTGATCCATGGGAGCATCCCCAAGCTTAAGCACTTCACTCTTCTTGATCACATTATATCATCCTTCTCTCTTGACCCTTGAAAACTTCCGCCACACCAAACTCAGAGTAATTCTTATTAGAGGGTTAGTACACAATAAAAACTCACATGTTCTATAAGGACACAAACATGACCGTTACTTTTAACATTAACTACTGCCACTGATGTTATGTGAAGCTCTTCACCCTAAAAAAGAATTCCACTCAACACTAGTAAAAGAGAGAATGCGAAAAATAAAAGACAGAATCTGTCTAAACAGAACAGTCTGTAAAGACGAATTTTTTAGAGCCACTTACGTTGATTAGATCGAAAAACTCAA
This sequence comes from Poa pratensis, assembly GCA_947311845.1. Taxonomy (NCBI): domain Eukaryota; kingdom Viridiplantae; phylum Streptophyta; class Magnoliopsida; order Poales; family Poaceae; genus Poa; species Poa pratensis. The sequence goes on from CAMZMU010000063.1 coordinate 47,302,188, forward strand.
AACTAACAAAAGATGCGAACATATCTAAGGATCACGCACAAAAATTTGCAGATTTAAATAATTTTTCTGTTATTTTACAGAAGTAAAACGGTGAACAGAAGAAATATGTTCCTGCGCAGAAATCCGAAATCTAGCATCATCTTCCTATTAGAGGCTCCACTTGGCACAACAATGCGATAAAATAAAGATACAAAGGAATTGTTACAGAAGTAAACAACTCCTTGACTCAAAAAGAAAAGAAAAATTGCAGAAATAAAATCATGGGTTGTCTCCCATAAGCGCTTTTCTTTAACGCCTTTCAGCTAGGCAGAAAGTAAGAATCAAGTGTTTCCAAAGACATTAAAATCTCCCAACCTTTCGGTGGGGTCATCTTTTTTGATCGGGAAGAAGAACCTCCGATTGATAGGAGTATTAAATTTCATAAACCCATACTTTGCATTGATAAAACCCCCATTACTCTTTAAAAAGGATCTCCTAAAACAATATGGTTGAGAGATTTTGCAAGAATCATGAAATTCGCAGGGATGGTCTTATTTTGAACAGTGACCATAATATCATTAATAATCCCTATGCTTCTTGTGATTGTTCCATCAGCATGAAAATGAAAAATAGGGTAATCAACCGTATTATCAAATTTTAATAGATCATAAACCAGTTTAGGCATGGTGGACATTGTTGAACCAAGGTCACAATAGGCGCGAAACTTTTCATTACCAATATTAATCTCAATGAATGGTTCCCAATCATTTTTTAGCTCAACTAAAGATTGTTCTTTAAGATTATGGCTCGGAGTTAAATCATCAATTGACTTTTCTATTTTATCTAGTTTAGTGAATATCCCAGTTTCGTCCACCATTGGGAAAATTGACAAACCACTCAAAATATTATGAGCTTTCATTGTATCAAACTCAGAAAATGTTTCCCCTACCATGGTATCTAGAGCATGTTGATAACAGAAAATAAACCATAGTAGAAATTTTTTATAAGAACTCTCAAATCCATCTTAGGTTGCACCTTCTTGTGCAATTCCAAAATTCTCTCCCAGGCATTCCTAATGGATTCCCCACTTTTCTGTCTAAAAATAATAATTTCTCCCACGGGTTGCACTACGGAAAAAGGAGCAGAGCTAGACATGATAACAAGACTGAAAAATAACAATTCGAATTAAGCAACTAATTTTTTTGTGTTTTTGATAAATAAAGCAAGCAAGACAAGATAAAAATAAACTAAGCAAGACAATAACAAAGTAAAGAGATTGGAAGCGTGAAACTCCCCTTGCAGAAATCCTCTTGCTCCCCGGCAACGGCGTCAGAAAAATGCTTGATGACGTGGGACACACGTTCGTTGGGAGACCACAAGAGAAAGGTATAAGCAGTGCAACAACAAGTTTCCCTCAGTAAGATACCAAGGTTATCAGATCCAGTAGGAGCAAAAAGCACTTCTGAAGGTTATCAACGGTGCCAGAAAAGTACTTGCGTGTGGAAGGGAGTTCGGCTGTTGACGTGGAACCTGCACACAACACAATCAAACTATTTTGCCCCAACGAAACAGGAAGGGTGTCAATCTTCCTGGCTTGTTGAAAATAAAGGATTAAACGTATGGTGTGGAAAATAGTGTTAATTGCAGAGAATGAAAAGGAACAATGATTGCAGTTGGTTGTATTATCAGTGTAAAAGAATGGACCAGGATCCACAGTTCACTAGTGGTGTCTCTCCATAAAAGATAACTAACATGATGGGTGAACAAATTACAGCTGGGCAATTGACAAAATATTGAGCGCATGACAATGCATATATATGACATGATGATTACTATGATATTCATGTGGGCATTACGACAAAATATATAAACCGTTATCCAACAGCGTCTATGACTAATAATCCACCTCTAGGTTGTCATACCGAGTTCCCCGTTGGTATTAAGTTGCAAGCAACGGATAATCGCATTAAGTAATGTGCGTAATGTAAACAAATGCATTAGACCTAACGGCGCACCCTTAAGCTAAGCATCGGTTATTTTATCCCTAGTGGCAACAGCACATCCACAATCTTAGAAGTTGTTGTCACTCTCCCAGATTACCAGAGGCATGAACCCACTATCTAGCATAAATACTAACTCTTGGAGTTACAAGCATCTACTTGGCCAAAGCATCTACTAGTAACGGAAAGCATGCAAGATCATAAATAACATATAAAATAGATTGATAATCAACTTGACATAGTATTCAATATACATCGGATCCCAGCAAACACAACATGTAGCATTACAATAAGATGATCTTGATCATGATAGGCAGCTCACAAGATCTAAACATGATAGCATAAAGTGGAGAGACAACCATCTAGCTACTGCTATGGACCCGTAGTCCAAAGATGAACTACTCACGCATCACTCCGGAAGCAAGCATGGTGATGTAGAGCCCTCCGGTGATGATTCCCCTCTCCGACAGGGTGCCGGGAAGAGCTTCAGAACCCTCCCGAGCTAGGGTTGACGACGGCGGTGGCTACGGAACTTTTCGTGGATGGAGGCTCGGGTGTCTAGGGTTTTCCCGTGAAGAAGAATAAACAGGCGAAAGGGCGGCGGCTGGAGCGACCCGAGGGGCCCACACCCCACCACGGCGTGGTTGGAGGGGGGGCCGCGCCGCCCTAGGGTGTGGCGCCCTCCTCGGTCGCCTCCATCTCTCCTTCGGACTTCGTGTACGTGTTGGAAAAATAGGAGGTCCTATCCAGGTTTCGTCCAATTCCGAGAATATTTCCAGAACAGCTTTTCTGAAATACAAAAACAGCAGAAAACAGGAACTGGCACTGTGCCATCTTGTTAATAGGTTAGTCCCAGAAAATGCATAAAAATGCTATGAAGTGTATGTAAAACATGTAACAATTGGTATAATATCAACATGGAACATCAGAAATTATAGATACGTTTGAGACGTATCACAAGGCATCTGAAATTTCCTTTTCAGAGGAATCTTCACAAAGTTGATCATTTGCTTCATCCAAAATACACCTTTGAAAGAGGTCAACCACTGGCTTCGGATCCAAATTCTCATCAACTGTTAATAGTGTCTGAAAATATTCATTAACCATGTGATGCATGGTAGGCATATCAGCATGCTCGACCCCAAAATCATCAGTCAATTTCCGGATTTTATTTTTCCCTGCCCTCGAGACCGCTTTACTGTGGAAAAACTTTGTATTCCTATCCCCTTCTTTTAGCCAAGTTAACCGTGACCGTTGAAGCCACATCATCTCCTCTCGATATAGCAATTCATTCATTCTATCTGTAACTTTCCTGATCTCCTGTCTGTCAGCATTCATATGCATCATCTCTTCCAGCTGAGATCTAGATTTTTGGAGTTCTTCTCTTACACTTCCAAACTTTACTTTACTCCATTCTTGCAACCTGGCCATTGTTTTTCCCAAAGCTGCACCAACATCACCCAGGTAGTTGATCACCCCATAGGACTCCCATGCATTCTTGATTAACTCAGGAAGGGCATGCTCACGTTCCCACATAACTTCGTACTGCCTACATTTTTTAATCACTTGGTGTGGTTCCTCAGCTTCCCATCGAATCAATAACGCTAGATGATCTGAACACGGTGATACTAAGTGCTTGACTGAATTATAGGGAAACAGATTGCTCCAAGAGTTTGTGGCAACCTCACGGTCAAGCCTAACCTTGACATTAGCACTTCCAGCCCTCCTATTATCATAAGTGTAAGGAACACCAGAAAAACCAAGGTCTACCAACTCGCAGACCTCTAGCATATCTCTGAAAGCAGTCATTTGGCCTTTGGCTCTAGGTGTAGCTGAAAAGTGTTCAAAGCTCCACATACACTCGTTGAAATCACCTGCTACAAGCCACGGAATATCATATAATGAATTTAAATCACACAACTTCTCCAACATTAAGTGACGGTTCTCCACTCTCGGCTCGCCATATATGCAAGTGAGCCTCCAAAGGGGATTATCATCCGAGTTTTTTATCGTCAGGTCAATGAAGCGATCAGATACATCATTAACACTAACATTCATGGTCTCATGCCAAAACAAAGCCAGACCTCCACTCATACCTTCGCTGTCCCTCCCAGCAAAACCACGTAAGCCAAAACGTCCTCTATAGCTTCTCATCTTATCAGCTTGCTGTCTAGTTTCACAAAAAAACACCATTGTGGGGGAATGCGCCTGTATCAAGGACGCAATATCACGAACTGTCCGAGGGTTCCCACCCCCTCGGCAGTTCTGACTTAGCAGATTCATCTTCTACTCCTTCTTCAATCAGACCATCCACAGATTGTCTCCTTTGCTTTTCCTTGTCCAGAAACAAGAAACAAGCGCTTCCTCACCTTCGGATCAATTGACAAGAACACACTTCCTCAAATTCCCGATGTGGGCAAAATCTCCTTCCGGGTCTAGAACAGAGTCAGGAACCAGCAGTACGAAAAACTGCAAGCACTTGATCGAGTCAGAAGCAGCAGGACAAGAAACGATGCCTAGCAGGCACCGGAGTAGCAGCCGCTGCCGGCGGCAGCGGTCAAACCCTAAATCGCCCTTCTAATCGCCATAGCGAGAAAAAACTGTTAGGAGTAGTGCTCTCTAACCTAGAGCCAGTACTAGTAGAGTGGTTGATCACCGATCTTATCTTGGAATAGATGCGCTTTCTTATACTGTTATCAGTAAAAAAAAATGTACCTGTCTTACTGTCCGAGTAATCTCCAGCGCTGTCCGAGTCCATGACCGAATTAATCCAAGGTTGGTTGCACGCAGCTGTCAGCAAAGCCGCCCTTCGGCTAGAAGATGGGGAGGAAGAAACCTCCCGGAATCCGCACAACCACCGCAGGATCCACCAGATCCGTTCCCCACAGCAACTTCCCAGCCCATCCCCTCGCCACCATGGCCGGCCGGAGGGAGAGAAATCACAGTCAAGCAGCAGAGGAGGAGGAGATCCCCTACCTTGAGCCTCGCCTTATTGAGGCCCCTGCCGCCCATAGCCGCAGCCCGCAGCACCGACGACCGAGGTCGGCTACCACCAGCACGGGAAGGCGCACCACCAGCGCAGCTCGACGCCAGCGACCCGCAGAAGCATGGCAAAAAGCCAAACACTACACAAGATAAAAACGATGCAACCCTAGATCTACACGAGGTATGGACAGGGATGGAGAGAGGCCAGGCCTCCCTCCCCCTCCGCTCCGGCCGACCAAGCCGGTGGAGAAGAGAGGAGGGCGGCGACGAGGCGAGACGAAGCGCTCAAAAGACTCTGGAGGGAGAGGGAGAGAAGAGGAGAGAGGTTAATGGCCGTGTGGTAAGAGTCCACACCGTAATTAATTGGGAGTGCAAAATGGAATTATAGCTAATCCAATGCACCCGTCTAATCTCCAGCGCTGGCTGCCTGGCTTTGAGCTATCAGTGTGTCAGGTAAAATCAAGCTGAAAATCCAGACAGATTTTTCTCACCTATATTTTCACACTATTTTCTTCTCGAACCTAAAATCAAGCTGTTTTTGTTGCCGCTCCCTCACGTAGTGCGCATTGATCCATGCAGATACCGACGCTACTAATCCACGCACGGTGTTCCGATTAGTGCCGCTCCTAATTAGGGGAGCAATTAATTCAAGTAATTGCCGTCGCTTTATTTCCCTCCTCCTAATTAGCAGGGAGTCGTACTTGCACCCGGCCGGTCAAATTAATCAACGAGACCATTAAAGCCATACGCACATAATTCACCCACTGGACCGATGGATGGATTGATTAATCACGCAGGCTAATCGATGAATTAATGGCAATGGCACGCCTGCTTATTAACTCGCTGACAGCTGCGTGCACCCCAACCTTGGATTAATTCGGCCATGGACTCTCCGAGCCCGTGGGCGCTAATCAGGCGAGGTTGTGTCTCCGAGACGCCTGCTGATGGTGGCGGATTAACAGCACTGCTGCACTCGATCGTCACCGGGCAGCTGGGCTTGGAGTGATTAATTAGCCCTGCCACGTACGTATACGGGTCTTGGGTTATTATGAGGAGCAAAAAAGACAGCGCACTGAGAAGAATTTGCGCGCTACGTACAATAATACTCCCTCCGATCCATATTAGTGGGCATAGTTTTGTCTAAATTCATATGTATCTAGTTAATTATTTAGACTAGATACATGTGTATCTAGACAAAGTTGTGCCCACCAATATGGATCGGAGGTAGTACAAAAATGTTATGCAAAAAAGTTGATAATATACTCGATATACACAAAGAGAACCAAAAAAGAAAATTCCAGTTATGAATAGCGTCACAAAAACAACAAAATTTCAGACACTATTCATAGTTGAATTTGCCTTTTTTTTCTTTGTCTCTTCAAGTATAGATCAAAATTTGTGGAGTCGTAGGCATGTCAACTTTTATAGCTAGACCGGTTATGTCTAGTTATCCTTGTGCTATCTTCCATTCAATTTTTCGCTCTTGATTGATTATTGGGGTGAAGTCTTGAAACCAAATGTACGATAGGCATTGTGGCGACGAACTAAATTTACAAAGATGTTGATCAGAGACATCTGTGTTTGGGCTCTGGTTAGGCTGATGAGGGGTGCGGGTGTTGTCTCCCTTTTTTTTTTTTTTTATGCTATCAGCATCTACAAGTTGTTTTTTTTAGAAACTATGGGGCAAAAGCTTTGCCCCTTATATTAATTAAGAGAGAGTTGGTACAAGGAAAACATAACACCCAAATAAAGTACAACCGGATTACTCTCCCGGTAAAATTTCTCCTAAACGTTTAGCGCCCGCAATGGCCCAAATCCTCGCTTCGTTCTTGATCTTGAGAAGGATGGCTTGCGAGGAGGTGTGCTTGTTTCGGAAGACCCTAGCATTCCTCTCATTCCAAATTTCCCAAGTAGTCAAAAGCACAAGAGAAGCCATCGCCTTACGGTTTGCCACACCAACGCCGGACATTTGCTCCCACCACGCCTTGAAGGAAAAAGTTGGCCAAAGAGACTGATCAAACGAAAGACCCAACCAATCCTTCACAAGAGACCAAATCCAGTTGGTGAAGCGGCAATGAAGAAGGAGGTGGTCTACCGTCTCGGGCGTTGTCTTGCAAAGCGGACAAAGCCCACAATTTTGCCACCCTCGACGAGCAAGCCGGTCCGCCGTCCAAAGCCGATTTTGGAGGGCAAGCCAAGCGAAGAGCTTGGTCTTCGGGGCGCCCAAGCCTTCCAAACAAGGCGCTTCAAATCAAAAGAGGTAGCACCGAAGAATTGCGCCTGGTAGGCCGACTTGGCAGTATACTCACCGCTAGGTGTGAGGTTCCACACAATGGAGTCCTCAATGGTTGTATCAAACACAAAATTTTGCAACTTGGTCCAAAGGTCAACGAACTCGAAGATGTGTTGCATGGAGAAGTCTTCATCCATCTCTATCTTGTGCACCCAAGCATTGTTGAGAAGGGCTTGATGAATGGTCCAATTCTTCCTAGAGGAGGCAAGAAAAATAAGCGGTGCAATATCCTTGGGCTTGTGACCATGAAGCCAAGGAGCCTCCCAAAAATGCGTCTTCGCCCCATCCCCAACGGTGATAGTAGTTGAAGCATAGAAGAGGTCCATATCCTCCTCCGTGCAAGGGGTTCCCAACCCGGCCCAAATCTTGTTGGGGTCCTTCCAAAGGAGCCACGGCCATCTCACCCGCAAGGCTCTAGCGAATTTATCGGCCACGGCCATCTACAAGTTGTTATGATGTTGTGAAAATTGGTAAAATTTGTACCAAACTTCATTAATGAAGTTGTCGAAGCCCCTTGATAAAAAAGATAATCCATATCTTCAAACCAATTGCTCTTGAGTTTCATTAATGAAGTTGGGGAAGGCCTCCTTTACAAAAGAAGATAATCCATTTTTTTAAACCAATTGTTGCATATATGTTTACTTATGTTAACGTGGATATTTTTTCATAGTATTTTAATAGATTAAATTCATCACAACCCGTAAATTGAGTCTTTATATAATGTGTTCTTTGCATTGATTCATGTCAAGTATATGGAGGGCATATGGAGGGCTAAGAGGATTTATGCATCATAGAGAGTGCCATGGGAGAACCACGTGCTTGGAACAATGTTATTAAAACCTATGGTTTCAAAATCGACATCATAGAGAGTGCCACCGGCGAGGATGTGGGAGGTACAACTGGCAGTGAAAAAAATAGCACGATATATCCCCGCTAATAGCATGCTATAGCTTGCTGGGAATGGTCCCGCTATATAGGTCAGTGTACAATGTCTCGCTAATAGCACGCTATAGCGCGAAATAGCACGCTAATAGCATATTTTGAGCTATAGCGCGAAATAGCACGCTAATAGCATATTTTGAGCCCGGCGCTATTTTTCTGTAGCGCGCTATTTTTTCCTGCACATACAACTTCAACCACCACGCATGCGCGCTTCAGTACACTATATATACATCGTGGCGGTATAATTTATCCTAGATGATCCTTTAGCAAACTTTTAGACAGATTTGGTCTCCGAAAAATTCGACTAGATCTGACCCCTGTGAAACCCTCCAAGCAGGGTGCCGTTTTTATATCGCAGATACACAGTCAGGTTGGATTGTTTAAAAAGACTTGGCCGTTTTCGCTCCATTGTGGTGTGCACTTGAGAAAGTTTGTGGCAAAAACAGCTAAGTCTTTTCAAATAATCCAACCTGATTAGTGTAACTGACTGATGGGCTATCATCATTGAAACATCCCCCGCTCGGCTCCCGTGTCGCTCCCGTGGGGCGACCCTAACCCTAGCTAGCCTCCCCTCCCTCCACCGATCTCTCTCCCTCGCCGCCGCCGCCGGCCGGCCAGCGGTGGCGGCGGAGCGTCGCCGCCTCATCCTTCTCCAGCCCAGCCCTCCCCTTTCCCCCCCATATCCCGGTGCATCTCCTCCTCTATCCGGCGCCGTTTTTCGAGATGGCCCTCGGCCATTGCGCGGTGGGCGAGCTCGACGAGCTCCTGCCTTGGGCGAGCTCCAACATGGCTTGGGGGCTGGCGGTTGGTGCTCTCCGGCAGATCCCCCGCGCCCAGATCCAGATCGGAGGCATGCGGCCAGATCAAGATCGGGGACCCCCGCGCGCGGTGTTCGGGGCTGTCCCGTCGGCCGGTGGGCTGCCTCCTAGCCTTCCTTGGGCGTTCGGTGAGGAGGAGAGGTGGTGGGTGACGGGTGGCTGACGTGGGCAGGGGTCACGGAGTTGTGCTCGCTGTGGTGGCTGGGGTGGCCGGCCTTGCGCGGGCAGCCCATCTTCTTCGTTGATGGGTGAGCTAGGCTCTCTGTGGTTGCCAGGGCGGCAGCCCTGGTAGGTGGGAGCCGTGATGCCGAGGCGGGAGTTGCGGCTCAGGTTCTGTCGGCTTTCATGGCCACGAGGGCGGCGTGACGACCGGGGAGTGGCGAACAGTGGATGTGGTGCGGTAGCTACCTTAGCAGCCGGCCACACTCGGATATGGAGGCAGGGATTTGCGTCGGGGTGAAAATCTGCCTGGTGTTGCCTTGGCCGACGGCGGTGACGCCTATGGACGCCGTTACCTTCTTGAAGGCGCCGTCGCGACTCTTCCCCACTTCCTCCCGGTGCTCTCCGGATCGGGCGGCGACGGAACTCTGGTGTTGTTTCCTTCCTGAAGGCGTCGCCTTGGAGTCCATGGTCTCTCTCCTCCGATGGTGGTGTGGTGGCGGTGACGGTGATGTTTGAAAAGGCAGAGCGTCTCTCTGCGGTTATTCCCTTCTCGATGGGCTTCAGCGTCCGTTGGTGTGATGGCTCGAGTTCTAGGGTGAGCTCTAGCCCACCGACGCCGGTGTCTCGTGTCGGCCAGGGATAGGGGTTCCTTTTGACGACAGAGACTGGATCGGACGGCGCTTCTATGTAAGGTGTTCAACCTCGTCGGCGTCTGCGGCTCTTCAAATGTTGTCTGTCCTTTGCCTCTTGCGATCGTCGACCCAGCCTGCTTGTAGCTCTGCCTACACCAGTTTTCATGTACAAGCCTTTGGCTTGATCTTTTATTTGTGTGTGTGGAGGTGTGTGTAAGCTGGTTTTAGCACTATGTATCTTCCGCCATTGGCGTCATTGATTTAACGCTGGGCTACGACCTACCGTCTCGATTAGTGTAACTGATTTGTCAAAAGTGACGTACGAATCACCTAACTAATAATCAGATATGGTTGAAAATCTTCCGAGGAACCAGATGCAAAGTTTGTAGAAGGGTCATTTAGGACAAAAGATGCATGTAATTTTGAGGAACAAAGACCACTCCGCTCACATCCATTTATGCGCGAGCTAGCGCACGTATGAGAAACAGAGAAAGACCACTGACCATGCATTCCATATTCAAAGGTGTACTTTCGAGCTCCGCTAATTTCAGTCGCTTTGCCTGAGACCTGAGAGACGCGCTCACGTGGGAGAGCGCGCACGCGCATAGGTACATGTCTTCTTTGTAATGGCAAGGAAAGATCATTATGTGGTGAGTACCATGTGTGGTGCACGCATGCAGGTGACTAGGTGAGACAGAGTATCTGATCGAATCCAGCAGCTGTTTCACTCTGAACTTGTGGTGACTGGTGAGTCTGGAGCAAAACGTGTGAGAACTGAGAAACTTCTTGCTCCTGTTCAACAGTTCAAGTCAGGCGGGAATATTTATGGGGTGGTGTGCGCGGTTGAACCGCCGGCGTCGCCTTGCAATTTATCGCGCTCCTAAGAGACTGACTGATATCCATCGACAGAACGACCCTGGGTTTTGTGCGCTTGTGTACAAGTCAGGGCAGTACGACCGTTGAACCGATCTAACTGCAGGGGAAGCTACTACTACAGACGATCAAGGATGCCGACGTGAAATCAGTCGGGCGGGGTTAAAGACTAGTCACAATGGGGAGTAACATAGAGTAGTAACATGGTGATGTTACTAGTCTATGTTACCACCTTCGCAGTGGGAAGTAACATCATTGTGGTGTCATATAAGATCTTATTTAATGCACTATAGACTCATTTTGTCTTAATAAGTGTGATGTTACGGTAACTAGCTAAGTTACTCCAAACACCTCTCTCCTCATTAACTACATGCCACATAATCAAAATGGTCTTAAGATGTGTGATGTTACTAGCTAAGTTACTCCCATTGTGACTAGTCTAACAGCGGGCGGCTTTCGGCGTGGAAGATGCACACCGCATTTAACCCGGTCTCGCCATCGTTGTCGATCCTTCGTCTTCGTCTCCACCGATCGATCATCGCCTCGCCTTGTGTGGCGTACGTATGCAGCGCGCGTAGGAAGCTAGCATGATGTGATCACCGCGGTAGACGTCCCGCTCCCGCATTTAATAGTTCCTTCAATCCATCGGCTCCTCCCAACCGCATTGATGACGATGATGAGCAGATCAGGCTAGCTCGTCGTCGCTCAGTTCGTTCGTTCGTCGCCGGAGTTCGTCGGTCAGATCAAACCGAAGGCTGATCTGAAGCTTGAATCTAGCCGCGCGCGCTCCACCTCCGCTTGCACCGACCGTTCCAGTTGATCCATCTTGCTACTCCAGCTGCGTCGCACGTCCGTCCGCCCCAATGAAGGATGATGATCGATCGAAGAGGTATTCATTAATGGGGCGATGACCATATCATATATATGCGTCATTGATGATGAGAGAGCGGTCGTCGTTTTCAGGTCACCAAATCGCATTTATGAGATGATCTCCCTGCCTTTTCACACACTTCCAGATCCTCCTCCTATGTTTGTACAGTACAACCTTGGTGTGCAGCAGAGTACGGTGGGTGATCGACACTTGTCAAATTTTCAGAGTTAAAAGACCTCGACACGATATATAAGAGTCTGCATGTCTCAACTTTGTCCAATTTTATATACATTTAGATACTCCTTTCATGGAACAAAGTTGAGACATCCTTTCATTAACATAGGGAGTATAAGATGGTTGTACGTACTATAAGTTGTCGAGAAAGATATATCTAGATGTTCTGTGTACAAGTAGTGCAACGGCACCACCACACATTTCTTCTTCCGTGAACCCTGCCTTTTTGCACGATGGTGGAAAGGAATGTTCTGAGCAGGAGCCGTACGTAGTAGGACTGTACTTCAATGCCGGAAGCTGGGCTAGTGCACACGTCTGTTACTTCTTCAGACATGGCTAAAAGATAAGCAAATTCACGTTTGAATGCCCAAAATTGGGGCTAGTACCGTAGTACGTGTCACACTACGTGTGTTGCTTCCAAGGTTTTGGTTCCCGAAAATATTTTTTTCCCGAGGGGCTCGGGATTCCCGGTTACCGTGGTAACCGAGAAATCCCGGATGGTTACCGGACAAATTTAAAAATCAAATTTCGAATTCAAATATTCTGTGGAAAAGGTTATTAAGCTTTCAAACTCGTTTTTGAACAAAAATGACAGTAGCGCAGCGGTATAGCTCGATAGCGTCGGGACGCATGTCCTAGGTCGCAAGCTCGAACATTGCAGTACACTCTTTTTTCCATATTCTGTAGATTTAATCGTACAGAGAAAGAAAAATAGTCAAAAACGTATACGCGTGACTGGAATTCGAACCTGGAACATGAAGAAGGGATAAACGCGTCGCAACCACCGCAGTAAGATTTCGTCATTACATATAGCAAAATAATACACACTATTTATCCACTTTTTGGCGTTCAAATTCAAAATCTCGAAAAAAAATAGGCCGGTAAGCAGCTTTCCCGTGGGTGCTCGGGAACCTCGATTACCGGCCGGTAACCGGATTTACCGACCGGTAATCAAAACCATGGTTGCTTCTACATGCAGACATGCTAAAAATGATTCCTTAGCTAGTTCTTCGATCCGTGAACTTGATGGTGTACAACATAAGTGCAGTTTTACGATCTTAGTTATTTATGTATCTACATTTTATATCAAGAAAATGTGTGAGTTATGAAAAAAAAAAATTAGGTGCTCGACTGGGCCATTTTCCTCCAGCAATGTCAAGTGTGACTGTGTGAGTATGGGCTCATAATGATAGAATGGCTTAGACACCGCGAATTCAACACTCAAGCTAGGCCGCGCTAACTGGCCAACACAATGTATTGGGCCTATAATGTCCAGGCCTTTCAGTTTTTTTTTCAGCAATAATCATAATTGCGTCTCTGCCCATTCCGGCAAAAATAAACAAGGCTGCAGATTCAAAACATCGATTCAATTCCAAGGTCAAAATTTAGCAAAGTTACCCCCATTTATCTGCTTGTTACCGATTGGCAAGTTGTTCGCCAATGACATAATATTCTGTCTCAAGGAGACACATAAAAAGTCTTGAATTTTGAGGGCTTCACACGTGATGGACCAAGGTGCTACCACCTCTTACCTCACTAACCACTAAATATTAAGAAAAGACAAATACATGTGCGTTAATACGAAATAAAAAGATGAACCAACAAGTTAAACGGGTACCCGTGGGTAAAAAACACCCTTGCTTCACATCAACTTGAGCAACACATGGTCGTAAGAAAATATAGTCATAATTTACAAATATCAACACGTGCTTATTGATAACATCACATACTTATAAACAACAACAAAAAATACTTTAAAAAAATCAACACAAAAAAATAGCTTCAGATATTTAGATTTACACGTGCGCCCACCCGTCAGATATTTATATGTTACACGGATACGTGAGTAAGGGAACTATTACCCACTTAACAAACAACATGTACAGACCTAGATCAAAACCGTGGATCCAATAAGATAAAAATCTAATGAAAGGAACCGTGACATAAGCCATACTCCAAAGAATAATGGATTTGGACCAAAATCATGGAACCATAAAGATGTAACAAATCCGGTTCTCGCCAAGGCGCACATGTAAGGTTTGTTAGGTTATGGGAAGAACAGAGGAAGAGATGAACCGATAAACCACCACCAGCTTCACTTTAATAGTAAATATTTTAATGATGCGAGCAACCGGCAAGGAACCAATTGCTTGTGTTTTCTTGTTTGTGAAAACTCTGTTATTGACGAAATAGGCCGTAGCCCCGCTATATTAATATAGCAAACACCCGGTACAACCAACAGACTTGCAATGCTGGGGCGGCAGCAAACATACACCCAAAGAAAAGAAGAAAAGAAAAAACAAAATGGAGACATAGGCGGATCGACCGAACGATGGTGACCCGCAACCGCTGCGCCCTCTCCGACGAACTACCACCACGCTCCTAGCAACGAATCGACAAGAGCCAGGCAACCCCTTCAAGAAGGAACGCCACGCTGTTGCTCGGACCAGCACACTGATCCTAGGGTTTCCCCCGGCACAAGGGGAAGTGAACGAAGAGTAGCCATGACGCCCTTCAGTAAGGAAAGATGCCACCCCAAGGCGGCACCGCGTCGGTGCCGAACGAACCGACAAGGATTTCTCCCGAAACCCTGTCCACAATCCCGAACGATTCATAGCAGAGGAGCCCCGCGAGGATGAGCCTCGACACCACCAGACTAGCCACCCACCAGCATGCGCCAAAACGATATTGAAGCCACCACCGCCGTCTCACCGAAGAAGCTGACCGGAGGTCTGCAAGACAAAGGTGCAGAAAGAATGAACTGGGGTCAGCAGTACCGCGGCCAGCGGGAGGGACCAACCTCCACCGCCAAGGACGGTAGTCGACCGGACGTGGCCACAGAACACACCAGTCCCCGTCAGGTCCGGCCAGGCCCAACGGGCCCGTAAAGCCCCCACGGGGCACACCGGTCCTAATAGGGTCCGGTCGGGCCCTGAAGGGGCCCGTGAAGCTCGCCGTCACGCTGCAACAGGCCGGCCACCGTCACCGCTATCCCCTGCATCCATCGCCTCACCTCCAGCTGCAGAGCATGCTGCAGGTCAGGCCGGCCCACCCCAGCCTAGATGGGGCCTGTCGGGCCCAGATCTGGGTCTCCAGGCCCGGCCGGCCATCTCCGCTGCCCGCCGACCCTGCTGCACCGCGCCGCCCCGAAGGCTGCATGCGTCACCGCCGTCTCGCCAACACCCGGCAGAAGCCGGGCCGCTGCCGCCCAAGGAACGCCGCCGCCAACATGGGAGAGCCCCGCATCCACCAAGATCGGCGCGGGGAGAGACGAGCCGGCGCCGCCGGCGCCACCCGGGCTGCGCCCGGCAGCCCCTGCCGGCGGCAGCGTCGGGGGAGAGAGGTGGGAGGGGGCTAGACGGGGGGAAGGGTGGAGGCGCGCCGCTGCCGCTGGGGGGCGACGGGCGCGCGGTCGCGAGACGAGTGGAGCTTGCCAGAGTTCTTTGGTTTTCAAACTCTGTTATTCATGGAATAGCAGAATGTATTCGTATATTTACTTTATATCATTTTTTCGAGAATAATACAAGTGGCGTAGACTCCTAAGTTGGATGCATATATTTTTATTGTCTATATTTGTGAGTTTTGACGGTCTACAGATCTTCACCAATGCACATTTTATAAACGTCGTTGAGTTTTCCACCTACATATAGATTTTCATCAAAATTCTTTTGTTTAGATTTATAGTTTTAAGTTCTCTACACATGAACAACTATAGCGTATGATTGGGCTAACTTAGTCAGATAGACAAATACTATATGACGAGAATAACTTTAACTATGTTTGAAAGAAGATCGTATCGTTAGATAGACTACACTTGCCACAACTTGATTTGATAACCACTAGGCCTTTGGATCGTGACTAATCTGACAGTAGTCTTCGTCTCCGAAACTCGGAACCTCTCTGAACTCTGCTACGTTATTCCGTTCTGCTGATCCAAGTCAAGCCGTCCCGTCCCGTCCCGTCCCGTGGGCTCTCGACTACCTCCCTCTGCTCAGGCCCCGGGCCGCAGCCATGGTGGAGAGGCGGCCGCGGAGGAAGCCGCTGGTGCTCGCGTCCACGCAGGCGCTCCTCGACTCGCTCCCGGGGGACCGCCGCGGCCCGGCCCCGGAGCCGCTGCGCCTCAAGGCCGGCGTCCTCCGCTTCCCCGCCCGCTCCGGATGCGCCGAGTTTGGCGACCTCGCCTCCTTCGTCGCCCTCCCCGCCTCCGCGCTCCGCCGGCTCGCCGTCGTCACCGGCACGCCGGTACGTACGTGGTCCCACCCCTTCTGCGTCAAATTCCGGTCCTGGGGTGTCAATTGGATGGCCGGGCTGGCAGTTCGATCACTTTAGGGGATGAGTTGTGAATCCTCCGGTGATTGGGGGAGGAGTGAATTTGGTTTGGTGGACTTTGCGGTGATCATACTGAATACATGGATGTCTGTGGACATTTAAGAATAATTTTGGTTCCACAAATTATAGATGAATTGGATATGGCTTGCTGGTTTTTGTGTTCGTTCTGAGCTGTTATTTAATGATAACTACAGTTTGCAAGATGTCTGGAACTTTCATACTTTTTCATCGTAGGATGATAGAACTGATACTTGGAGGACATGCTTTCAGGGGGTGTGTACCCTGGGGTGTGTAACTTATGCATGACGTTGTATTATCAGTTTTCATGTGAATGAAAATTGGGGGCCATTTTGGCTCCTGCTCTCGAATAAAAATATGTCTGTAACTTTGATGCTACAATCTCAGATGGCACATAGATGTTATTTCTATGCACTTGATTCCGTCAATCGAACCGACATATTTGCTCTCTATTATTGCGGTTTTCGGGGCTGAAATTGTCATGTGGAAATCTCTCCTGTCGAAGTTAATGTGCAATAACTAGCTATCCATCTGCAGGTGCTTGTCAAGAATACCGACAATAATGTTGGGAGGATTGTCAAAGCAGTAGTATTGGATCGCCCATCCCTCGACGAGTCCCAGCGAGAGCATCCTGACCCTGTGGCCTCAACCTCTTCGTCTGATCATGTGATGGGATTCTTACCAACACGCTCATATCCAGCTAACGGCTTTACACCCTTGGAGGAAGATATTGCTTATGTTAGCCCACTTTTGGCGTTCAACCTGGGAGTGCATGTTTCATGTCTCAAGCTTCTTATTCAGAAAGGGGAGGAAACTTTCAAGTTTTGCTCTAAACTTTATGAGGATGGTGCGGCTAGCAGTGGGACTGGTATTTCTCTCCACCTAGAGCTTCTCCCATGCCCGCAAGTGCCTAGATATGCTTTGCATTTATGGGTTTCTGTTGTGAGGATTCCTGATTGTGGCGTGCTTGCTTCCCTAAAGATAAATTCAGCCAGTGGAGGAAGTGACTACCAAGATATGATAGATCAAGGTTTAAATGAATACTTCAAGTTTGATAGGTTCCTAGCAAGAGGGGATGTTTTTTGCGTACATAATGACTGGAACTGTGGCATGATCTCCTGCTTAGCTTGCAACAAAGAGAATGATAGAATGCATCCATCTAGTATGGTATACTTTAAGGTAAAACTTCCCACTTTTCTTCTTCGGACATGTTTGGATGAAGAAACAAGGAAACAAAAAAAAGTGTGATCTAGCCTCTTAGCTTATATTTGCCCTCATTTTTTCATTCATAAGTAGTAATGTGCTAATGTTTGAATTACTCACCAGGTAACTGGCATGGAACCATCAGATGATCCGATTCTTCGTGTTAACTGTGATCAAACAGCCCTTGTGCTTGGGGGAAGTGCTTCTGCTCCAGTCCCTCCCTGCAGTTTCTTTGCTGCTTATGATGATTCAGTACCTTTGCATGGCGAAATAGTGGAACAGTTAGCATCTATCATCGCACCAGCATTATGTCCTTCAAACATTTTACCAAGAATCAAGTTTTCTACTTTCTTGTATGGCCCATCAGGTTACTCCAATATAACTGCAGTCTCATTCTTTTTCAGTGTTTACTACATGACTTTGAACTGAACCTTTGTTCAAAACAAATGCTTGTGGTGCAGGATGTGGAAAAAGAACGGTAGTCAGGCATGTTGCTAACCATCTTGGTATGCATGTGGTTGAGTGTTGCTGTCACGATCTAATGACATCATCAGAAAGCGGGGCATCTGCTGCACTTGTGGCTGCCTTCAAAGAAGCTCAGAAGTATACATCTTTTGCGTCTTTACTTTGTTATTCCCTACAGTTGACATTTATTACTGTTTAGTTGGCGAACTGTTTTGTTTAGTTAGTTTTACTTTTTCAAGGTGTTGGTGTTTACTTTGTTTCCTTTTTTGCCGTTTTGAAGGTATTCTCCTTGTATAATACTTCTTCGCCACTTTGATGCAATTGGGAATACATCCTCCAACGAAGGCCCACAATCTGAGCAATCTGGCATTGCAGCAAATGTTGAGTCTGTCATTAAGCAGTACACTGGACAGCGTTGGGTTGTGAAAGACTCACTGCCTGCAAGGGATGTGATTGGAAATTCAGTAAGTCCTTGTGATGGAAATAATCTTGCCTCTAGTTGGTCAGTTTGAGTTTGAATAGGAGAAGTACCAATACGTGTGTTTCCCTGTTAGAAAACATCAAGTCTTGTCCGTCCATTGTTTGTGCATGGCTTTCGTGTCATGGTCTGGGTCGGTACGTATGAGTGTTAGTGGTAAGTTAATTTTTAGTTCCTAATCAGAGTCAAGCTGAGTTCAGTTAGTATATGATTAGGTGTAGGTAGTTTTGGCCGGTCGCTCGTGCATATATATGCACAGGTCCTTTAACAAGAAGTACCGTGAGAGTTGAGACAAAGAACTAAAGAAAAAATAGGGCATGATACAAGCCCTTGAATAAAAGTTTTCTGTGCATGTTTATGAACTTCCGGTTTAAGCTTACAACGTATATGCCATGCATATATAGTACCGGCCGAGCTACTAGACCTAGACCTACTCGGACATGAGCTTGACTCTGATTCAAACTTGGAAGGGACGCACGCAACTGGGCAACTAACCAAGGACTCACATATATGAATTACTAGGAGAAGGACAACTCGTGGCATCCTGGCTGAATACACAAATTCTGAGTCCTAATTAGACTCCAAACACTAACCTAATCAAGATTAGTTCTAACACTTT
Organism: Poa pratensis; assembly: GCA_947311845.1. Lineage (NCBI taxonomy): Eukaryota > Viridiplantae > Streptophyta > Magnoliopsida > Poales > Poaceae > Poa > Poa pratensis. Next base: position 47,321,089 of record CAMZMU010000063.1, read on the forward strand.
GTTCCTCAAGCTTTTATGTTTTACTCTTATGATGTAAAATTATCTTTGTATCAAGTTCCTTATTTTCGAACCTCTTTGTTTTCAGTACCTTGTGGAACCTGAATGTGTAAGCTCGCTTCAAGTTATACTAGTGGCAACTGCAGACAGTGCTGAAGGAATGCAGCAATCAGTTAGGCGATGTTTCCGCCATGAGATTAACATGAAGACTATATCCGAAGATCAGAGGAAGAACTTGATATCTGAAACACTCCATGGTGTCTCGGCAGTTGCTGATGAGGTGTTTTTTTGGTGTTGTTATTGAGTCAGAAATTAAGTTTTATGCTTGTACTAAAAGCTCCTGCTGGTTTCATTTTCAGAGTATCAATGACAAGTTTGTAAAAGATATGTCAGTGCAAACGTCTGGTTTCATGCCCAGGGATATACTTGCATTGATCGCAGATGCTGGTGTATCATTTGCACATAAAGTTGCAGTGGAGAAAAGTAGCAACGATAAGCTTGAGGATATTGTTACTGCAAGCTCTTCTACCACTCAGAATGAAGAAAATCATTTTTCTAAAGAAGATATTTTGTCTTCCTTAGAACGGGCGAAGAAAAGGAACCGTGCTGCATTGGGTACACCGAAAGTAAAACATTAATCCCTGTCTTCAAGTATCTTATATCTTCTAGATTTCAGGCCCATCTGTATACAACCCATGAAACAATACATAACACCTTTAGTTTGCTTTCTGCAAGCCCCTGATTAGATTTGTTTTGCGCTATTAGGTTCCTGATGTGAAATGGGAGGATGTTGGTGGGCTGGAGGAAGTGAAGAAGGTTATTCTAGATACTATTCAGGTAAATTGGACTTGATTCATCTCTGAATGTATAATACTAAGGCACTGCATTCTATGGAAGCAAATAAATTTTGTTATCGTAGTTTAAGCACCAGAAGCTGGTGCAGGAGGGTTTGGTAGTACTAACTTGTCCTTTTGTTTTAACTGGTATACAGTTACCTCTGATGTACAAGCACCTTTTTTCTTCCAAATTGCCGAAGCGATCAGGTGTCCTGTTATATGGACCTCCAGGCACTGGGAAGGTAGATTTGACGAGTTTTATACCTTGCCTGACTGTAATTATCATTCCTATTTGTTAAAAGATAGCTGTATCCAACAGCAACATGACACATGCTCATTAGGATGTTTTCTTCTGAATTCTTAGACATTATTGGCGAAAGCAGTAGCAACTGAGTGCTCATTAAACTTTCTTAGCGTGAAAGGTCCAGAATTGATAAACATGTATGTTGGAGAATCAGAGAAGAACGTCAGGGACATCTTTGAGAAGGTATATTCATGTGCCCAAGCCATGAAATTGCCATAAAATATGCATATTACTTAGGTTTTCAGTTCTTCACTTTGAATTTCAGGCTAGGTCGGCACGCCCATGCGTAATTTTCTTCGATGAGCTTGATTCCCTCGCTCCTGCACGAGGATCCTCTGCAGATTCTGGTGGTGTGATGGATAGAGTGGTTTCCCAGGTAAACATAACTTCATCAGTGAGGTCGTAACTGATGTCACAGTTTTCCCTCATATTTCCAGTGTTACAATGTTAAGAGTGAGCTGACTCGTTTTCCCCTTTTCTCTCGTTACTAGTTGCTGGTGGAGATTGATGGACTAAGTGATAACAGCCAGGTTATTTCCTCATCTATGATATGTTTATTTTTTTACTGATGTTTTCTAGATTCAGTGACATGAAGATAAACCATTTTCCATATTGTTTTCTAGGACCTCTTCATTATTGGGGCTACCAACAGGCCTGACCTTCTTGATTCTGCACTTCTCCGCCCTGGCCGATTTGACAAGCTTCTCTACGTTGGTGTAAATACTGAAGCATCGTACAGGGAAAGGTAGTCATTGATAGTTCTTCCTTTAACCAAATTTCGGATTAGTTTCTAAATTATGACAATTACAGGGAGTACTAAATTATTTTTGAAACGTTTCTACTAAATTATGACCTCCCTGTAATTGTCATGCAGGATACTGAAAGCACAGACACGCAAGTACAAGCTCCACAAGAACGTATCTCTCTTGTCGATCGCTCAGCACTGTCCACCAAACTTTACTGGTGCTGATATTTATGCATTATGCGCAGATGCATGGTTTCATGCTGCTAAACGTTCTGTGAGTAGTTGTGCTTCCCTACTGCCACCATATGTTTATCTTAGCTATGCTCTGTTGGACTTATACGTGCTATTTGAAGGTCAAAACACTTGAAGCTGACCCTTCAAGAAATAACGATACCATTGCTGAAGAAGTCATTGTCGAGGCTGATGATTTTATGACGGTAATAGTGAATTCATTTACAACAAGCACAATGAATATCATTTCGGTCATATCTTAGCAGTTAAATTTGTGTTTCTTATTATTACACAGGTGTTGGGCGATATCTCGCCATCATTGACAATGGAGGAGTTGCAGAACTATGAGCAGCTGAGGCAGAAGATCGAAGGACCTTCTAGGTGATGTTTGCTGGCACTTTACCGGAAGAGTGTTTTTCACGTCTCAACTATTGCCTAGTGTACAACCCTCAACTTCCTTTGGTGGAAGTTTTTCTGGATCGTCAGGGGGCTTACCCCCGGTCCCATTATCATACGGAAACGTGGGATATACATTGTTCAGTTCAGATAACATGAGAAGAAAACAGCATGGTCAGAGCGCCATAAGATGGAGGCATACAAATTCAGACATTTGCCAGCATGGTCACTGTCTCAGCTTCAGATGTTCTCTTCTTCAGCAGGAAAGGGCTTGGAGACTAGGATCTGATATCTATCCGCGAGGTAGGGCTGAGCATAGTCATCTTGCGCCATGGAGTATGTTTCCTACCCTCCTGGGGCTAGAGAGCTGAACTTTCTTCCGTGGATGATTTTGTGTTGAGAGTGGAGTAGAAAATAAATTACTGGCAAGCATCCGAATCTCCTTGTTGAATAAAGGGATATTTTCCATCTGCAGTTCCACTGCATTCGGCGACAGTGGCCATGTTGGAGTCACCTTCCAGCTTGAGTTTGGCATATTTTCTGGTTTACTGAGCAGGGACTAGTGGTAGACCCAGGATTTTTTCCTGATGGGTGTTCATACTTACAGAGACAATTGTAATTATCAATAAAAAATTATGAAAAGTACAATGTATAACGAATTCCAAAAGTACAATGAATGTAGAAAACATAGGAAAAACATGAATTTGTCTTCTGCAACGTACAAAAACAGAATGAGCTACATCAATGTTGTATCCAAGGAGCAAGCGCTGGGCTTCACTGACCATGACCAGACGCATACTGGCAGCCATGCCTGATGCTACCTAAATTTGTTCTGCTTGTGTGTTTTCTGTTTACATTTTTACATTTAAAAATCTTGCAACCTCATCCACCTGTCAGTCCGTCACAGCACAAGATCAGCTTTGTCTTTGCAGGAATATGTTAACACAGTAAAGATGCCTTAGCGTGTTGCTGCCTGGGCATCGTAGGCCATGGTTAAACGTCGTTAGGTATATTTAGTTAGCTTTTTATTCTGTAACCAGTTTGATTATTCCCAGGGAACAGTGTTTGATGGGAGATTCACATTTTTTCCTCTTATACTGTGTCTGACTGCTGCAACTTTTGCTCGATCGTTTCATTGGCTCCCACGAAAACCTGCTTGATAGTGTTACACATCTTTGGCTTGGTGGGCTAGCGTCTGCTTGCTAGTTGGAATTAGAGTTACAGATTCATAGTACCTAAGAAACATAACAGCAAAAACACTGGAAAATGAAAGAACCTTACTTGCAAGACTAATCATTAGAAACGCAGATCATTTGTATCAGAAGAATCCATGTACTTGAAAAATAAGAGTACTTGACCAGTACCAAAATTTGGATATATATTGGATATTTCATAGTCTTCTAGAACTGAAGACCCTAACCCCAGCTCTAAGCTAGACACTTGTTACCTATTCATCCAACTAAACTGCCAATGCGAACTGAACACTTTGAATTGTGAAGTCTATTTGTCTTCTCCCATAGTTCCACTAAAGCCGAAGGACTCGTTGCTGTGAGCTCAACATACCCCTTGCTTGCCACTACAACATCAATTTCCTTTGCACCCAATGAGGCAATAAACTTAAAACAAGCATCTTTCAACCTGTCGCAATGGTGCTGATCAGCCAGAGCCAGTGTAGTGACCACGGTATTCACATCAAGGGTCTCACAAAGGATGCTTTCACACATGATCTTGAGCCTTTCCATGTCGTACTGATCCGAGGCGACAAGAAGATGCCGGATCATCTCTCTATAGTCGTTGCCGCCAAGACGATCCATGGCGGGCGACGGAGAGTCGGTGTAGATGAAGTGGAGCAGGGCCTCGAAGACAGCGGGCTGCATGTCACCGATGGTGATACGGCTCGTGTCGTTTTCTCTCATCGCGCCATACAATTCGGCTTTGAAGACTGGCGACCGCATGGCGAGCACCGCCTTGTGGGCAGGAAAATCCACTATTCCAACCGCGAAAACCACGTCGGTGCCCTCTTTCCCTCGCAGAAGCTTCCGAGATGCTCCGTGATGTCGGACGGGGGCACCTCGGCGAACGTTCTTGCTATGTCCGCGACGTTCTTTGAGTCCTTGATAATGGTGATGAGGCACGAAATGGTGAGGCGATTGTCGCGAAGGTAAGGCGACGCCTCCAGCTCGCTCCTCTTCATGAACTTGGAAGTGCCGCAGACGATGTAATCACAGCCGGAATCAAACTCCGCCGTCACCGTGTGAGGTGGTGAAGATCCGGTGACGTCCACAAAACTTAGCTGAGCGGATGCTACCACCCTGGTGTCGTCGTTCTTGCCATGTAAAAAGAGGTACACCGCCACGTAGTCTTTAGAAGTCTCCGCGAGTCCTCCGAGGAAATGTCGAATTTGCCAGTTATGACCGCAGAGGGTGAAGACGGGCGATTCGCCGTCGTCTCCGATTTGCTCCCGGCGCTGCATGTATCCTGAGATCTCGAACACGTGCAAGCCCTGCACGGCCTGGTGCGAGCCCTGCGACGGCTTGGCCGCGTATTCGCGGTGCGTCGACGTCGTGCTTCCCATCGTCCGCTTTAACTTTGTTCGGCCGGCGTTGATCGGAGGACCAGAGGATGGGGCTTGTTTGCGTGGAGATGAAGCAGGAGAGGGCGTGAGTCCTTACGTACAGACAGAGGAAGGCGACGGGGGCTGCTTGGTTGTGTAAAGAGATAGAATGAGATGGGATAGGTCACGACCTGTGCCTTCCCTGATGCCTCGTATATATAATCAAATACAAGGTAACAACAGATTACAATCTAAACCATAATGGCCTCAATCTCCTATAAACGTGAGGCACAAGATATGATTTAAATGCAACGATATCCTAGAGATATTCGGTTGCCTAACACTCCCCCGCAGTCGCAGCGGGAGACTGACGGACGTTGAGACTGGACCGAAAATCCAGAAACAATGGCGATGCTAATCCCTTGGTGAAGATGTCAGCAAACTGGCGCGAAGACGGCACGTGGAGGACACGAACTTGACCAAGAGCCACTCGATCTCGAACAAAATGTAGGTCAATCTCGATGTGCTTGGTGCGCTGATGCTGTACCGGGTTTGTAAACATGTAGACGGCGCTAACATTGTCACAAAACACGACGGTGGCTCGAGGGAGAGGTCGATGAAGCTCCTCCATGAGTTGGCGAAGCCAGGTGGACTCGGCGACGGCATTGGCGACAGCACGGTACTCCGCTTCCGCGCTGGAGCGAGACACAGTGTGTCGGCGTTTAGAAGACCAAGACACCAGGTTATCGCCGAGGAAGACACAGTAGCCGGAGGTGGAGCGTCGCGTATCGGGGCAGCCAGCCCAATCTGCATCGGTGTAGATGATCAAGGTGTCGGCGGTGGACGGCAGGAGCTGAAGACCGTGGCCGAGAGTGCCCTTGACATAGCGAAGAACACGCTTGATCAACGCGAGATGCTGGTCTCGCGGATCGTGCATGTGGAGGCAGATTTGCTGAACGGCGTACGCGATGTCTGGACATGTAAACGTCAGGTACTGGAGAGCGCCAGCGATGCTGCGGTACTCGGTGGGATCAGCCACAGGGGAACAGACAGAGGAGGCGAGTTTCGGCGCTGTGTCGATGGGAGTCGAGGAAGAGGCGCACTCGGTCATGCCGGCTCGATCCAAAATCTCGGCAGCGTACTTCTCCTGGGAGAGGAACATCCCAGAAGTAGTGCGGGAGACAGCAATGCCGAGAAAATAGTGGAGATCGCCCATGTCCTTCATGGCGAACTCTGAGTGGAGGGCCGTGATGACGCGCTCGAGGAGACCGGTCGAGGAAGCCGTGAGAACAATGTTGTCGACGTAGAGGAGCAGGTAAGCCGTCCCCATGGTGCTGTGCAGCACGAAGAGGGAGGTGTCGGTCTTGGAACACGTGAAACCAACTGTGGCGACGAAGGAGGCGAAGCGTTGGTACCATGCTCGTGGTGCCTGCTTCAAACCGTAGAGAGAACGGTTGAGGCGACAAACGTGATCCGGCCGCGTGGCGTCGATGAAACCCGTAGGTTGGCGACAGTAGACGACCTCGGACAGTGTCCCATGGAGGAAGGCGTTCTTGATGTCGAGCTGGCGGACGCTCCAGTTGAGGGAGAGCGCGATGGAGAGGATGACGCGAATCGTGGCCGGTTTGACGACTGGGCTGAATGTCTCACCGAAGTCGATGCCGGGAGCTTGGGAGAAGCCACGAAGCACCCAGCGGGCCTTGTATCGATCGAGAGAGCCGTCGGGGTTGAGCTTGTGTCGGAACACCCATTTGCCTGTGACGATGTTGGCCTTGGAGGGGGGAGGCACGAGGTCCCATGTGTTGTTGGACATGAGGGCACCGTACTCGGCCTTCATAGCATCGAACCAGTTCGGGTCCTTGAGAGCAGTCCGAACTGTTTTGGGGATCGGAGAGAGGACACCTGTGGCGACGGCGTGAAGATTGAGGCGCTCCCGTGGGCCGAAGATCTTGCCGGCTTGCCGTCGTGTAACCATGCGAGGAACGGGCGGAGACGGGGGCGGCGAGGGCGACGGTGAGCTCGGTGGAGAAGGCGTGGCCGAGACAGCCGGCGAGGAGGACGTCGAGGCGGCAGCCGATCCACTCGACGTGGCCGCAGAAGAGGAGGACACGGCAGCAGAGCCGTGCGCTGGGGACTGCTGGACGACAGTAGGCGAGGTAGGGGGCGTGGCTGCCGTGGCAGCAGGGTGGCGAGAACTCTGCCGCGACCCAGGAGGTGTTGCTGCCGTGGCAGCAGAGTGATGAAAACTCTGCCGCAGCCCAGCGCGCGTGGCAGCGGGCGGTGCAGCCGGGTTGGAGATGAGCGTGTCCATGTCCTCATCCGGGGAGGCTGCCGTAGTGTGTTCCTGTAGGAAATCATATGAATGCACAACGTTCGTCTTGGCGAACGGAAAATTAGTCTCATCAAAAACAACATGCCGAGAGATGATGATACAGCGAGTTGCTATGTCCATGCAGCGGTAGCCTTTGTGGTTAGGGGCGTAGCCGAGAAAGATGCACGGAGTGGAGCGAGGAGACAGCTTATGCGGCATGGTGGATGCGAGGTTCAGGTCGCAGAGGCATCCGAAGACACGTAGGTGAGAGTAGTCGGGAGGGGTAGAGTGGAGTGCAAAAAAGGGGCAGGGTGCCGTGATGGCTGTGGTGGGGAGGCGATTAAGAAGATAGGTGGCGGCATGTAAAGACTCAACCCAAAACTTAGGCGGCATGGAAGCTTGAAATAAGAGGGTGCGAGTGATGTCATTGACCGTGTGAATGACGCGTTCAGCTTTGCCGTTTTGCTGGGAGGTGTAGGGGCAGGAAAAACGCACGTGTATGCCGTGAGTAGACGCAAGATCATGGAGGGATCGATTGTCAAATTCCTTGCCATTGTCGCACTGTATTTGTTGAAGCGTGAGTGCAAACTGAGTCTAAACAAAAGCGCGAAAATTAGAGAGAACACCATATGTTTCAGATTTGCGTCGTAAAGGGAATGTCCACAAAAAATGAGTAAAATCATCTAATATGACAAGGAAATATTTGTAACCAGACATGCTTTCAACCGGAGAGGTCCAGAGATCACAGTGTACAAGCTCAAAAGGACGCGTAGTACGACTAGACGAATCTGAAAAAGGTAAACGAACGTGTCGACCAAGTTGACACGCATGACACAGACTAGACCCATTTATTTCTTTGTGACATGGAACGGATGATGACGACGCAAGACGGCGAAGCGAAGCTTGTCCGGGATGGCCGAGGCGGCGATGCCAAAGGGTGGGGGCGTCGGTGGAGGCGACCAAAGCGTGGAGAGCGACACCAGGAGCGGAGTAGGGGTAAAGATCACCCGTACTGTTGCACCGGAGCAGTACCGTCTTAGTATGGAGATCCTTCATAGAGAAACCAGTAGGGTCAAACTCAACGGAAACACAATTATCACATGTAAATTGTCTAACGGAGATTAGATTTTTAATGATACTAGGAGTAACTAGAACATTGTGTAGATGAAGTGGGAGAGTAGAAGAAAGAGAGCGAAGAGAGGACGAGCCGGCGGCAGTGACGGGAAGAGAAGAGCCATCACCAATGACTACGTTAGAAAAAGGAGTGCGTGAGTTTAGAGAGTGAAGGATACCAGCATCGGAGGACATATGGGCGGATGCACCACTGTCCATGACCCACTCCTGGGTGGGTGGCTGAAAGCTCATGGCGTTGAGCTGGTTGATGAGCGCCGTGGTGTCCCAAGACGGAGCAGCGGCGCACGGCGCGGGCAGGGCCGGGGCGAAGCCGTAGGGCGAGGCAGCTCCTGGCGCGGTGTAGTTGTAGTAGCCAAGAGGAGGTGGCGCCGGTGTGGTGGACGCCATGAAGCCGTGGGCTGCTGCAGGGCGCGGCGACGGTCCGCGTCCGAGGATGCTCGAGGGACCCGAGCCCATGGGATACATGTGGATGGACCCGGTCCATGGGTTGTACGGCGTGGGAGATGGGAGGGCACCCACAGTCCCGGCGGGTGCAGCGCCGGTGACCTTCCGTTTCTTCCCCTTGTAGCGGCCGGCGTTGGGGTTGAACGGTGGTGCCGGGTTGCCGTAGCCGACCGTGGCCGTAGGGCCGTAGCCTGGCGGCGGCGGGCGAGGGGGTGGAGGGCCGCGACAGCCGGGACCAGGTCCACCAGGGGCAGGTCCGCCGCTCGTGTTGGAGTAGAGAGCAGCGGCGGTGGAGTCACGTCCGCCGTGGTGCGGCTTGAGCTCTTGGAGCAGGAGCATGTTCCGCAGCTGGAGGAAGGAGGGGAACGGGGTCAGCAGGGGGACGAGCGCAGCGACGTGGTCGAACTTCGCGTCGAGGCCCTTGAGCACGTTCCAGACGAGGGCGTCGTCCGTGACGGGGGCGCCGACGTCGGCAAGGGCGTCGGCCACGGTTTTCTGCTCGAGGCAGTAGGCCGTGATGGACTTGCCCTCTTGCTCGAGGTTGCGGAACTTCTGGCCGAGGTAGCCAGCCCGCGCCTGCTGATTGTCGCGGAAGAGGGCGTCGATGCGGCGCCAGACGGAGTAGGCGGTGGTGTTGTCCTCCATCACCATGTCGGTGATTTCCGCCGTGACGGAGCCGTAGAGCCAGCGCAGGACGGTGGCGTCCAGGCGCAGCCATTCCTCGTCGTCGGGCGGCAGGGCCGTGGAGAGATGATCGGCGAGGGCGTAAGTGGTGACCGCGATCTGCACCATGTTGCGCCAGCGGGAGAAGTTCGACGCCTTGAGGTCGAGGGTGACGGGGATGAGCGCCTTGACGCTCTGGATGTTGGTGGCCTGCGCCCAGAGGCCGGCGAGGGGGTGGGCGTCGGAAGAAGACATGGCAGGGGAGGAGGCGCGGCGGCGCGGGAGAGGAACCCTAGCGCAGCGGCGGTAGACGAGAGCAGGAGCGGAAGCTGAGAATTTTCTGGCTGATACCATGTAAAGAGATAGAATGAGATGGGATAGGTCACGACCTGTGCCTTCCCTGATGCCTCGTATATATAATCAAATACAAGGTAACAACAGATTACAATCTAAACCATAATGGCCTCAATCTCCTATAAACGTGAGGCACAAGATATGATTTAAATGCAACGATATCCTAGAGATATTCGGTTGCCTAACAGGTTGGATCCGGATTCAAAGTGCACTTCACCATCACGAAGCTGATACCGGGGCGATCCTTCGACTCATGTTACATGCATGGATGAGATACCGCAAGTCCTGGGGTGTCCTGATTAACGTTGGCACGGGTGCACAAGCTTTTTTGGCAAAATTTTCTTGTACATGTAGGCTCGCTTTGGAAAAAGTTCGAGTGCCGAGTATATTTTTTTGAAACCTGTGGCGGGGAGTTCCCGCATTGCATATTAGAAGAAACGAATTGGTCCAGTTAATAAGGGAAACCGGACCCAAAAACCATACAACACCCGGTTAATTAAGGAAAACCGGTGAAAAGAAGAGCTCCTTCTGACCGCATGACCGTGAATCCAACTACTGAAGTGCAGCCCGAGTACAACACATATACACGGCGCACTACTGTGCCTTCCTCTGTCTCTAGAAAAGGCCTCCTGCCCTGTTCCGACTCGTCTCCCTCCCCAACAAACCCCGAGCAAAGACAAGAGAAAAGGTCCCACGTGTTCGAGATCTCAGGGTACAGCCGGCACGGGGAGGTGCCACAGCTTTCTCCAGCGTACAGTCGTCTGTCTTTGCCGTCGGTGGTTACGACTGGCAGATTCAATTCTACCCTGAAGGACTCAACGCGGTTTTCGAATTGAAAGAGTACCTGGCGATATATGTCTCTCTACGGAGCGATATCAAGGACATCAGGGTGCGGGCATCCGTTCAGTTCAGCTTGGTGGACATCACCGGATCTTCGCCGCCGCATACGATGACATCGTTATTCGATTCCAGTAGTTTGGTCCGGTTCACTGGCCACAGCAAGTTCAAGAAAAGGAGCGAGATGGAAGGGTCACCTTACCTTCGCGACGACCGCCTCACCATCGAGTGCCTCATCACCCTTGACAAGGAATCGCTGGTCCAACCATGTGCCCAAGTGCCGCCATCCGATATCGTAGAGCATATCCGCAAACTGTTGCAGGCGAAAGAGGGCACCGACGTGATTTTCGAGGTTCAGGGATATACTTTTCCTGCCCACAAGGTGGTGCTCGTGATGCGGTCGCCTGTCTTCAAAGCGGAGTTATATGGCACGATGAGAGAAAAAGACGTGAATCACATTACCATCGTCGACATGCAACCCGTTGTCTTTGAGACCCTGCTCAACTTTATATACACTGATTCGCTGCCTGCAGCCATGGATGATCTTGGCCGCGATGATTATGAAGAGACAATCAGACATTTGCTTGTCGTCGCAGATCGGTATGCCATGGAAAGGCTCAAGATGTTATGCGAAAACATCCTCTGTAACAACATTGATGTGAAGAACGTGATGACCACACTAGTTTTGGCTGACCAACATAATTGTGTCGCCTTAAATGATGCTTGCATTCAATTTATTGCTTCTTTGGGTACACCAGAAATGGATGATGTGATGGCTAGCCAAGGGTATGCTGAAATCAAAGGAACATGCCCTTTGGCCATAGTGGAACTGTGGGAGAAAATACGTGGGCTCTACAAATCAAAGTCTTCGTTCCAAATTGGTAGTTCTGCCGTATAAACAGCTTGTTACTTCTTTAGTCAGCGTATTGCTTAGGAGAATTGTAGTACTATGTTTGATATGCTTGAAGAAGAACAATAGTTTCTTTTTTAGGGAAAGAAGGGTTATCAATGCCTTGTACTTGCATTTTGTTTTGTGGTTTATTAAAATCATATGGCCAGAAGCGTGGCAAAATTCAGAGAAATAAGGAAAAAGGTACAAAAAGTAAAACAGTAGGCATTCCTTCCAATCTGGTCTTAGCAGCTGTTCACAGTTGCCCAATTATTTATTTCTTCTCTGTCTTAGCGCGCCCTAGTTGCCCAGAGCTCCAGGTCCTCCTTTATTCTGTAGAACAGGGTCGCAGGTGTAGTTTAGTTGATTTTAAATCGTGCTGTTTCTGGCCTTCCACAGATTCAGCAAGCAGTCAGCACCAAGCATCACAGCCAAGATGTTTGCGCTGAAGGGGCTTCCGAGAAGATGAAGATCAAGAAGGACTAGGGCTAGTAGTATTTAGCATAGTATAGGTATGGCTAGTTTCTAAATCGTTGTAATTTGATCATATTGTAAAACTCTATCTATATTTTTTCGCAAAACTTGGAGCTTAACATGCATGCTAGAGTATTGAACCCAAAATTTGATAACATTGTTTGTGTTACTTACTTCAATATCAAACACAAGGTCTTCTTCATGACATGTTAATTTGACAACATCATTTAGTTGGATGTCATAGGCTTCACACAGTTCTTTCAGTTGAGATCCACATATATAAGTGCTTATATGCCGGAAAGTGAGTTTGATTCTCGAGCGCCAGTGATCTTGGTGTTTAAGAAAAATCGAAAAAAATATTTACAAATTTCAACGAAAACTAAAAAACTATCCTGGATGTAGCGAATGATGTATCCCACAAACTTGCAAAACATGAACTTAAATATTTTGTGTTCTGCGCGACACAAAAATGACAAAAGTGGGTAGCACATAATAGTATAAGTTGTTTTTTTACAAATTTGTGGAATACACATTGGCTACATTTCGGATTGTTTTTAATTTTTCTGAAACTCGTAATTGTTTTTTTGATTTTTTAATACACCAGGATCACTTGAATTCGGGAGCACGAAATCTCCTCTCTTTATGTCCTCCTTTTCATGTATTAGTAGTATGTATCTTCATGTCCACACTGAGCAAAACATACAGTTCTTATGTGAACCAACACCCAAACTCAACGATCCTTGAAACAACATGGCATAGTCCATATTTAATATACATGCAGACAAAAAAAAACACATATCCAGTTCAAATGGTTTCATCATTCCCACCATGGTTTTCTGTTCAAAGATTTCCAAGCACGTCCTTACGAGTCCCGGTTCAACATGCCAGTTGAATTCGTACTATTGAGTGAAGCTGTTTGAAGTCAAACATGTCGAGGGAGCTGCTACGTCCATATGTGGATGAAGGATGACGCTAGCAGCAGTTCATAACTTGGTACTTATATTATATACCCCGATGTTTTTAAGGTTGGCTTCACATACTCCGGAGTCCGGATTGTCGATGCTGGATCTCGTTGCCGACCACCACCTCAGATTTTCAGGTCAGACAAACAATTTTGGAATCAAACGGAGTATGTAAGAACCGAATAATATACTACTAGGTCCACAAAAGGATGTCTCATTTTTGTCCTAGCTTAGACCAAAGTTGAGACATCGTTTTATGAACGGAGGGAGTAGCTATCAATAGAACAGTCGAACACCTAGTGCAATTTATTTTGTTTCCGTTGCACTCCTGTCTGTTCTAAGGTTCTCCTACTTCTTGTTTGATATTCTCATGGAGTTTATTCTCTTGCTTTTCCTAAAATTTACAGGGATAAATCTCTGCTTGGACTATCCCAAATCCAAATCGTAAGAACAAAAGAAACTCACGCTAGAAAAGGTTCAGAGCTAAAAAAAAACTTATAGCCCTTCGCTTTGGAAAAAGTTGTGAGTCTGAACTTTAGACAAAATCCTTCTTGCCAAAAGAAGAGCTCCTTCTGACCGCGTGATGTCGATCTATCGAAGTGCAGCCCGAGTCCAACCCATATGCGGCGCCCTGTTGCCTTCCGCTGTCTCTAGAAAAGGCCTCCCGCCCTGTTCCGACTCGTCTCCCTCCCCAACAAACCCCGAGCAAAGACAAGAGAATCGGCGATGGGAACCACGACTTCGCCGCGCCGTGACGCCAAGCCGGTGCAGGGCTCCCACGTGTTCGAGATCTCAGGGTACAGCCGGCACCGGGAGGTCCTCGGAGCTTTCTCCTGCGTACAATCGGCTGTCTTTCCCATCGGCGGTTACGACTGGCAGGTTCACGTCCACCCTGACGGAATCATGGAGTATTTCAAAGACTACGTTGCGGTCTATGTCATTCTACACAGCAAGAACAAGGACACCAGGGTCAGGGCATCCGTTCAGTTCAGTTTGGTGGACGTCACCGAATCTTCTCCGCGGCATACGGTGATATCGAAATTCGATTCCAGTAGTATCCGATCCTGTGGCCACAACGAGTTCAGGCATAGGAGCGACCTGGAGGGGTCACCTTACCTACGCGGAGATCGCCTCACTATCGAGTGTGTCATCACCCTAGACAAGGACTGGCCGGTCCAAACTTCTATCGAAGTTCCGCCATCTGACATAATAGAGCATCTCCAGAATCTGTTGCAGACGAAAGAGGGCACCGACGTGATTTTCGAGGTTCAAGGAGAGGCTTTTCCTGCACATAAGACGGTGCTCGCGATGCGGTCGCTAGTCTTCAAAGCAGAGCTGTATGGCTCGATGAGAGAAAAGGACATGAGTAGCATTACCATCGTCGACATGCAGCCTGCTGTTTTTCAGGCCCTGCAGCTCCAATATATGTACACTGATTCGCTTCCCATCATGGATGATCTTGGCAGCGATGACTATGAAGAGACAATCCGGCATTTGCTTGTCGCTGCAGATCGATATGCCGTGGAAAGGCTCAAGATGTTATGTGAAAGCATCCTCTGTAACATCATTGACGAGAAGACCGTAATGACGACACTAGTTTTGGCCGATCAACATAATTTTGGCAGATTGAATGATGCTTGCATACAGTTTGTTGCTTCTTTGGGCACAACGGAAATGGTTGATGTGATGGCGAGCCAAGGATATGTTGAGCTCAGAGGGACATGCCCTTTGGCCATCGTGGAGTTGTGGGAAAAGATAAATAGGCTCTACAAATCAAAGTCTACGTTTCAAATTGGTAGTTCAGTCGTATAACAGCTTGTTACTTTTTTAACTAGTGTGTATTGCTTAGCAAAATAGTACTAGTAGTATATTTGACTAGCAAAATGCCCGTACGTTGCTACGGCATATCAAGAAAATTGTATGGATACATCAACGAAACAATTATCCTAAAATTGTGAAGTGTAAAAATAATATTGATTTAAGCAGTAAAAAATAATACATCAACAATATGCTCTTTTGATTACTACACCTTCTAGAAAATATTACATTTTGTTTAAATTGGAGATGTTGGTTGCACGAATTTTGCTAATATTCCTTTTGCAAACAGGTGTCAACGATGACGAGGAACTCTAGATAGGTCAATGACTCATTTGGTTGTAAGAAAGAACAAGAGAAATCATCAGAAACAATATCTGTTCTATGCAGCAGGGTCCTCACTCCTCTCTCCTGCAGGTGCAGCAAGCACACAAAGATATCACGAAGCTTCGCTCAATGTCTTTGACCTCAAGCAGCACCATGCAAGTAACACCTATAATCTTTCCACTCTCAGGTGTCTGCTCTCCAACAAAAGCAGCGAGCAAGCAGCACAGAGGCAAACTGGAAAAGTAGCCTCGGCTCTCTTGAAGCTCTCTCCCTCTCAAACAAACATTAGTACATAACAAACTTCTCTTAATCCTTCCACACAATTTCACTCAAATATCGGCATGCAATTATGTAATCTTCCAGCTCTTTCAAGAACCGAGAACATGTTTTTCTATTGGTGGCGCTGTTTGAATAAAGTTATTGCCTTACCACCGTCCGCCACAACCGAACTCTATCGCCTCCACGCTATGGCTGCTGGACGGTGGAGGTCGAATTGCAGCGGCCCCTTCACCCCTCGTTTCCCAGAGGCGGAAGATAACGTGTGCTTGGAGGAGACGGAGAGGAGGCAAACGATGGCTGCCGGAGTCCAAGAAAACGGAGTCGAGCTCCACTCAGGGCACCTGCGCTCGATTCCTTTGGTGCGGAAAATCAGCACAGCTGCACAAACATGTTTGGAGGTCGTTAGCGGCTCTAACTACGGCACCGACGACGGCCACTGCGGCGGCTAGGGCTCTGGCTCTTTCTCATCTGATAGAGAAAAAGAAGCGCACGCACGGGGAGACAGAGTCGATGCGCTTCGGGTGAGATTATTTCGTTTTATCGCACGCACGCGGAGACGATTCAAGCAGAGTTCTCGTCTGTGTCGAAGCAGAGTTTGAGTTCTCGTCTGTGTCGAAGCCGAGTTCAGTTCCTTGCTTGAGTTCTCCGTGTCGAGGAAGAGTTCAATATCCTACAAAGATCCTTTCAGAGTTGTACTCTGACTGACTGGGCCAGCTAACGTACGAGACCACATGAGGCCTGTTATGACGAGCTAAAGGTTGCTCGATGGGCCAAGATGATCGTTTTTCTAGCGATAGGAGACCACAAAGGCTCGATGTTTTTTCTGGACGTACCAACCATCGTAGAGTCGGATACATATGCGACATACCATCCCCTTTAATCACCTACGACGTACCACCAAACGGACGAAGGAAGAAACACTACTCGTATTATATAGTAGAGATATGCTTCAGGAAGAAAAATATCTGATATGCGGGCGACCTTGCCAAATTTTCCTTTGCTGGACGTAAATCTAGCGTGTGGATGATTCACCTGACTTTTTTCATCTATGCTAAAAAAAGATGCTGCTATTATGTGGTGAATAATTTCATATTCCCTAAAAATATTACAGTTATGTACTCCAGAAACCCTAGTGAAGATTTTTATTACACACACACACCATCTAGAGCTCTCTACCAAGATGCAAATATTAACATGGTTAAGAACACATAAAAATACATTGTAACATTGCTATGGACAATATGCCATATTAATATACGAAGAAATGCCATTATTTTCTTGTAGATCTAAGAGCATTTTCATCAGCGCTCCCAATAGGAAGTCCACTAAATGTGCCAGATGGTTGCTATTGGGAGCGCTGACACATGTTACCGCCCTACAGGGACCAAGTGGCCCTAGCGGTAGCCCCAATGGTTTTGTTTTCAAATACAATTTATGTACAAAAGAAAAGAAACCGTACAAATTTCATTCAAACTTACAGTGATTTAAAACTTAACATAATTACCCGGCACATACTTGACATGAAATAAATTAAAAGCAAACACTTAGATAAAAAAGTAACTAGGGTTTCTAAACCTTACTATTCATCGGAGTCGATGATGATCATCATAACAGGCGTGGTGGCAGCCAGTGGTTCAGGTGTCGAAGGCGGTGCCAAGGACACTTTGATGCCCGCCTTCATGTCGTGCCAGTGCGGGATATCCGAGAACTCATCCTTCTCCTCTGCCTCAAGGGGTAGGCCGCCCACATCACCCGACTATCGCTGATATATTTCGCTGGATTTTTGGGGTGTCAAAATTGTCGGAGTTGGCGGCACCATCGACGTGGACATGGTTGGTCATCAAATCCCCCAAGAGGCGGCATTTGGAAGGCATTTGTGCATGTGTATGCATGCCTCCTCTGTTGAATATAAATATTTGCCTAGCCCCTTTCCATCAGTTCAGACTTATGGTCTAGATGGCTAGTGCATACAATTCTATATAGTATCAGAGCCACGAGGTCTCGAGTTCGAGACCCTGCTCACGCGGATTAAAAAAAACTAAGAAAAAAATCCTGCGGCCTGCTCCTATCCCACGCTAAGGACTAAAATAGAATAGAAGTGATGGGAGTGTTGAATATAAATATTTGCCTAGCCCCTTTCCATCAGTTCGGACTTATGGTCTAGATGGCTAGTGCATACAATTCTATATCCTCCATCGTCAGTAGACGGTGTGCACTACATGTAGAGGAGGCAGAGGCTCTTGAGAGGAGTTGCCCTCACCATGGTTCCTCTTTCGCTGAAGCACGTGGTATAGATTTGCTTGGCGGCGACTCTCGTCGCGGTTCAAGGCGGGACAAAACATAGTGGTGGATCTGGCCGATAGATGGAGAGACGCTGGTGAGATGAAGTGTGGGAGAAGAGGCTGGTGCGCACCGTGGTTTTAAAAGTCGGCATGTAGTATAGGTGGGAGGCGCCTTAACGTCGTGTGACGGTTCCCTGGCATGCATTAACGCTCATGTCGCATCTCTCTTATGCGCGTGCCAAGGTAACTGTTGCGTCACATTTAATTAAAGTTGTCCGATGCATTTAATTTAAGTTGTTGGCCTCCTCATTCCGAAGTGACTAGGGTTGTCGCATCTTTCTGACACTCTGATACCCGTAGAAGTGATAGCCTTCAGTAGCTACCTGCAAGATAAAGTATACGTGGTTAGTTTGATCCTCCAAGTGCAGAGTATGTTGTAAGTGGAAGACGTGTTTTCCCCACGAGGGTGACTCGAGGGTTTAATATCGAACTCTCGGGGAATCAGTAGTGAAAGGTTTATCTTCTATCCTTCTTTTGGTTACCTACAAAACAAAGTTAAATGTTTTGGTCCTCAACCTCACATGTGGTTGTCAAGCACAAGGTGTAAGAATGATATAAAGATAGTATGTGATGCAAACAAGAAATAAATATGCAATGATGGTGGTAAATAAATATGTAAGGATGATGATAACAATGATAAATGATATTTTTGGGTTTTTAATGATGAATGCAAGATGTAAAAGTGTTTTTGTATTTTTGGATTTAATAATTGCAGAAAATGGAAAAGTGGTAAAAGTTGTTGAAAATGTGTTTCTTATGATTAAAATGGACTGGGGTTCATGGTTTCACAAATGCACACTCTCTTTAATAAGGTGGTAGACAATGGAACGCTAGAGTTGACATATGAGATTGCAACACAAAGTTTAATGACAAGTTACTAATTATATGGGCATCACGTCCTAACATAGAGACCTTTTGGTTATTAGTCTCACTTATACTCCACCAAGATGCGAACTAAATCATAACACCTCAGTAATTAAGATAACTCAGAGTATAGCTTTAAGTATCATGACATGAAGTTAAAATAAGAACATGCTAGATCTAGTCATGGAGTAGTGGCAATGGTCACACCCACATCTCCGGTAGCATGGTATTTTTGTTTATCCCTAGTGAGGCAACAAAGTAAGGTAAAGACACCAAGTGGATCGCAGAACTATCTCTCACGTTCACTGCACTAGCCACCCCGCGTTACTCCAACTAATGCACACATCACCCCACACACGCTCTCATAAATATGCTTGATCATAACAAGTGAATAAGAACGGGGTACATAATATACATCTATATTCATAACTGAAACAAAACATTTACAATCTCAAACATATATTAACTCATAAAAAGATCCACAACATAGGTATTACAACGATGACCGTAATCATGTTCAGCAGCTCATACGGTACTAATTACTGAAGCTCAAAGAGAAGAGAGATACATAAGTTACTTCCACAAACCCATAGTCCAGAGGTGGACTACTCCCTCTTCATCATGGAGACGGTGGAGATGTCGATGGAGAAGATCGAGACCACGCCGGCAGCGCCCCGCCGGAGTTTTCCCCCTCCAATCTGCAGCTCCAGATCTCTCTTTCGGTGTTTCTGTGTTTCGGCGGCGCTCCTTCCAAAGAACGACGGGAGGTTATTTTATAGTTGGTTTTAGGTCAAACCCGTGTCGGTGGAGAAAAGATTGACGGCAACGGAGCGTCGAGGGCCAAATTGGTGGGTCCCACGCGGCCAGGTAATAAGGAGGAGAGAAATTAGTGGGCCATTAATAAGGAGGAGAGGAATTAGTGGAGTAGATGGGATTTGCCGCGGGGTAGGGAGGAACGTCGCACGACTGGCAGAGTTTTCGTCCGCTATTTCTATTTGCTAGATGCACACAAGGTGGGGCCGAGTTGTAATCTGGATGGTTAGATCCAAATTGGTGGCCCAGATCTGAGGCTGAAAATGGTCGGTTTGACTCTGTGTAAGTTGGGCTGGGTGCGCTTAGGAAAGAAAATGTTTGCTCTTTTATAAGTAGTAGAGATTAAATTTTCAGGCATGCATATCAGATTATGATGTATAAAACAAACCAAATACAAATTCATATAATAAAAATTCATGCAGCAAATACTGAATTTCGACCTTAGAAATCTTTGACAAAAAGAGGTCTCTCTCTCTGATCCGCGTGACAGGTTATTTTTAGAACTTTTTCTTAGAAGACAGGGAATAGAAGTGCAGCCCTAGTCGATCCGGTTCCAGTCCAACAAATACGGGCCGGTGATACGTCTCCAACGTATCCATAATTTATGATGTTCCATGCTTATATTATACCATTTGCTACATGTTTTATATACACTTCATATCACTTTTATGCATTTTCTGGGACTAACCTATTAACAAGATGCCACAGTGCCAGTTCCCTGTTTTCTGCTGTTTTTGGTTTCAGAAAGTTACTTCTGGAAATATTCTCGGAATTGCACGAAACAAAAGGCCAAGTCCCTATTTTTCCAGCACGTACACGGAGTCCGAAGGAGAGACGAAGGAGAGCCACGAGGTGGCCAAACCATAGGCAGGCGCGGCAGTGGGCCCAGCCGCGCCACCTGGTGGTTTGGGCCCCTCGGGCCTCCGCCGACATCGCCCCTTCGCCTATATATTCCCTCAGACGCGAAAACCCTAAAATACCAAGTCATATTTCCAGAAGAGTTCCGCAGCGCCGCCGCCATCGACGACAAGTTTCGGGGGACAGAATCTCTGTTCCGGCACGCTGCCGGGACGGGGAATTGCCCCCGGAGTCATCTCCATCGACACCACCGCCATCTTCATCGCCGCTGCTGACTCCCATGATGAGGAGGGAGTAGTTCTCCCCCGAGGCTGAGGGCTCTACCGGTAGCTATGTGGTTCATCTCTCTCTCCCATGGTGTGATCTTTATGTGATCATGAGCTTTGTAATCTAGTTGAATAAGTAGATGTTACTCTTTATCTATTATGCACTCTATAGGTTACTTTAATATGAACTCCGGTACTCTCCACGGTGTAAAGGTGACAGTGTGTGCACCGTGTGTGACTCCTTTATGACGTTGTGGCGCTTGTTTACTCCGGCTTGAGGTGTGCTTTTGTAGCCCTACACAATGAATGGTGTTTGTTATCCAACAAGAGAGTGTTTAAGAGTAGCTTTTACTTATTCAGTTATGAGATCATTGTTGAGAGTGTCCACTAGTGAAAGTATGATCCCTAGGCCTTGTTTCTAAGCATTGAAACACCGTTTACAACAAGTTCTGCTACATGTTTGCTTGCTGCCATCTTTATTTCAGATTGCAGTTACTACTTATAATCATCCATATCACTTGTATTTCACTATCTCTTCGCCGAACTAGTGCACCTATACATCTGACAAGTGTATTGGGTGTGTTGGGGACACAAGAGACTTCTTGTATATTAATTGCAGGGTTGCTTGAGAGGGATATCTTTGACCTCTACCTCCCTGAGTTCGATAAACCTTGGGTGATTCACTTAAGGGAAACTTGCTGCTGTTCTACAAACCTCTGCTCTTGGAGGCCCAACACTGTCTACAAGAATAGAAGCACACGTAGACATCAAGCTATTTTCTGGCGCCGTTGCCGGGGAGGTAAGCGTTGGAAGGTATCTCCTTTAGATTCTGCAATTTTTCTTTTTGTTTCTTGTTTTTATTTTCACTAGTTAGGCTTAATGGAAAACAACAAAAAAATTAGAGATCTTTATGAACTTTATATTGAATTAGGACATGATGCTTTTGAAGAGAAAATTAAAAAACCTATGGACTTGTTTGCATGATGGTAGCAATGGTATTACTATAAATTCTTTGAACACCATTATTGCTAATGCTATGGAAAAGTCTAAGCTTGGGGAAGCTGGTTTGATGAATATGATATTTTTAGTCCCCCAAGCTTTAAGGAGGAAATTTGCTTTGATGATACTTTGCCTCCAATATATGATGATTATAATCATTGTGATATTTTCAGTCCACCTACTATTGAGGATATAGTTTATGTTGATTATGATATGCCTCCTATATATGATGTTTACAATGATGAATATGATATTTTCAGTCCATCTACTATTGAGGATAAAATTCATTATGATTATTCTATGCCTCCAATTTATGATGATTACAATGATGGATGTGATACTTTTACTCTCACTATTACTAATGAAATGTTATGCTTATGTGGAGAGTAATGATACTTTATGCATGTGGATCATGATAAGAATGCTCTATGTGATAGCTATATTGTTGAGTTTATTCATGATGCCGCTGAAAATTATTTTGAGAGAGGAAAGTATGGTTATAGAAATCTTCATGTTACTAAATTTTTCTCTTTATGATGAATGTTTTGAGCTTTCTCTTGATTTGCTTTTATTTGCTGGGTACTTTAAGACCTACTGGTCCTTATGAGAGAGGGAGACACGATTTCATATATCACAATAATATTAAGTCTTCTCTCTTTATGTTGAAATTTTTGAAGTTACACTTGTTTTGCATTTCTATGCTAGTCACTTTGTTCTTCATTGACTTGTTTTCTTACAAGACTCCTATGCATAGAAAGAGTGTTAGATTTAAACATGTTTTATATATGCTTCTTGATGCTCTCTTTTATGTTTCAACTCTCATCTTTATGTGGGCATCATAAAAATCACTATGCCTAGCTAAAAGGCTTTAAAGAAAAGCGCTTATGGGAGACAACCCATTGTTTTTATTTTCTGTTATTTTTGTTTTTTTTTTTTGAGTCAAGGTTTGTTACTTCTGTAGCAACTCCTTTGTATCTTTATTTTATCGCATTGTTGTGCCAAGTAAAGTTCTATATTGAAAGTTGATGCAAGATTTGGATTTCTGCGCAGTGACAGATTTTTAGCTGTCACGATTTGAGCTTTCTCCCTGTAGAAAATTCAAAAATTCTGAAAAAATCACGCATCTTCCTGAGATATGTACGCAACTTTCATTATTTTGGCCAGATCCATCTGAGCAACTTAAGTGCCTCGAAAAAATTCGTCATTCCAGACTGTTCTGTTTTTGACAGATTCTGCCTTTTGTTTTGCATTCGCTCTTTTATGTGTTTGTGTGGATTTCTTTGCTCCACAAAGCATTGGTGGCTGTAGCTAATGTCCAGAAGCTTTGGGATTGATTGTATCATTACAGAATATGAGAATTTTTGATTATGCACTAACCCTCTAATGAGAACTGTCTTGAGTTTGGTGTGAAGGAAGTTTTCAAGGATCAAGCGAGAAGGGTGATATTATGTGATCAAGAAGAGTGAAAAGCCTAAGCTTGGGGATGCCCCCGTGGTTCATCCCAACCATATTCAAGAGACTCAAGCGTCTAAGCTTGGGGATGCCCAAGGCATCCCCTTCTTCATCAACAACTTATCAGGTCATCTCTAGTGAAACTATATTTTAATTCTTTCACATCTTATGCGCTTTACTTGGAGCGTCTGTGTGTTTTTATTTTTGTTTGTTTGAATAAATTCGGATCCTAGCAATCCTTGTGTGGGAGAGAGACACGCTCCGCTTTTTCATGTGAATACTCATGTTCTTCACTTATATTTGTTGAGTATTCTTAACTAGCTACTGCAGTGCTTTTAGCTCCTGTTTTTCATGCATCTCTTCGAGCTGTTAGCACTTGTTTATAAATACTCTCTTGCTGCATTATATTATCATTTGGAGAGTTTATGTTTAAATAAATTGATTGGTGTTTGTTTGGAAGAAAGAAAATGCTACATGTAGTAGTTGGTATTGGAAAAGACATATGCATTCTTGTAGATCATTGTCTTGTTTCGATTTGATGCTTTGCAATTGTTTTGAGCTCTCAAGTAGATCATGTTTAAGCTCTTGCATCATGTAGTTAAAGCCTAGTAGTGGAGAACTACCGTAGAGCTTGTTGAGACTTGGGATGCATATTTGTTCTCTCTAAGGTCTAGATATTTTCTGGTAAAATGTTTGAGCAACAAGGAAGACAGTGTAGAGTCTTATAATACTTGCAATATGTTTTTATGTGATTCTTGCTGTACCGGTTTATACTTGTGTTTGCTTCAAACAACCTTGCTAGCCTAAACTCTGTACTGAGAGGGAATGCTTCTCGTGCATCCAAAACTTGAGCCAAAACCCATGCCATTTGTGTCCACCATACCTACCTACTATGTGGTATTTCCTGCCATTCCAAGTAAATATTTCATGTGCTACCTTTAAACTATTCAAAACTTTATTACTCCTTATTTGTGTCAATGTTTTATAGCTCATGAGGAAGTATGTGGTGTTTTATCTTTCAATCTTGTCATTTACTTCTGACAGACTTTCACCAATGGACTAGTGGCATATACATCCGCTTATCCAATAATTTGCAAAAAGAGCTGGCAACGGGGTGCCCAGCCCCAATTAATTACAACTTTCATTAATAATTCTCTTCACATGTTTTGCCCTGATTTATCAGTAAGCAACTTAATTTGCAAATAGACACTCCTCCATGGTATGTGAATGTTGGAAGGCACCCGAGGATTCGGTTAGCCATGGCTTGTGTAAGCAAAAGGTTGGGAGGAGTGTCATCTATAAAGAAACTAAAATACATGTGTAAACAAAAGAGAAGAGGGATGATCTACTAACGTCCTTCATGGGAGCCGCTCTTGAAAGTCTGGTTGACAAGGGGGTTAGAGTGCCCACTACCATTCGTTGACAACAACAAACACCTCTCAAATACTTATTTTGTGCTCTCTATATGCTTTCGAAAACTTAAAAAGCTCTAGCACATGATTTAATCCCTGCTTCCCTCTGCGAAGGGCCTATCTTTTACTTTATGTTGAGTCAGTTTACCTACTCCTTTCTATCTTAGAAGCAAACACTTGTGTCAACTTTGTGTGCATTGATTCTTACATGTTTACTTATTGCACTTGTTATATTGCTTTATGTTGACAACTATCCATGAGATATACATGTTACAAGTTGAAAGCAATGCTGAAACTTAATCATCCTTTGTGTTGCTTCAATGCCTTTTACTTTGAATCTATTGCTTTATGAGTTACCTCTTATGCAAAACTTTTTGATGCTTGTCTTGAAAGTACTATTCATGAAAAGTTTTTGCTTATATGATTCATTGTTTACTCTTTATCTATTTGTTAGCAAACTATAGACCATTGCTTTGAGTCACTTCATTCATGACATGAGCCTTGCAATATATTGATCAAGATTGTGTGAAAGCATGTCTCCTCAGAAATTATTTGTTGTTATCGTTTTACCTACTCGAGGACGAGTAGAACTAAGCTTGGGGATGCTTGATACGTCTCCAACGTATCCATAATTTCTGATGTTCCATGCTTATATTATACCATTTGCTACATGTTTTATATACACTTCATATCACTTTTATGCATTTTCTGGGACTAACCTATTAACAAGATGCCACAGTGCCAGTTCCCTGTTTTCTGCTGTTTTTGGTTTCAGAAAGTTACTTCTGGAATATTCTCGGAATTGCACGAAACAAAAGGCCAAGTCCCTATTTTTCCAGCACGTACACGGAGTCCGAAGGAGAGACGAAGGAGAGCCACGAGGTGGCCAAACCATGGCGGCGCGGCAGTGGGCCCAGCCGCGCCACCTGGTGGTTTGGGCCCCTCGGGCTCCGCCGACATCGCCCCTTCGCCTATATATTCCCTCAGACGCGAAAACCCTAAAATACCAAGTCATATTTCCAGAAGAGTTCCGCAGCGCCGCCGCCATCGACGACAAGTTTCGGGGGACAGAATCTCTGTTCCGGCACGCTGCCGGGACGGGGAATTGCCCCCGGAGTCATCTCCATCGACACCACCGCCATCTTCATCGCCGCTGCTGACTCCCATGATGAGGAGGGAGTAGTTCTCCCCCGAGGCTGAGGGCTCTACCGGTAGCTATGTGGTTCATCTCTCTCTCCCATGGTGTGATCTTTATGTGATCATGAGCTTTGTAATCTAGTTGAATAAGTAGATGTTACTCTTTATCTATTATGCACTCTATAGGTTACTTTAATATGAACTCCGGTACTCTCCACGGTGTAAAGGTGACAGTGTGTGCACCGTGTGTGACTCCTTTATGACGTTGTGGCACTTGTTTACTCCGGCTTGAGGTGTGCTTTTGTAGCCCTACACAATGAATGGTGTTTGTTATCCAACAAGAGAGTGTTTAAGAGTAGCTTTTACTTATTCAGTTATGAGATCATTGTTGAGAGTGTCCACTAGTGAAAGTATGATCCCTAGGCCTTGTTTCTAAGCATTGAAACACCGTTTACAACAAGTTCTGCTACATGTTTGCTTGCTGCCATCTTTATTTCAGATTGCAGTTACTACTTATAATCATCCATATCACTTGTATTTCACTATCTCTTCGCCGAACTAGTGCACCTATACATCTGACAAGTGTATTGGGTGTGTTGGGACACAAGACTTCTTGTATATTAATTGCAGGGTTGCTTAAGAGGGATATCTTTGACCTCTACCTCCCTGAGTTCGATAAACCTTGGGTGATTCACTTAAGGGAAACTTGCTGCTGTTCTACAAACCTCTGCTCTTGGAGGCCCAACACTGTCTACAAGAATAAAAGCACACATAGACATCAAGCTATTTTCTGGCGCCGTTGCCGGGGAGGTAAGCGTTGGAAGGTATCTCCTTTAGATTCTGCAATTTTATCTTTTTGTCTCTTGTTTTTATTTTCACTAGTTAGGCTTAATGGAAAACAACAAAAAATTAGGGATCTTTATGAACTTTATGTTGAATTAGGACATGATGCTTTTGAAGAGAAAATTAAAAACCTATGGAATCTTGTTTGCATGATGGTAGCAATGTTATTACTATAAATGCTTTGAACACCATTATTGCTAATGCTATGCAAAGCTCTAAGCTTGGGGAAGCTGGTTTTGATGAATATGATATTTTCAGTCCTCCAAGTTTTGAGGAGGAAATTTGCTTTGATGATACTTTGCCTCCAATATATGATGACTATAATGATTGTGGTATTCTAGTTCCACCTACTATTGAGGATAAATTTTATTGTCATTATGATATGCCTCCTATCTATGATGTTTACAATGATGAACATGCTATTTTCAGTCCATCTACTATTGAGGATAAAGTTTATTATGATTATACTATGCCTGCAATTTATGATGAATACAATGATGATTGTGATAGTTTTACTCTCACTATTACTAATAAAATTGATTATGCTTATGTGGAGAGTAATGATACTTATATGCATGTGGATCATGATAAAAATGCTCTATGTGATAGCTATATTGTTGAGTTTATTCATGATGCCGCTGAAAATTATTTTGAGAGAGGAAAGTATGGTTATAGAAATCTTCATGTTACTAAATTTTTTCTCTTTATGATGAACTAGCTGGGTGGCCCGCGCAATTGCGCGGCTAGACATTTTTGTTTGTTACATATTGTTGCCGAAGTATATTTATAGGATTGATTTTAGTTATATTTCTCACATATTTGTCAAAAATTTTATAAAGCTCTTTATTTGTCCTAGCTTTTGTTAATTTCATTAAATTTGTGGCATTTTAATTTGGTTACATTTTTAAATTTCACCCGCATCCAGTAAACTGTTCTTCTTATTCCTTTATACATACTTTTTTTGTGCTTCCACTGTAAGAGCATATCACAGTATTTTATATGAATTTTTCTACCATCTATTTCAGTGAAAATATATTATTTAGCTCAATGCATTATTACATTATTGTTAATTTAAAATTCGAAATATACATATTAGAATATTGAATTTACAATTTTAAATTCGAAATATACGTATAGGGCTGATTTGAAGTGACAACATAAGATTAACGGTACTGTTATCTGCTAGCTTCATATCCCACCAAAGATTATACCATACGAATATTCCGTTATGTCTTCAAATCCTCATCCCTGGTGGGTGCCTTCCCAACAATAATTATGTGTAGGAACTTTACATCCCCGTGCTTAAAATTTGTGATATATATATATTCCTCTATGATTCATCGATGCCTTATTGCAGCCTTATATTTTTTAATAACTCCAATGATGCTTCCACTCATGCTCATGTTAATTTTATTTGTCTCAGATCTAGTTTGTTACATACTCCCTCCGTTCCTTGATATAAGGTGTATAGTTTTTTGAAGAAAAATCCATAATATAAGGTGTATTTGCTATAAATGGACAATTGGACCCATCAAAAAATGAGATCTAGTCTCAAAAGAGGGATTTAACGGATTGTATTCATATTGTGCCTATGAAGAACTCATATCTCGCTGTTTTTTCCAGATTTTTTTTAGTCCACTCTATGTAAAATTCTCTGTCTTAATATAATTATATACCCTACATTCAGGAACGGAGGGAGTATAGTTTATGCATGGAAATTACCTCGACAGTATCAATATAAACCTACATTCGATACCATGGTGACTTGAATCTATGCGACGTTTTTTTTCAGCATAAATGTACCTGAACACAAATGAGCTATAGATGGAGTGAAGCCTTATACAATGGTCAGGTAGTTGCTAGCTGATACGATAATGCATAACAGATAACACGCTCATACTTTTTTTTCTTCAAAAAACTGAAACGTACCTGGTTGCAGCTGCTAAACATTCGCACCATGCATGATTAGTCGACCCCATTACTGTACGACGATATGCTCCTTGTAATCTTCCTCCAACGCCGGCCAAGGGCACGAATACTACTTGCATATCGTTACAAATCGTTGGTATCATTGAAGGGGCCTGAAGTGCGGTAATAAATCAAGTTCATCTGTATGCGGCTGGCGAGAGAGCCGCCCAAGCATTGTGCGGCGGCACAACCTGCGCCGGCGTGCTGGCGATGCATGAGTAC
The DNA here is from genome assembly GCA_947311845.1 of Poa pratensis. Taxonomy (NCBI): domain Eukaryota; kingdom Viridiplantae; phylum Streptophyta; class Magnoliopsida; order Poales; family Poaceae; genus Poa; species Poa pratensis. Next base: position 47,349,817 of record CAMZMU010000063.1, read on the forward strand.
GGCGATGTCCCAGGTGCTGCTAATCGCTTTAGGAACCTTAAAGCCAAACTTGGAAGCCAGCGCAAGTAAGTCGATCTGACGGCCAGAGAAGTCGCCTTTTTCACGATCTCGAAGCATCAGCGTTCTTCACGATCACGGCCGATGTTCGCCAGCCAGACAAAATCGTCGTGCGAATCCTGGCCATGCAGCTGTTCTGCGACGCCTTCCATATGGTTAAGTGCTCCAGACATACGGTGTCCTCTGTAGTGCCTCCCGCGAGTATATGACGGGAGATCGCCGCTCTCCATCCTGTTGGTGTGGCTTTGCTGACCGAATCAAGCTGATGTAGGCGACGTCGCTGGTCGAGTGCTCCTTGCCGATGGCCTCCTATCCGATGTTAGACGGCAGATCGCCATGCTTCGTCTCATCGGCGTGGAAAGAATTAGCGTCAAGAGAGGAGATGGTCGAGTCTCCTTGCCGATGGCGTCCGATCCGATGTTTGTTGCGGCCGCCGTCCCGAGACGGCAGATTGTCGCCATACATACTCCTCGAAGACTTTAAGGTACGCTCGGGTCATCTTTAGAGTTTGTCAGCTTCATTGGCGCGAGATCGCCGTCGTCGCATCTAGGTAGCTTCATCGGCGTGACATTGTCATTGTCTCCTCGAGTTCATGGATCGCTCTATGCTGGGCCAAGAACACTGCCATATCCAAATCCACCGGACCGTCGTCGTGAAGCCAGAGCAATTAACCGCCGACATCTACTCCATCGCGCAAAACCTGCATGAATCGCCGCCGAAAGTTCCTCCTGCGAAGAAGCACCAATCAATGTCAAAAGAAATAAAAAATTCATAACTGTCCTCGTGATAACTATGGTATATATCTTCCGTGGGTTCCTAATCTTTCATCTAGGATATACATATGTGTTACGTGCCCTAGAAGAAGGCTAGGACTTTCCATTGCATACTCCTACCTACGCAGACGTGATCGATTAAGCCTCGTACCAATCATGGAATTGTTTATAAAGCGTTCGGTCATCGGCCTTTGTGCACGTGGTTCGTTCCCTCGATTACTAATGGTAACTCTGAATCGTTTTGTCTAAATCGGAGCCGTTAGTTTCTGTGGTTGGAGGCTTGATAAATCTGAGCCGTTTATTGTCTTGTGTTTTAATTATATAATAGATGTTTTGAGCTTTCTCTTGATTTGCTTTTATTTGCTGGGTACTTTAAGACCTACTGGTCCTTATGAGAGAGGGAGACACGATTTCATATATCACAATAATATTAAGTCTTCTCTCTTTATGTTGAAATTTTTGAAGTTACACTTGTTTTGCATTTCTATGCTAGTCACTTTGTTCTTCATTGACTTGTTTTCTTACAAGACTCCTATGCATAGAAAGAGTGTTAGATTTAAACATGTTTTATATATGCTTCTTGATGCTCTCTTTTATGTTTCAACTCTCATCTTTATGTGGCATCATAAAAATCACTATGCCTAGCTAAAAGGCTTTAAAGAAAAGCGCTTATGGGAGACAACCCATTGTTTTTATTTTCTGTTATTTTTGCTTTTCTTTTGTTTTGAGTCAAGGTGCTTGTTACTTCTGTAGCAACTCCTTTGTATCTTTATTTTATCGCATGTTGTGCCAAGTAAAGTTCTATATTGAAAGTTGATGCAAGATTTGGATTTCTGCGCAGTGACAGATTTTTAGCTGTCACGATTTGAGCTTATCTCCCTGTAGAAAATTCAAAAATTCTGAAAAAATCACGCATATTCCTGAGATATGTACGCAACTTTCATTATTTTAGGCCAGATCCATCTGAGCAACTTAAGTGCCTCGAAAAAATTCGTCATTCCAGACTGTTCTGTTTTTGACAGATTCTGCCTTTTGTTTTGCATTCGCTCTTTTGTGTGTGTGGATTTCTTTGCTCCACAAAGCATTGGTGGCTGTAGCTAATGTCCAGAAGCTTTGGGATTGATTGTATCATTACAGAATATGAGAATTTTTGATTATGCACTAACCCTCTAATGAGAACTGTCTTGAGTTTGGTGTGAAGGAAGTTTTCAAGGATCAAGCGAGAAGGGTGATATTATGTGATCAAGAAGAGTGAAAAGCCTAAGCTTGGGGATGCCCCCGTGGTTCATCCCAACCATATTCAAGAGACTCAAGCGTCTAAGCTTGGGGATGCCCAAGGCATCCCCTTCTTCATCAACAACTTATCAGGTCATCTCTAGTGAAACTATATTTTAATTCTTTCACATCTTATGCGCTTTACTTGGAGCGTCTGTGTGTTTTTATTTTTGTTTGTTTGAATAAATTCGGATCCTAGCAATCCTTGTGTGGGAGAGAGACACGCTCCGCTTTTTCATGTGAATACTCATGTTCTTCACTTATATTTGTTGAGTATTCTTAACTAGCTACTGCAGTGCTTTTAGCTCCTGTTTTTCATGCATCTCTTCGAGCTGTTAGCACTTGTTTATAAATACTCTCTTGCTGCATTATATTATCATTTGGAGAGTTTATGTTTAAATAAATTGATTGGTGTTTGTTTGGAAGAAAGAAAATGCTACATGTAGTAGTTGGTATTGGAAAAGACATATGCATTCTTGTAGATCATTGTCTTGTTTCGATTTGATGCTTTGCAATTGTTTTGAGCTCTCAAGTAGATCATGTTTAAGCTCTTGCATCATGTAGTTAAAGCCTAGTAGTGGAGAACTACCGTAGAGCTTGTTGAGACTTGGGATGCATATTTGTTCTCTCTAAGGTCTAGATATTTTCTGGTAAAATGTTTGAGCAACAAGGAAGACAGTGTAGAGTCTTATAATACTTGCAATATGTTTTTATGTGATTCTTGCTGTACCGGTTTATACTTGTGTTTGCTTCAAACAACCTTGCTAGCCTAAACTCTGTACTGAGAGGGAATGCTTCTCGTGCATCCAAAACTTGAGCCAAAACCCATGCCATTTGTGTCCACCATACCTACCTACTATGTGGTATTTCCTGCCATTCCAAGTAAATATTTCATGTGCTACCTTTAAACTATTCAAAACTTTATTACTCCTTATTTGTGTCAATGTTTTATAGCTCATGAGGAAGTATGTGGTGTTTTATCTTTCAATCTTGTCATTTACTTCTGACAGACTTTCACCAATGGACTAGTGGCATATACATCCGCTTATCCAATAATTTGCAAAAAGAGCTGGCAACGGGGTGCCCAGCCCCAATTAATTACAACTTTCATTAATAATTCTCTTCACATGTTTTGCCCTGATTTATCAGTAAGCAACTTAATTTGCAAATAGACACTCCTCCATGGTATGTGAATGTTGGAAGGCACCCGAGGATTCGGTTAGCCATGGCTTGTGTAAGCAAAAGGTTGGGAGGAGTGTCATCTATAAAGAAACTAAAATACATGTGTAAACAAAAGAGAAGAGGGATGATCTACCTTCCGTTCATGGGAGCCGCTCTTGAAAGTCTGGTTGACAAGGGGGTTAGAGTGCCCACTACCATTCGTTGACAACAACAAACACCTCTCAAATACTTATTTTGTGCTCTCTATATGCTTTCGAAAACTTAAAAAGCTCTAGCACATGATTTAATCCCTGCTTCCCTCTGCGAAGGGCCTATCTTTTACTTTATGTTGAGTCAGTTTACCTACTCCTTTCTATCTTAGAAGCAAACACTTGTGTCAACTTTGTGTGCATTGATTCTTACATATTTACTTATTGCACTTGTTATATTGCTTTATGTTGACAACTATCCATGAGATATACATGTTACAAGTTGAAAGCAATGCTGAAACTTAATCATCCTTTGTGTTGCTTCAATGCCTTTTACTTTGAATCTATTGCTTTATGAGTTACCTCTTATGCAAAACTTTTTGATGCTTGTCTTGAAAGTACTATTCATGAAAAGTTTTTGCTTATATGATTCATTGTTTACTCTTTATCTATTTGTTAGCAAACTATAGATCATTGCTTTGAGTCACTTCATTCATGACATGAGCCTTGCAATATATTGATCAAGATTGTGTGAAAGCATGTCTCCTCAGAAATTATTTGTTGTTATCGTTTTACCTACTCGAGGACGAGTAGAACTAAGCTTGGGGATGCTTGATACGTCTCCAACGTATCCATAATTTCTGATGTTCCATGCTTATATTATACCATTTGCTACATGTTTTATATACACTTCATATCACTTTTATGCATTTTCTGGGACTAACCTATTAACAAGATGCCACAGTGCCAGTTCCCTGTTTTCTGCTGTTTTTGGTTTCAGAAAGTTACTTCTGGAAATATTCTCGGAATTGCACGAAACAAAAGGCCAAGTCCCTATTTTTCCAGCACGTACACGGAGTCCGAAGGAGAGACGAAGGAGAGCCACGAGGTGGCCAAACCATGGCGGCGCGGCAGTGGGCCCAGCCGCGCCACCTGGTGGTTTGGGCCCCTCGGGCCTCCGCCGACATCGCCCCTTCGCCTATATATTCCCTCAGACGCGAAAACCCTAAAATACCAAGCCATATTTCCAGAAGAGTTCCGCAGCGCCGCCGCCATCGACGACAAGTTTCGGGGGACAGAATCTCTGTTCCGGCACGCTGCCGGGACGGGGAATTGCCCCCGGAGTCATCTCCATCGACACCACCGCCATCTTCATCGCCGCTGCTGACTCCCATGATGAGGAGGGAGTAGTTCTCCCCCGAGGCTGAGGGCTCTACCGGTAGCTATGTGGTTCATCTCTCTCTCCCATGGTGTGATCTTTATGTGATCATGAGCTTTGTAATCTAGTTGAATAAGTAGATGTTACTCTTTATCTATTATGCACTCTATAGGTTACTTTAATATGAACTCCGGTACTCTCCACGGTGTAAAGGTGACAGTGTGTGCACCGTGTGTGACTCCTTTATGACGTTGTGGCGCTTGTTTACTCCGGCTTGAGGTGTGCTTTTGTAGCCCTACACAATGAATGGTGTTTGTTATCCAACAAGAGAGTGTTTAAGAGTAGCTTTTACTTATTCAGTTATGAGATCATTGTTGAGAGTGTCCACTAGTGAAAGTATGATCCCTAGGCCTTGTTTCTAAGCATTGAAACACCGTTTACAACAAGTTCTGCTACATGTTTGCTTGCTGCCATCTTTATTTCAGATTGCAGTTACTACTTATAATCATCCATATCACTTGTATTTCACTATCTCTTCGCCGAACTAGTGCACCTATACATCTGACAAGTGTATTGGGTGTGTTGGGGACACAAGAGACTTCTTGTATATTAATTGCAGGGTTGCTTAAGAGGGATATCTTTGACCTCTACCTCCCTGAGTTCGATAAACCTTGGGTGATTCACTTAAGGGAAACTTGCTGCTGTTCTACAAACCTCTGCTCTTGGAGGCCCAACACTGTCTACAAGAATAGAAGCACACGTAGACATCAGCCGGCCTGTTGCCTTCCTCTGTCACTACTAAAGGCCTGGGCCCTCTTCCTCTTCCGCTCCCCTAAACAAACCCCAACCCGGAGAAGGACAAGGGAAGCAGCGATGGGAACAACGACGCGGACGCGCCGCGCCGCCAAGCCGGTGCAGGGCTCCCACGTGTTCGAGATCTCCGGGTACAGCCGGCACAGGGCGGTGCTCGGAGCGTTCTCCAGCGTAGCATCGGCTGTCTTCCCCGTCGGCGGTTACGACCGGCAGATTTACGTCTACCCTGGAGGAATCATCTTGAATCTCAAAGACTACCTGGCGGTCACCGTCTATTTACAGAGCGATGACAGGGGCATCGGGCTAAGGGCATCCGTTCAGTTCAGTCTGGTGGACGTCACGAGATCTTTGCCGCCGCATACGGTGACAACGGAATTCGATTCCGGCGGTCGTAGGTTCGCCAGCCATAATAAGTTCAAGGAAAGGAGCGAGCTGGAAGGGTCGCCTTACCTTCGCGACGACCGCCTCACGATCGAGTGCGTCATCACCCTTGACAAGGAATCGATGTTCCAATCATCTGCCAAAGTGCCGCCATCCGACATCATAGAGCATCTCCGGAACCTTCTGCAGGCGAAAGAGGACACCGATGTGATTCTCGAGGTTCAAGGACATGCTTTTCCTGCCCACAAGACAGTGCTCGCGATGCGATCGCCGGTCTTCAAAGCGGAGCTATATGGCGCGATGCGAGAAAAGGACATGAGTCGCATTACGGTTGGTGACATGCAACCTGCTGTCTTTGAGGCCCTGCTCCACTTTATATACACCGATTCGCTGTCCGTCATGGATGATGTTGGCTCCGATGACTATGAAGAGACAATCCGGCATTTGCTTGTCGCTGCGGATCGGTATGCCATGGAAAGGCTCAAGATGATATGTGAAAATATCCTTTGTAGCAACATTGATTTGAACACCGTGATGACTACTCTGGTATTGGCTGATCAACATAGTTGTGCCAGATTGAATGATGCTTGCATTCACTTTATTGCCACTTTGGATACAACAGAAATGGATGATGTGTTGGAGCCGAGGGTATGGTGAGATCAAAGGAACATGTCCTCTGGTCATAGTGGAATTATGGGAAAAGATACATAGGCTCTACAAATCAAAGTCTTCGTTTCGCATTGGTAGTTCAGCCATATAAAGAGCTTGTTTCTTCTTTAGTCAGTCTATTGCTTAGAAAATAGTACTACTATGTTTGATATGCTTGAGAAAGAACAATAGTTTTATTGTGCCGACGATCTTTGTCTAAATACTGGCTACTTATATGATCGGTTTTACACCGGCTTGCAATGTTATCTGGTTTTGGCTATATATATCCTCAGTTTGACTATAACTCATAAGTTTTTCTTTTTTTTTTTTTTGAGAACACAGTACAACACAGACGCTCACAAATACGCACATACACTCACCCCTATGAACGCACGCACGCACACCCTACCCCTATGAGCACCTCTGAAGGACTGAGCCGGCAGATCTTGAGGTTGACGAAGTCACCACAGGCGCCTCGCTGTTGACGGGCACGTCACCTACCACTGAAAGAATAGCGCCGGATAATCCTGGAATAAATCCAGGTAAATGCAAACGCCCATGCCAAGTCTAGGACTTGAACCTGGGTGGGCTGGTTCCACCACAGGGAACCCAACCATCAGAGCCAAGCTCCGTTTGCAACTCATAAGTTTTTCATTCCGAAAATAAATAGTATGTGTTCATTATCATACCCATTTTGAGTCTAGTTTTTAATGAAGCATGAGAAAGCCAACGGATCTGTTGCGCTCTAAATCAGGCAACTCAATGATACATCTAAGAAGTCGAGTAGTGTCTGTCAGATAAGGTTTCACCTCAAGCCTATGGACTATAACTCATGAGATGGTGATGGTGCACTCAATGGTGAGACAATCCTTGTGAATTTTGGTAGTCGATCCTTGTGAATGATGCTTGATCGATATATTAGTTTGTAAGCCTTCATTGAAAATTTAATTACATATAGCATGTGTATATCATTATACACATTTTGATGCAGAAGCAGCGCTTCCAACCTCCATGCAAAGAAAAAAAATAAAAAACATTACCTTTTCTTAAAAATATCCGCTCGATCATCTGCGTAAGGTCCAACGTCCTACAGTTGGACCAGAAGTTGGCCGAGCCCATTCTCCGTGATCTACTAGCCCAACCGATCCAACAACAAATGGTGCCCTTCTCAGCCTCTAAACCAGAGAGGGGAATATTCTAAAGAAAAAAACAGAGGAGGAAAAAGGAGTAAAGCAAGAGAGAGAAAACAAGAGGACGATAGAGAGAGAGAGAGAGAGAGAAGAGAAGAGAAGAAAACCAGCAGAGGGAAGAGAAAGAGAGATATTGGGCCCTGTATGCCGCCGCTCTCCATATAAGATGTGTTGCCCCGCCCGTCCGTTGATCTCTCTGCGTGTTCAGTCCGCGGCTCCGCGCGCACTTCACATACCCATCCCAATCACCGGCGATGGATGACTCCGTCGTATCCTCCAGCGAGACCGCCGAGAAGCGCTCCGGCCCGGCGGATCACATGATCGTCTCCGTCGGCGAGACCGCCCACATGCTTTCCAGCCCGCCCGAGCATCCGCTTGTGACGCGGCTTCGTCACCGCCGCCTCATCGCGTTCCTCCGGGACCAAGGCTTCCGCGACTCCTACAAAGAGTACGTACGCGCGCTTATGTTCAAAGTTCAAAGTTCAAATCAAGAACGAATCAATCAATGGCTTCCCTACTCCCTATATTCTTTCCTTTCCTAACGCTCGCTCGATCATATTCAGGTTGACGAACAAGACGCGCGCGCACATGAGCTTGTCGCACCTGCGCCGCCTCGTCCGGCGGGCCCGGTGGATGGAAGCCCTCATATACCTAGACAGGTACCTGCTGCCGTTCACCAGTCCCAACAACAGCTTCCACGCCAAGGTTCTCCGTCAGTTCCTCGAGATGCACCACCGCTTCGCCACCGCCATCGACGGCATCGTGGATTCGTCCGTGGCCAGGAACTACCTCCATCTTAACAACGGCAGAGCCGTCAGCCACGCCGATCTGAGGCTCCGCTCCATCTCCTTCCCCATACTCGCCCTCGAGCAAGTCAGGTAGTACTATGCAATTTCCCTCTGTATCCGCGCGTGCGGCGAAGATAGATAGATTCGTGCCGAGTTGTATATATAAACGGACGTATGTACGAACGGAACGCAGGGCCAAAATCAACTGGCAGGCAGTGCGGCGCAAGGCATCGCTTCTTGTCTCCAGGTTGGCTCGTTCTACTCCAGAGCTGCGAGGCTACATCGCGCTGCCAGCCACCAGCAGCAAGCCACACAATGTACTCCCAATTGCTTCGCGGGTACGTACTAATCAAAACTCGATCCCACTCAGGCTCCATGATCTACTTCTTTACTACTACAGATCGTTTCAAGTGATCCATTTCTTCTGCTCAGCATTTCAAATCGTTCCCCATGTATTCTGTGCACTTTGCCTTTCTAGATATGTATTCGTGTGTGTTCCACATTTTCATGTGGCCAGATATTTCCGCCTCCAATTTCTTGATTTTGACTCTGGATCATGTAGGTTTCCTCAGATCCTGATTCTCTAGATCAGATTTTTGTGCTTCATCAACTCTAATATTTTTTGAACAGCCAACATAATGGTTACAGTTTGGGTTGCCCAGAGTTGGCAAGAAAAATTTAATGTATATGTTAGCAAAGAGAATTTTGGTCATTAACAAAACATGGTGGAAAATTGATCCTTTCATGGAACTAGACAAATAATCTTGGTCATTGATATGTATCTTTTTCCAAAGAAGAAATCAATCAATGTTTATGCAGTGGATGATTTTTTTTCCTGTCTGTATGTTTGCTCAAGAAAATATTGGTTGCTTCTAGCTGTGTTGTTCATCGATCTAAAGGCAGAGCGGCGTACAATAGCCAGTACAGTCATTCCCTGTTTCAAAAGTAGTAATTCTCAGTTAATTTTTTGCTGTCCTAGTTTTTGGAGCCGGAGGCGCTACGTGAAGAAGAAACAAACAGGACAACCAGAAGCCATCGTCAGGGCCTTGAAGAGGTAATTATGTGCATCTTCACTACTAGCCCTCTCCTCAATCCGCTCTTGTTTTAGCTGACATTTGAACATATCCACATTCATTGCTTTTTGCAGCCAGAAGCTTATGGTTCCAAGCATTGGTATGATATATCCTCTACTTACAATAACCTTATATATGATTAAGCATCGAGGTCTTAAATTCCTACACATCTGCAACAGTTATTAACCATGTGCTCCAATTGATTGCAGGGTCGGTTGAGGAAGTGAAGGAATCTGTAGCGGATCTCCTTGGTAAAAACTATTGTATCTTCATGTTCTTATGTACATTAGGACCTGGTAGCTCAAAAGCATCGAGGATGAACAGATCTGATCTACTTATATTAACTCTATGAATACACCAGCTACGAATTTTTCTATCTATGGGAACTGATGAATTTGTGTGACCTATTGACCTTCAGATGAAACTTTACGAGATGGTGGAAAATTGATCACCTATGGTCTATTCCGTCCACTTCAGCCCGGTGGGACTGGGACTCAAGGTAAAAACTCGGGTCTATACACGTTTTGTTTATCCAATCTTCAGCTTAGTCATTTTGCAACTGTCCTAACTTACTATTCAGGGGTCGAAATGATTTTTCTTGGTAAAGTTTGGGTAAACCTTACCAAAAAATAATCCTCTTCCAACAGCCGTTAGGCTCTTTACTGGTAGCTCGATTGAATTGCAAATACAGTAACTGTTAAATATATTTAATTCTGAAAATGATATTTCTTCGTAAATTCTGGTACTGAGGTCTAATTTAAGTTGAGTACCAATACGTTACCGAGGAATACTCCTGCTCTACACAATATTTCAATTTCTTATAACTTGCATAGAATTCATTAAGGTTAGCCATGAAGCTATGTGGGTGTGCTGTTCAATTTTCTTCTGCTAAACAGTGATGTTTAAATTTCATAGTGCTTATCTATGATACAAATCATAGCAACAAAATTGAAGGTCAAAGTTGTAATTTGTATTTTACTGTTTGATAACATACCATTGAATCCTGACGAATTTTCGTCTGACAAATAGTGCTGTTTAAATTTTATACATAATTATATGCTAAAAATTATACGTTTCCAAAATTCATGATCAGAAGTTGTGATTTAATCTTAAGGCTCTTGCTAGAAATATACCAAATGGATGTACATGCCACGGATGCCCTGTAGGCCAACTGCCGGTAATACGTTTCTATGCTTTTGGTTCTTATGCACATTGTGTACTCCTTTTGTGCAAGTTGTCTTAGAAGATCTTTTGTGAAAATGTCCTGTTCTTATCCCACTTGCTCTCTTCTTGTCATTTTGTGTTGGTTGATTCACATCAAGTAGCTTTATCTTCGCATGATAGCTTATAACTCTAACTGCCGTTGAACTTCCAAACTTGTCGTGTTAGTTCATAAATGCAGCCGCTGTTTCTAACTGCAAAGCTCTGCAGGTGCTCAATTATGCAAACCCATGTTTGGTACTTCCAGAGAAGCTAAAGCCTCCGGGACATTGGCAAATGCAGGTAAATTAGTTGAACCTTTGCTTGGTTGATCCCTTATATTGTTAGTTGACATATGTTACCTGATATTGTTACTTCTTAGAGAAAATCAAATGTATTGTCAGCCCGTCCATCTGCATTACCTGATAATATTATCATTCAGTCATGTATAACTACTTTCTGCTGTCTTTTTACCACTATTGAAATGCATCCAATTAGTTATTGGTAGATATCTTTTTTCCACTGTATTAATTTACTATTCAAGGGGACAAAAAAGATATTCTTGATGAAGTTAGGTATTGTGGTCTTTGGTATTGAAGTCAAATATGAACTTTTACCAAAAAATACTCCTCTTCCAACAACCGTTAGGTTCTTTACTGGCTGCTTTAAATTATCCAGTCTTTTTGGGCCACATCCACACAATAGTTTACTTCCTGAGAACTCACATAGCCCATGATTAAGGTTAGCCAGGAGACTACCCAGGCGTGCTGTTAAATTTTCTTAGCGCCTACGAGATAGAATTATAAATAGCTCTATTGAATTGCAAATAAAATTCTGAATTGCAATAAGCAAGTGGGGTCTCTCAAATAGTTTCAAACTGAAAAATGATATTTCTGATAAATTTTGGTACTGAAGTCAAATTTAAATTAAGTACCAAACCTTTATCAAGAATACTCCTTGTCCAAGCAGGCCATTAGGCTCCTAACTGTCTGCCTAATATCTTGTGTATTTTGGGCCACATCTGCACATTTATTAAGGTCAGTCATTAAACTATATAGGTTTGCTAATGAATTTATCTTGTTTAAATTTCATAGTACTAAAGCTATGCTACAAATTATAGCAAAAAAAATAGTGATCACAGTTGTGATTTATAATTTACTTTGTAATAACATTAACATTGATTAAGGTTAACAATTAGACTGCGTGGGTGCCCTGTTGAATTTTCGTCTGACAAACAGTGATGTCTAAATTTTTGTCTTTGTTAAAAAATATACGTTTTCAACAGTCACGACCAAAGTTGTTTTTTAATTTAAGGCACTTGCTAAAAATACACCAAATGTATGTACATTCCATGGATGCCTTGTTATGCTGGTAAGACGGTTGTCATCAAGTGGCTTTATCTTTGCATGATAGCTCATAACTGCGACGGCCGTTTTGAACTGCCAAACTTGTCATGTTATTCATATATAACTGCAACGGCTGTTTCTAACTGCCAAGCTCGTCGCAGGTGCTCAATTTTCCAACCCATGCATGTTTGGTACTTCCACAGAAGCTAAAACCTCTGGTACATTGGCAAATGCAGGTAAATTAGGTGAACCTATCTTTGGTTGATCTCTGATATTTTACTTTATAATAACATAACCTCAAAAGCATCGAGGATGAATAGATCTGATCTACTTATATTAGTCTACTCTATGAAGACACCAGCTACGAATTAGTCTACTAAAATTAGTCTACTCTATTCCGTCCACTTCAGCCAGGTGGGACTGGGACTCAAGGTAAAACCTCACGCGTTTTGTTTATCCCAAGTCGAACTTTACCAAAAAAAAAAAAGGAACTCCTCTTCCAACTGCCGTAGGCTCTTTACTGGCTGCTTACTGATTGAGTCTTTTTGGGCCGTATCCACAGTTCCACACAATATATTGCTTCTGAGAACTTACATAGCCAATGATTAAGGTTAGCCACGAGACCAGGCATGCGTGTTGTTGATTTTTCGTAATGCCTATAAGATTGAACTATAATTACCATTGAATTACAAATACATTACTTATTGAATTAATTCAATTCAACCACAATAAGAAAGTGGGGTCTCAAATAGCGTCAAACTGAAGAAAAATTCTTGGTAAAATTTGGTACAGAAGTAGAATTCAAATTAAGTACCAAAACTTACCAAGGAATAATCCTCCAAGCAGGCCATTAGGCTCTTTACTGGCTGTGTAACATCTTAAGTTTTTTTTTGCCACATCCGCACAATATTTTACTTTATGATAACGTTCATAGCATTCATTAATGTTAGCCATCAAACTATGTGGGTGTGCTGTTGAATTTTCTTCTGACGAACAGTGATGTTTAAATTTCATAGTACTAAATCTATGCTACAAATCATGGCAACAAAATTGAAGGTCAAAGTTGTAGTTGTATTTTACATTTTAATAACATAGCATTAAATAAGGTGAGCTATCAGAAGGGCCTGCGGAGGATGTTGCTCAAGAAGGGCTAGACACTATTCTTCAGAGCCTGAAAGCTGAGGTTTGCTTGAACATCTTATATTCAGTCCAAATGATTGTGTCAAATCTGAGTTTCTTAGTCTTCATTTTCAACAGATGATTAAGGCTGAAACATTATATGCCAATGTGGTAGAGCTTCATCTGCAGATGGGTGGAGTTCTCAACAATATGAATGGGCTTCTAACTGCAGCACAGGCTGCCGCCGCTGGTACAGGTATATATGGTGTCTAAGAGACTCCACCAGTTCTGTTGTAGACTTGTAGTAGAGCTTTGACACTTGCTTATTCAATCTTAAACTATCTGGCATCAGTCATGACCATCGTTTTTTTTTCTAGGAGCAAGGGAGATTCAGCAGGTTACTATTGTTGCGCCCAGTATTCGAGCTGTCTATGCATCCACTTCAACCACTTCTTTGTGACTGCTGCCGACCACCATGCCTATCAAAGTGCAGTAGACGAAGCTGATGGTTTCATCACTTCGGTGAGACGACCTACTATGACAGAACCCCATGTACAAGATGCACCGGGAGCAGCGAACCATTCAATTGCAAGATCCTTTCAAGCCTGCCACTCCCGTCTATTACATACTTAACTTCATCTGAATATAACAATGCAATTTACTATTTGTTCTGCAAATTTAAAAAGAGAAGGATATACACGTTTTGAGTTAGCTAATGCATAACGGAATTCTCCACTTTGCCTCACATATACATGCATTGGCATTTGCCTCATATGAATACGTGTTGCTTATTCTCCAGGTATTAGAGCTAGCCCAGATAGGTCTCTTTGCACGTTGGAACTCCATGCTCTCTCTCTCTCTCTCAGCCTATGTCGGAAATATAATATATGCATAGCATGGCCCTTTCAAAAGTTCGAACTGATGGAAAAGGCTGTGCAATATATTATATTTCTGACACTCCCCCTCACGTCTAGGATGTGAACGTTCTCACGAGCCTAGTACGTGGAATTAGGGTGTCCACAGATATTTATTTTAATACTGCGTTGGCCAGGATTTGAACTCTAGACCTCCGGCTCTGATACCAAATTGAATTGATGCACTAGCCAATTATTCCAAAATTCTGAACTGATGGAAAGGGATGTGCAATATATTATATTTCTGACACTCTCCCTCACGTCTAGGCTGAATTTTCAGGAGACGAAAAAGAGGTGTATCCTTATGAAAAATAGGAGTGGGCATACGATTGATAAGGTAACACGCCGTCAAAAAGGCCTCATCCCAAAAACGAAGGGGAAGAGAAGAGTGCGCAAGAAGAGCAAGGCTGGTTTCTACTAGGTGACGGTGTTTGCGCTCGGCAATACCGTTTTGCTGGGAGGTGTGCGGACAAGACACACGGTGAGAAATACCCGTGGTCTGAAAGTAGCGATGTAACTTGTGATATTCACCACCCAATCTGACTGAAAACCGTCTTAATTTTGGTGTCTAAAAGACGCTCGACATGAGCCTGAAAGGCATAAAAAACGTGCTCAACATCGGACTTGTGTTTAAGGAGATAAATCCAGCAAAAACGCGAATAGTCATCAACAAAACTAACATAGTATTTAAAACCACCAGAAGATGCAATAGCGGGACCCCATACATCCGAGTGAATTAACTCAAGAGGCTTAACAGAACGATGATGAGATAAAGTATAGGGCAACTGATGACTTTTAGCACGCTGACAAGCATCACAAACTGATGACGAATTATCCGAAGGTACACAAGATAAACTATGTTGAGTAACAATGTTTTGCACTACATTATTTGAGGGATGACCAAAACGTTGATGCCACTGTGACGAGGTGGCCTTGACACTGGAGTATGCATGGAATGACGATGTCGCACGACTAAATGGGATGGGATAGAGACCTCCATGGCTTCTACCGTGAAGCAGGACCTTCTTGGTGGCCTTGTCCTTAACACAGAAAAAATTACGGTGAAACTCAACAAACACGTCATTGTCACAAACGAGGCGATAAACAGAAAGAAGGTGTTGGCTAATGTGTGGAACATGAAGAATATTGTGTAGTTGGAGAGAGGAACCGGCTAAACGAGAATGACCAATATGCGAAATCGACAAACCTGCACCGTTGGCCACTTGAACTTGGTCCTTCCCTCCGTAGGGCACGTGGGTGTGGAGACGTTCCAGGTCACTTGTAAAGTGATCAGTAGCCTCGGTGTCCATCACCCAAGGCTGATTGTCGATGGAGCTCGTGGAGGTGGCGTTGCCGGAGCGATGAGGACGTTGGAAGTCCTGGTTGAACCGGTTCTTGCACTCCATGGCGTCGTGCCCCCAGTAGGTGCAGATTTGACACCGGGGGCGCTGCTTGCGGCGGCCATTGCCTCCGCCGTTGTACTGGCCGGCGTTCCCCCCGTTGTAGGGACGTGGAGGAGTGTTGCCGCCGTAGGTGTTGCTTGCGCCATAGTTCTGGCGGGAATTGCCTCCACCCTGCCCCGGCTGAGAGGGAGTTGGACCAGCGGGGCGACCCCCACCTTGGGAAGCGGCGGGAAAGGGTGGCGGTCTCGGCTGGTTGTAGGAGCTGAAGGAACCAGGCCGATACGCCGCATTCGCCGAAGACGCCCACTCCACGGCCTATGCTTGCTGCAACTGAAGAGCTTCAAAGGAGAGCACATGTGAATAAAAATCGGCGTAAGGCACCGAGGTGTTGTTCATGGTAAGCGAGGCAGCAATGGAGTTGAAGGAGGGTCCGAGGCCGGTGATGATGTAGTCAACGAGCTCGTCGTCGGAGAGCGGCGACCCGGCCGCCGCCATGGTGTCCGCAAGATTCTTCATCTTGTGCATGTACTCCGCCGCGGCCATCTCTTCCTTCCGCAGGGACTGGAGGTGGCGACGGATGTGACGCACGCTTCCGCGACTTTCAGCGCCAAACATGGTGTGTACGGCAGACCAGACAGCGGACGCTGTCATGCAGCCAATCAGCTGGACGGCAATGTCATCGTCCATGGAGGAAAGCAGGAGGCCCTTGACCTTCTGATCTTGCACCCACCAGCGAGCATACGCTGGATTGGGGATGGAGGTTGCAGCATCGCCAGTGCCCTCAACGGTGGTCTCTGCTGGCTTTGTGATCGAGCCATCAAGGAAACCATGCAGCTGCGCCCCAGAGAAGTTGGGCAGCGTCAGCCCACGCCAAAGCATGAAGTTGCCGCGGTTTAGGCGGACAGGGCTAATCGGGACGGCGGCCGTCACGGCGACAGTGGCTGCAGGATTGGAGATGATCGGACAAATGCGATCCGAGAGTTGAAGCGCCGAGGAAGTCATGTCGAGGAAGACGCTCTCGACGGAAGCTCAGCGAGGTGCCGGCGAGATCGATCTCGCGGAAGGAGCGTCGCAAGCGGCGGCGCCGTGCGGCTCTGATACCAAGTTAACAAACGTGATTTAGGGTTACCTTGTGTGGCTTGTTTCGTAAACACGTCAGCCAGTTGATCATCTGAAGAGATAAACCTCACCTCCAAGGCACCAGCGGCGACTCGCTCTCGCACAAAATGGATATCGATCTCAATGTGCTTGGTACGAGCATGAAATACCGGATTTGCCGTTAGGTAAGTAGCCCCTAAGTTGTCACACCAAAGAATGGGAACACGCTGCTGGGAAACTCCAAGTTCTTTGAGTAGAGATTCTACCCATATAGCTTCAGCTGCTCCATTAGCTAAAGCCTTGTACTCTGCCTCTGTACTGGACCTAGAGACAGTAGGCTGTTTCTTCGAACTCCATGAAATAAGGTTCGGACCAACAAATATCGCAAAACCTCCTGTGGACCGACGATCATCAACGCATCCAGCCCAATCTGCGTCAGTAAATATGCTGATGCCCAAAGAAGAAGACTTACGAATATGCAAGCCAGTATCCATCGTTCCCTTGACAAATCTTAGTATATGCTTCACAGCTTCCCAATGCACATCTGTAGGCTGAGAGAGAAACTGACAGACTTTGTTCACCGCAAAAGAAATATCGGGACGTGTAAGTGTCAAATATTGTAGAGCACCAACAACACTGCGGTACCGGAAACCATCCTCGGTACCTAAGGGTGAACCACTATCACGTGCAAGGGGCTCCTTTGGATCCAAAGGAGTAGAAGTGGACTTGCAATTCTCCATGTTAACTTTGTGCAGAAGATCAAGAGCATACTTTCGCTGAGTTAACCTCATGCCCCCAGAATTGTAAGACGCTTCCAGGCCAAGAAAGTACTCCAGGACACCGAGATCCTTAATGGGAAACGTGTCTGCAAGGGAGCGTACCAAGCGCTCAACAGCCGCAGGAGTAGAGCCAGCAATGACAATATCGTCCACATAAACCAGCATGAAGATATGCACATCATCCCGATGAAAAATAAAGAGAGATGTGTCGGCCTTGGAGGAGATGAAACCAAGATCAAGCAGAAGAGCACTCAAACGGGCATACCAGGCTCGGGGGGACTGTTTCAGTCCATAGATAGCACGCTGCAGCTTACACACATGGGATGGATGTTGAGCATCTTCAAAACCAGGGGGCTGCTGCATGTAAACATCCTCTGACAAGAACCCATGAAGGAAAGCATTGCTGACATCAATCTGTCGAAGAGTCCAGCCACGTGACACAGCAAGCGAGAGAACCAGACGGACAGTAGCAGGCTTGACAACTGGGCTGAATGTGTCACCGTAGTCAATCCCGTACTGTTGAGTGAAACCACAGGCAACAAGACGAGCTTTGTGCTTCTCAACGGAACCATCGGGACGATGTTTAGTCTTGAAAACCCATTTGCTGCCGACAATATTGACGCCAGGCGGACGAGGAACCAGCAGCCAGGTTTGCGTCTGGCGAAGAGCAGAAAATTCATCAGACATCGCGGCGCGCCAGGCAGGTTCGCGAAGGGCATCATGATGAGACGCCGGGGCAGCGAAAAATGCGCGCCGTCGCGGGTCGTACCGCACTGTCCCATTGGTGAATTTCTTCTCACGACGTATAGGTCGCGGAGGCACAACAGGTTCAGACGCTGCACGCGATTCAGCAGGCGAGGGTGCAGGAGACTCGGAGGCAGCCGCAGTCGAAGATGCTGCGGCCGGTGACGATCCACTAGCAAAAGGCGACATGGACTGCTCGACTGCATCCGATAGCGGGCCGGAAGGAGAAAACTGGCCAGCAGCTCCCGTGGATGGTGAGGAGTCACGCTCACGCCAGGGGAGCCTGCCTCGGGGGACGCACCAGATGCATGCACATGCACGTCGGGCTGGTGCACATGCACGTCGGGCTGGTGCATCGGGGCAGCAGGATCAGGTATAGCAGCCATGTCGACAGATTCCTGCAAAGAATGAGCAACACCTAGAGTAGGTGGATTAGTGGACAGGTAAGATAAGTCGTATTTACGCACATGATCACTCGTGGCCGGTTCGGAAGACGGAAAAGTGATGGCATGGCGAAGGGATGGAATATCAATCGTGACACCAGGAGTAGCATATGGAAAAACAGATTCGTCAAATACAACGTCACGAGAAATATAGATGCGTCTCGTGGAGCGGTCTAGACACTTGTAGCCCTTGTGCATAGGACTGTAGCCAAGGAAGACACAAAGTTTGTATCAAAACTCAAGTTTATGTGCATTGTACTTTAGACTAGGCCAACACGCACATCCAAAAATACGAAGAGAATCATAATTAAAGATGATTGTTAAATATGAATATTTTGTCAGAGGCGGATGGAGAAGTGATTTTGCAAGCTGAAGATTGACGTTAACAGAAGTGGAGATTTCATCCAATAAATAGTGCAAGCAAACGAAATTAGTTTTCAGCAACGGTCCAACTCATTAACACTGCGAAAAGTATTATTGCAAGCAGGAACAACACATAAACCAAATGAAGCTACTAAAGTTTGCCTCTGAGTTAAGGTTGTAGCTAGAGATGAGTTAAGGTATGTGATTGAGCAGCCGCTGAACATTAATATTCGTGGCATCTAATGCTTAATCGGCACAAGCGAAAGTGGCACCTTCTTGCGGAAAACAAGTTGACCTGTTTCTTCCATATCGATGTCCTCCTCCCTCATCCCCTTGGGAAGTTCCCAGTCGAACCAGTACAAGAGATTGGCCATGACCAGCTCGACATAGGAACACCCATGGCGATGGCAGGGCAAGCCCTTCGCCCGGACCCAAACGGAAGGAGCTCGAAGTGAAATCCCCTGAAATCAACGTCCCCGTCCTCAAATCGCTCAGGGTAGAAGTCTTCTGGTCTGTCCCATATGTCCGGGTCTCTCCCCATGGCCCAAACGTTGACGTGCAACCTCGTGCCCGCAGGCACCTTGTAGCCGGCGATCTCGCAACTCTGCATGGTTTCTCTTGGTATCAGCAGAGTCCCTGGCGGGTGCAGCCTGAAGTTCTCCTTGAGGATCATCTTGAGGTACTTGAGGCGTTCGACATCTTTTTCGTCAACTCTGGATTTGTTCCGGACCGCGGCGCGCACCTCGGCTTGAGCTTTCCGCATCACTCTTGGGTTCCTCATGAGCTCGGACATGATCCAGATTGTAGTGACAGCACAAGTGTCAATCCCACCAGTGAACGTATCCTGTTAACATTGTGAGTTTTGTGATTTTTTTAACCATATTTTGTGACTGTCTAATATTTGAAACTGAATGTAGAAGCGACGCATACCATGAGAATTCCCTTGATATTCTCGCGCGTAAATCCGAGAGGCCCATCCTGATCATCTCTCCAGATCTTGACCAGCGCATCGACCATGTCCTCCTGCATCCCGGCCGCCAGCCTCTCAGGATCAAGGTGCTTGTCGATGACCGCGTCGAAAAAGGCATCGATCTTCCGGAAGACCCTCTGCCTCCGCGGCGCCGCGCCTGTCAGGAGATCCGCCCAGCGGGCGATCGCCGATGCCGGGAAGAAGTCCTCGAACGTGAAGCTGCCTAGCACCCGGAGCGAATCGTCCATCATCTGTTGGAAGCTGCTCCGCTCGAATGACGCCGACCCGTACATCTTCCCGAAGGCCACCGTGCCGATGATGCCGTCCGACAGCGCGTACAGCTTCTCGCTGAGGTCGACGGAGGTGCCCGGTGGGGCAGCGGCGAGGGAGTCGATGTGGCGGTCGACCTCGGCGGCTCGGGCGTAGGCGAAGGACACGACACGCCTCGTACTCAGCAGCTTCATGATGAGGAGCTTCCGCATCTCGCGCCAGTAGTCGCTGTAGGGGCCGAATGCCACGTCGAGGAAGTTGTAGCTCAGCATCCTTGCACCTGCACAGTTCAGTATATGAGCTTTGAACTAGCACTTGCAGCAACGTTTTCCTCAAGCGGAAATTTCATAGATTAACTAGCAAGCTTGCAGCAAAGTTTTGCAAAAAAAAGGGCATTTGAAATGCCATCAAATTTCTCGAAAAAAAAATCATACACATATGCACGTTACCAAGTGTACCCGGTGGGGCAGCGGCGAGGGAGTCGACGTGCCGGTCGACCTCGGCGGCTCGGGCGTAGGCGAAGGACACGACACGCCTCGTACTCAGCAGCTCCATGATGAGGAGCTTCCGCATCTCGCGCCAGTAGTCGCTGTAGGGGCCGAATGCCACGTCGAGGAAGTTGTAGCTCAGCATCCTTGCACCTGCACAGTTCAGTATATGAGCTTTGAACTAGCACTTGCAGCAACGTTTTCCTCAAGCGGAAATTTCATAGATTAACTAGCAAGCTTGCAGCAAAGTTTTGCAAAAAAAAGGGCATTTGAAATGCCATCAAATTTCTCGAAAAAAAAATCATACACATATGCACGTTACCAAGTGTACCCGGTGGGGCAGCGGCGAGGGAGTCGACGTGCCGGTCGACCTCGGCGGCTCGGGCGTAGGCGAAGGACACGACACGCCTCGTACTCAGCAGCTCCATGATGAGGAGCTTCCGCATCTCGCGCCAGTAGTCGCTGTAGGGGCCGAATGCCACGTCGAGGAAGTTGTAGCTCAGCATCCTTGCACCTGCACAGTTCAGTATATGAGCTTTGAACTAGCACTTGCAGCAACGTTTTCCTCAAGCGGAAATTTCATAGATTAACTAGCAAGCTTGCAGCAAAGTTTTGCAAAAAAAAGGGCATTTGAAATGCCATCAAATTTCTCGAAAAAAAAATCATACACATATGCACGTTACCAAGTGTACACATAAATTTTATGAAAAACTAGCAAGGTGGCCCTCGCAAATGCGAGGGCATCATCTTTAGTGTATTGAAATTATTCATGTACTGAATTTATGCTTTCATTGGGAGATATTGAAATCTAAATAATTATGGTAGATAAAATGACACATGCATGCTACCTTTAAATTCATGTTACATGAAACTATGTAGTATAGCTGGCTACAAAAAAAAATTTAGATCGGAGTGATTTACCATGGTTTGGTGGCCACCGCTAGTATTATAATTATACTTTAGGAAAATATCTAATAGTCGGTGTATTTACCATGGTCATTAATCATGATTTTCTTAATAAAACTATGGAAACCTATTGACTTGTGATTTTCCGAGACTATTATAATGATATGTTGGTTTCCATCTGGTTTGTATGATCTACCAGGGAACTATAAACAGGTGTGTATGATCTAACAATGAAAAAAGGGTCTGCTAGATTCATGACCAAATATTTTCTCTTTCAGGGAACTTTCACATGTCTATATTTACCAACAAAATTATGCTTTTATAATATTTTCTTATTTTAAAGTAGATTTTGTTTGATATGAGTAACTGAAATTATGGTGACGCATTATAAAGTAGACGTTTCTTTAACTGCGGATTTTTCTTTGCCTCGAACGTAATCTCTGAAATTTTATTTTCACTGAAACATAAATGGTTTCAATCTCTGCCAGACTGCATTCAACATTGAGAGTAGAAAAATGCTCTTAAAGGTGTGAGAGGCACTAATCACTTTCATTTTAATGCTCTTAAAGTGTTTTTGGGTATGTTATGCTACTGTGTTCTTCAGGAGCATATGTCTTAGCCTCCTAGGTATGAGATGGTGTTGTACGGAATAAGGTTCCGTCTAATTCTTGGTGTTTTTGTAATGTATCAACGCTCATCGAGCAGTCGACCGATACCAATGTTCATGTGGCTTTTATTTTTTATTTTAATCAAACCCCGCATTCTGTACCATATGTATAATTAAAGACAATTACACTTATGATTATGAGTTGATGTTTTGGTTGTCAGCGAGCCAATAGTGGTAGCTTTTTCAATGTTGAAACTCCTCGACTCAAGTCGTCAATGGAGTCTATATATAGTTTAGCTAAAAAACTATGTCTATATATATGGTCATAGTGTGCTCATGAGTACATCTACATGGTGTATTAGTCTCAACCATGCATGTAGATACTCTCTTCGTCCTAAAATACTTTACTCAAATTAATCTACATTCGTTTTAGGGGTGAGGACTGTCGAATATTTGTAAAATCATCCGTCGCCATATTTTTTTATGGATACGGAGTTGGAGCAAATGCATGCAGATACGAATGCGGAATCAGATCCCACTGATTACGTACATGGATCGAATACATGACGAATACAGTTCGGTTGCGGATAAACATTTTGTCGGATGTTGCTTTGAAAATGGGACTAACATATAGCAAATATTATGAAACAACTTAGTCCAACTTAACTCTATGTATTGTGATATACTAAGTGAGAAATGTTTAAATAACTCATACTTACATTTCCAAGTAGGTCCTTAATTTTGCTCGTAAATAAGCAAAGATTTTTCTGGAGTTTCATCTTGCCGAACGCTTGGTCACCGAAGATTCGAGGAATTAGTTGTCGGATATTGCACTGAATATTTGTCAGATATAACCATGAATACGACATATCGTCATACTTTTTCGTATCCGTTAATTACTATCCATATCTGCAATCGTATCCGACACCTATCCGACCGAATCCGTATTTGTCTTCCGTGAGTATCCGATATGTACCCTTTTCTATATCTAACATCCGTATTAGTGTAATATGCGTCAATTTTTTTGTAACGGGGGAGTATAAGATAGTAAGCTTTTCGGCTTTTGTCATCACGTTCAAGTTAGAGTGCGCATTTGTTCTTTTTTTCGTTGGAAGGAAGCAGAGAAGAGTCACGCCTTGACACATTTAAGCTGAGTACGAACGATCTTCTTTTCAAACTAACCTATCGGGTTGTTTCCCACATGCCATTAAATACGTGACAACATAATCGTGTTGGCCCATCTTTTTTATTTTTAGGTACGCATATTACTTAACCAAGGGAGTCACGTCCCATGTAAAAAAAGAGTCACGTCTGGGAGATGTATCTTACCGACATAAGCGTGTCAAGCAGGTTACGTAACTTTAAATTTTCATTAAATCTCAGCCACGCATTTTAGATCTAACTATTATAATTAATTTAGATGATGTGGCTTAACGTGGTGTCTCGAAAACTAACTCATTTTGCTTTTAGTATATAATAGATAGATTACATTTGCTATGACCTGGTAAAAGTACAAATTCTGCACTCCCAAATTCGTGCCGAAAGCCATGTCCAAGGAAGTTGTACCTTTCAATATTGCTGAAGTTGCAGCAAATATCTTAAAATAGGTTTTCACCCTGGTTTATAAGTAGAGCAACTATTGCAGCAAATTAGAATGACTAAGATTTTAAGAAAGTTTTCGAGAGTTGAGCATGATCAGCTATCTCCTGACAGCCTGACCATTCTCTCAGGTGAAATTTATGTGATCAAACAAGAGTTGTTGTGCACGGACAATTTTTTGCTGCATTGGTGTGCTTACTATGTTGCGACATTTTTCGTTTCTTTCACACTCCGCGATAAAATGATGTTATAACGACGTTGCAAAAGTATAAAAATACTCCTCCAGTGAACCTATCTTTAATATTCTGACCGTCCGTATCCTCACATTTAAGCAAGATCAGGAAGCCGCCAAATCCGGCAACCTAAAACCATCTCGCCCAGGCAAAAATCAGGAAGACCCCTAGAAGTAGAAGAGCTGTGAAAATCCTCGATCACACCACCTCACGTCTGGATGGATCCGACTACTACCATGACGCACATCCGTCGCCCCTGTTGTGAAGACGTTGTTGTCTTCACTAGTTTCCTCATCCATTCCGGTATTTCCGGGTGGTTGTGCGTACCTGTAATCTTCTATATCTAAATAGGAGCACCCCACTACAAGTATTTCTCTCAGCATGCAAGGTGTCCACCTCATAATGTATCCTTGAGTAATCCTAGAATACCACATGTCATGAAATTGCCACCTAATTATGAAAATCTTCAACCTAATTGCATAAGAAAAAAGCTGCACATTCCGCAAGTTCAGTTCCGTGGTGTTTTCTCTCTTGTCTTAAAATCATGCCACTATGCATTAATTGCCTTTTTTCCGGCAGTGTAACTACAGCTTATTTTTCCATAGTGTAACTGCAGCCCACTATAAACCAATACGGTAGATATTCGTAGTCTTCTCAAAGTATGCCACTTATTTACCAATTTAAGTACACAATGTATTCATGCCTTGGACAACCTTATAGCTTCTATGCTTCACAACCTCGCTCTATGCTCAAGCTAGAGAATGTCAAGGAGAAGTATGGGAGACACACGCCTGGAAAAAAATGCGACAACCAGCTTATTTCTCCCTCTAGTGGTTTTTTTGTGTGCATATCTCATCGTTTTTTTTTTTAAACTCATCTCTGCAATACCCACTGCCTATTTTTTACGGGCCCTCGAGAAACTTTACAGATCGTACGTGTTGGAATATACGTTAATGTGCCTGCTTTATATGATATTTTTGTGTCAGACAACAGGAAGAAATATGGTGCAAATTAGCCCATCATCTATTTGTTACGGGCATTTGGATCTACGTCCTAGAAGGATCTTAGCTCAAGCACCAAATATCTGAGTGCCCTTCATCCCAGTTGTGCAATTTTAGGTGGAGTGGTCTCTTTAGTCTGAACTTGGCTAAGATCTTTGCCAAGATGGTAGCCTTGATTTGAATTAGCAACAGTAAGGTGCTATGCTGCAGTTATATGTACTTTTTTTTGCCTGAACTTGGCTAAGGTCTTTGCCAAGATGGTAGCATTGATCTGAATTAGCATAGATCGTAAGGTGCTCTACTGCCGTTATTCGAGTTGTATGCACCTTTTTCTTAAATCCCATGTCCGCAGCAACGCGCGGGGCACCATCTAGTAGGATATATTACTACTCCGTAGTACGAATTTTGGCAGCTTGTCCCTTTATCGCTAATAGCAAGAAGTGAAGAACAAATTTGATTCTTTCTTTTTCAGCAAACCTAAGATCAAGACCGGAGTAATCTTCTCAATAATATATCACTAGTAGATTCGTTCAGACAACAGAAATTTAAATTCAAATAAGATTGTAGCCGTACGTGAGAGAAAAATTCAGTAAGGCACACTTATGCAGAGGCTGGGCTGCCCTTTTCGAAAGAAAAAAAGTAAGACACACTTACCTGGTGAATTTGGCCGGCTGTAGCAGTGCAGGTCGTTGGTGCGGAGAACCTCCTTGGCCGCCTCAGGCGACGAGACCACCACCATCCGCACGCGGCCGAGCTGCACCTGCACCACCGGCCCGTACTTCCTGGCCACCGCCTGGAAGTAGCAGTGCGGCCGGCTGCCGAGCTGCAGGAGGTTGCCCAGCACGGGGAGCTGCTTCGGGGGGCCAGGAGCGTTTCATGCTCCCTGCTGCCTGCCGCTCCTGAAGAACAACAGGTAGAGCAGAGGAAAGACACAGAGTGATGATATGAGTGTGAGGAGAGACCATGGCCACGGCCAGGCTGGACGCGGGCCGGCTCGGTCCAGCTCGGGGCGAGCCTGGGAAAAGCTCGAGCCAAAATGGCGAGCCCCGAGCCAGCTCGACATGTGAGGCGAGCCTGACCTGGAGGCTCGGCCCGAGCCAGGCGAAAGCTCGGTCCAAAACGAGCGGCTCGCGAGCCTGGCAGTGCCGGGTCACTGACAGGTGGGGCTACTCTTTTCCGGCAACGTCATAGTACGGCGGAGGTAGCAGCAACCATGCGGGGCGGCGGTGGAGCACGAATTCAAGGATGGCGACGACGAGAACGTGCTGGTATGTGCCGCGCCGACGAAGTGGGTCAGTGCGTGTGCGGGGAAGTCGGCCGCTGGAGATAGGAGGAAGAGTGCGGTGAGATTGGGAGAGGCGGCGGCGGCCGTGCCATGGCGTGGCGGCCGTGCCTTGTTCGTGCCATGGCGGTGCTTGCTTGTGGCGGCTATGGGAGGAAGAGTGGAAGACCTAGGAATTTGCCTTCGTGCGTATGTGTTACTGACTCGTTGCCTCTACATGGGCTGATCGGTGGAAACGAACGAGTTGGAAAGGCATAAATGGGCTGCTTGATGTACTCTGCAGCGTGCCAACGAGCTGGACCGAGCCGAACCCGGCTCGGCCCGAGGCCTTAACGAGCTGGAAGAAGAGGCTCAGCTCGGTCTTTTTATTCTTCGGGCCGAGCCCAACTCGGGGCGAGCCAGAAAAGCTTGGGCCGAGCCCAAAATCTCGGTCTGGCTGTCCAGCGTGAGCCACGGGTTGGGAAGCGTAGGAGCAGACATGGAGTGAGTCTCGGTACGTAGTGACTGGAGTTGATAAGGGACGGACGACTGCTACCGGGGTCCAGGGGGGACTACCCTGGCATGCCGCCATGGCTAGAATGAACAATTTCAGCTGATAGCAACAACTGAGGAGTAAGCGCGATTCGCCACGCCGCTGAATAATTGCGAGGGTCTATCGATCATAGCTGCCATGTTCCATTATTCCAAAATTTTAGTCAAAAGAACTATGGCTTTGTTGGATGTCTGAAATGAATTGGGTCCATCGAAATGGAGGCTGAATTCCAAAACTGAGCTGTATTGGAAATGGTCTGGAACTAAAATTTGCCTGTTTGGGCCGTTTGGCCGACACTAGAAATGCTTTGCTAGAATCTAGTGAACATCCAGATTCCAGTTCCTGCTTGGTTGTGCACTATTAATGAATTGATGCTTTTTAAACCTAGAACATGAGAGTACATGAGCGCATAGGTTACTTCATTGCTTGTACTTATCTAGTAGAACATATAATTCATAGAAGAATAACGTTGCAAATAATTTTATACCAATTAAAAATGGAAAAAATGTGTCTCAGTATGAAAACTAGCACTAGTGGAAAACCGGGCACTAGTCCCGGTTCCAGAGGAGCATTCGTCTCGGCTAGGCAGCCGAGACAAACCAAGCGGGACTAAAGCCCCCCACCTTTGGTCTCGGTTTGCTACGAACCGGGACTAGAGGCCCTCCCACGTGGGCACGGCGCAGCGCGCGGGGCTGGGAACCTTTAGTCCCGGTTCGTAACACGAACTGGGATGTGTCAGTGTTTTCTTTTTTTTTCCATTAATTTTAGGGTTTAGGGTTTTAGTGTGGTGTCGGATGGTTTAGGGTTTGGGGATCGCCTCGATGCGCCAAAAGCGGGTTATGGTATATATAAATTACACACCCCGGCTTTCGATCCCGGTAACACATACAATATATACACATGAAGATCGCGTTGATGACACATACAAATTAAGTTGTACATGAAGATCACGTTTTCCCGGTTCCAGGTACTTAATTATTACATGGAGGTTTCGATTTGCCTTCAGGATCGAAGTACTCTCCTTTGTCCGATATGGCCTCCGCAAGGTAAAATCCCGCCAATTCCTCCGCAATTGCTCTGAAGCGGTGATTCCATGGTAGCTTGTTGCGCTTTTGCGCCAACTGTGAGATCAAAATGAATACATGAGTTTTGTGTATATATATATATCAAATGAATAATAACGTTGTGAATAATGTTTCGTACATCGCGAGATCTTTGCCAATCCAATCTCTCGGAGACTGGGACGTGTATGTACTCGCAAACGAAGTATCCACATAAATTAGTTCCCGACGGCTGTCAAGGCAAGACTATGTACAGGAATAGAATTCAATCAATAATAATCAAGTATGCATGATAATGGTGTGTGGACATAGGTAGTACTACTTACTTGGTTCAAATGCCATATCAGCTTTGTTGGCCATTCACGGGAATTGTCTTCCTTGATAAACGTTTCCCAAACGCTGCCCGACAAAGAAAATTAACAAATGAGTTATTAATGACTTGATGTCAGGAGTACGAAGGAAATAGGCGGTAAGAAATGAGTGTACCTTGCGAGCAGGTCAAAAACCATCTTGTACTCTTTAGGATTTCTTCTTAATGAGTCAAGGGAATGAATATCTCCACTGTGAGGTTTAATGACGAGAAGAATATAGTGGAAGCTGCGCACAGTCATGCATAACTCATCAGTTAAACTTAATTAACATCGGGTGAGCAAATTAGAATGTGTACAGGATAGTAACTTACTTGTAGTTGAAAGGCCAAAATATAGTGCTTTTGTCGCGGTATCGCTTGAAATACCTTAGCAGATCAGACGGTGTGTCCTTGTTCCATAAGGGATCCACTATGGTGACTTCATTAAGTTTATCCGGGTCAATGAACCCAATGTCATTCCTGTTATCCCTTTTGAGTTCGAGCATCTTCATTCTGCATAATATAGCGCACAAAATATTAAATTGAGGATATTGAACGCGTCGAGGTAAAGACTTAAATTACATAAATAAATCACTTACAGACAGTAGGAACTGAGGATGGATTTGTCGAGGGTCAGGAGATTGTATAACTGAAAAAGTTCGGTAAACACAACGGACACACAGTACCGGTCGCCGTAGTGCTCTTCCGTACATTTCAGCATGAGACTGACAGACCCGTCCTTTGCGGCTTTCTTGTACCAGGTATGCAACACACGCAATTTTGTTGTTAACCTGCGGCCTTCCACCATATTTTCCCCGGGAACGTATTTTCTTGCTTCAGGAGCGGCGGCGTACTGATATGACGAAGCTATTTGGTCTGCATTACGTTGCGCTTCAGCGACAAGACGATGTATTTCCGCTTCGTCAAACACCTTGAGCGGGGGGGGCAGATTGTGCGGCTTGTTCTCCGAGCTGGGGAACTTGTTTACCTTTTGTCGGCGGCTGCGAGAGCTCCTCCCGCACCTTGTCATATGACTTGTCAATAGAACGCTCATAGTTATCTGGCAGGGCTGGTGGAGGGTCATATAGGTTATCGATGACTCGATTACATGCCTCTGTCGAAAAGCCGGCGGTAAATTTTGGCTCGGGCACTTTCTGGGCCTTCTTGGCGGCGGCGGCAAAAAATGCATCAGTCTGGGCCTTCACGGCGGCGGCGTTTTCCTCCACAGTATTTTGCCAAGGTAACTTGTCAGTTGGCGGCGGAGTTTTGGCCCTTTTAGGTCGCCTCCTCACCGGCGAACCGCCCTTGCGCTTCCTCGGGAGAAGCTTAACGGGCAATTCCTCAGGCGGCGGAGATCGAGATGGACTTTCAGCTTCCTGATCGAGATGCTCCTGTAACCAGTCGGGAGGGTCCCTGTATCCGAGCTGATGAGGTGGACTGCTGCAAGGAGGAGTCGGTGGCTTGCTGCAAGGAGGAGTCGGTGGCCTTGACAAGATAATGTATTTCTTGTTCCACATGGTGAAACCACTCTTGACTTCTCTCAATGTCGTCTCACCGTCACCTCCAGGAATCTCAAGAGCCAATGATTCAAATCCCGGCACAATTTCATCCACCCCGACAACAGCATAGCCAGCGGGAATGTCACCATTATGGTGCCTTGCTTCGCCTTCATTTGGTAGAACATAGCCGACCGCCACCTTCATGGATATGTTAACCACAGGCGCATGTATCTCACATTCTGTCCTCTCCGTGATATCATCCACGGCGTAGCGAGCATCGACATCTATTAGTTGTGTGGAACCCACGCTGCTTCTACGCTGAGATCGAGCATCCATGGCTTGAGGATCTTGTAGCTGCTGCTGAGACGGCCCTGGCTGATGACTAAGTGACTCCATGAGCTGTTCCACCTTTTGTTCCAATGCCGATATCCGGTCTTTTTCCTTCTTCTTCGTTCTTGCACGGCTTCTATAACTGCCAGCGCACTCCGGAAACCCTTGCTTCAAGGTGATACCGCCGAGCAGGCCTCGTATATTCCCCCAGTGTTCAGGATTCCCCAGGGCCCGTGACAGCTCGTCGTCCTCTCTATAGGGTTTCCACACACCCTGGCGAACTGCTTTTATTGCGTCTTCAATCTTCGGGACGATTTCTTCTACTACTTTCTTAAAATTTTCCCCTACAGCAATGTGCCATGTTTCCTCGTTCAAGGATGCACCATGCGCGAACAACCAGAATTTGGACCTATCGGGCCAGTGATTTGTCTGTGGAGTGATCCCTTTAGCAAGCAGTCTGTTTTCACAGGCTAACCACGTAGGAATGGCGGACCTGTAGCCACCTGTCCCCAACCTATGGTGGTATATCTTTTTCTTAGCATTTTCCTTATTTTTCACTGAACGAGCCACAGCTGTAGACGATTGCTTATACGCCTTAAATGCGGGCCAGTAATCTTTTATCTTCACCAGTGTTTCGGAATTTTCACTGAAATCTGGATCTTGGTTTTCATATTTTTTCCATAATGTTTTCTTGAAGGTCCGGAATTGCTCGGCCATCTTGGAGAGAGTCCACTCCTTGAGTTTCGACTTCCTGGTTTCAGAGAGATCAGCCGGGAAGTTAAAATGTGACAAGAGTGTGTCATATATCAAATCTTTTGAAATTTGGTGGACATAGCAGGGGTCATCGTCTGGTGCGCCTGCCGGCTTATGCCATTCTTGTATGGTGATCGGGAGCATGTCCCTAACAATAACTCCAGCTTGATTTATATATTTAGTGCGGTTCTCTCTGGGTTCCACCGGATCGCCGTTCAACTTCATAGATCGGTAACCTTGGATCATCGCTAGTCATCCTTTTCGTGCGGCCTCGAGGACCTTGCTTTCTAGAAGATTTGCTCGATCCGGAGGGCTAAAGAAAAATAATGCGTTAATAAGTGCAATACAAATCAATTATTGCATCTTGTGATCAACAAAATATAGACTTAATATATATATATACCCCGGCGGCTCTTCTTTCTTCGGACTCATCAAGTCCCTCACCAGAGTCCATCAAAAACCGTGAGGCAAAATCCTCATCATCTTCTCCACCGACATCTTCTCCACCGGCATTGGTTCCACCGGCAGCTTCTCCACCGGCATATTCTCCACCGGCAGCTTCTCTATCGCGATGCTCATATATCTCTTGCATTCTCCTCGTCTCGCACATAGTTGAGATCCATAGCTCAATGTCCCTGCAATCAATAAAATTTGCATCTTATTCACAATTAGTAGTAGTATTAATTTGCATCTATAAGAAAAGCTATAAAGTTAACAATTGTGCTAACACTAACAATCTTATTCACAATTAGTACTAATTTGAATCTATAAATTTGCATGTATAAATTTGCATTTATAAAATTGCATCTATAAAATTCCATCTATAAATTTGCATCCCAAAATTGCTACACAAAAATTGCAAAATTAAGTCTCTAACATATTGTTAAATTTGCTAACACATTGTTAAATTTGCAAACACATTGTTAAAAATTGCTAACACATTGTTAAAAATTGCAAAAATACAAAAATTGCTAACACATTGTTAAATTTGCTAAATTTTGCTAATTTTTCTAACACATTATAAGTCTCTAACACATTGGTCTAACACTAGATATATAATAACCTAAATATGAAAAAAAAGAAAAAAAAGAACTAACCTCGGGCAGGGGAGGCGATGGGGCTCGGGCTGGGAGGGCGACGCGGCGGCGACGGCCAGGGAAGGGCGACGCGGCGGCGACGGCCAGGGCAGCGCGGCGCAGCGGCAAAGTGGCGCGGCGTCGTGGGGCTCGAGGAGAGGAAGCGCGCGATGGCGGAGACGCCTCGGGGCGGTGCACGCGCGCGGCAGCGCTGCAGCAGACGCGCGGTGGAGGGGGCGCGGCGGCTGCCTGAGCAGGGGAGCACCTCAGGGCGGCGCGGCGGCTGCCTGAGCAGGGGAGCACCTCGGGGCGGCGCGCCGGCTTCCGGAGCAGGGGGAGCACCTCGGGGCGGCGGCGCGGCAAATCGAAGGGGGCGACCGCGGCGGGGCGCGGGGCAGCACCACGGAGGCGGAGAAGGCGACCGCGGCAGGGCGGGGCAGCACGGGAGCAGCACCACGGCGGCGGGGCGCGGCGGAGCAGCGCTTCGCCGTTGGGGCATCGGCGGCGTCGGGGAGGGTTCTTCGTCGATTTGGGGGGAGAATGCGAAATTTTTGGCCGCAACCACCCAAAACCGCGCGGAATCGACCTTTAGTCGCGGTTGGAGCCACCAACCGAGACTAAAGACCCTTTAGTCGCGGTTGTAGCCACCAACCGCCACTAAAGGTCTCCCTGGGCCGCCAAAAATTTGGGCGCGAAGCCCATCGGACCTTTAGTCCCGGTTGGTGTTACCAACCGCGACTAGATGGGCTTTTTTATTGTTTTTTCCTTGTTTCTTTTTCTTTTTCTGTTTTGAATGGTTTTGTTTCTGTTTTGATTTACTTTTTTTTAATTTTTTTTCTAGTTCATTAATTTTCTTATATACTTTGATTTAAAGGTGCCAAACAGATTTTTAAAATTATTACACATCACTAACTTTCATTATTACACAATTAGACAAAATAAAACATTATTACACATCACTGACAGTTACATTACTACACCGTAATATTAGGGGGGACGACGGGAAGAGCCAGCCCCGTTCGCGGCTGCCTGGTTCACGCGCGCACGTTTGCGGCGGAAGGCACTAGCCATGGAGGATGAGTCTTTTAGTGCCCAAGCCAGCTCGGAATCCTCCTTCGCCTTGAGCTGACAGGCAGTCCTGGCTCGCTGGACACGGTCATCGTGGACGGACTGCAAGGAGGCTTCAATGGCCTCCTGCATCTGCGGCCCGCCGACCTCTTCCCCATGGTCGCTCCAGTCGAAGTCGTCGTCGTCCTCCTCCTCGTTGGGACGGGCGGCGGCTGGTGGAGGTGCGGCGGGCAAGTCGCCGTATGCGGCAGCGGATCCCCATGCCACCCCTGCGGCATACGCATCCTCTTCTGGGTCAGGGACGTCGGACCACGCGTGCTCGTACGCCCTCCGCACCTCCTCCGGCACCGGAGCAGGAGGCCGGTAGAATGGCATTCCTCTCCACGCCGGGCTCGTGGGCATACGGCGGGATAGGCTCCCGCGGTAGCGCCCAAGCGCGCTCTGCCGAGCACGCTCGACCTGGTCCAGAAGGCGCTGATCAGGCGGGCGTGGCGGATCCATCTCGTGGATACGATGTGGCTTAGGGTTTACCCCGTCGGCGACAATACTATACATATATATAGATCTCAAGGGCACAGCGATGGGGGATCGTGACTAAAGAAGCACACGGATCGTGTGTTTCGTTAAAGCACTTGTGAGCCGTTGGATCAGGGGTGTGTTTCTTTAAAACGCTTGTGACCCGTTGGATCAGGGGTGTGTTTCTTTAAGACCCGGTTGATAACACCAACCGGGACTGAAGAAGCACACGGATCGTGTGTTTCTTTAAAGCGCTTGTGAGCCGTTGGATCAGGGGTGTGTTTCTTTAAAACGCTTGTGAGCCGTTAGATCAGGTGTTTTTTTTTTCGTGAGTGACATGACCCTATATATAGCCCCCTCCCGGACATGTTCGACACTCAGTGTCTACTCCTAGTAATCAAAGCATTCGGATTCCCGTCATACAGCCCTACGGTGCATTTGATATGCAGGCACTCACGAGCCACCGTAGGGCTGTATGACGGGGAAACCTTGTGTTTTGTTTCAACTTTCAGAACATAGTTACATAAAAGGTTTAATACATTATTACACATCACCAACAACATCCCTATGTAGTGTTCACTTGTTCTTCATGTGTGCCCCTTTCTTCTGAACGCGCCGTAACCATGGACAATCTTCTTCAAGTAACTTGATGGTTGGGTCAGTGTTCACTTTGAAGGGCGGAATTTCGTGGAACTTATCGTAATCTTCTGACATGTCTGTCTTGTCCTCCACTCCCACGATGTTTCTTTTACCTGAAAGAACTATGTGACGCTTTGGCTCATCGTATGATGTATTCGCTTGCTTATCTTTCCTTTTTTTTGGGTAAGGTAGACATGTCCTTCACATAGAAAACCTGAGCCACTTCACTAGCTAGAACGAATGGTTTGTTCTCGTACCCAAGATTATTGAGATCCACTGTAGTCATTCCGTACTGTGGGTCTACCTCTACCCCGCCGTCAAGGTTGAACCATTTACACTTGAACAAAGGAACCTTAAAAGAAGGTCCATAGTCAAGTTCCCATATCTCCTCTATGATACCATAGTATGTTACCTTTTCCCCATTGCAGTCTTTTGCATCAAAGCGGACACCACTGTTTTGGTTCGTGCTCTTTTTATCTTGGTCGGCCGTGTAAAATGTATTTCCATTTATCTCGTACCCTTTAAAAGTCAATAGAGTCGAAGATGGTGGCTTGGCCAATAAGTATAGCTATTCTCCAACATTGGTGTCATTAATCAGACGTCTTCGTAACCAACCGCCGAAAGTCTTCATGTGTACTTCATCAATACAATCTTTCGCGTATTGGGAGTGTAAATAATTCTTGTGTTCCTGAATATACGGATCTGCCAAGCTGGAATTAAGTAGAACTGTGTAGTGTGCTCGAGTGAAAGAATTCACGTCTTGACATAGTGTCACTTTCCTTCCTAGAGTGCCTTTTCCACGCAGTCTCCCCTCATGGCGCGACTGAGGAACACCAATTGCCTTTAGATCAGGAATAAAATCAACACAAAACTCAATGACCTCCTCTATTCCATAGCCCTTGGAGATGCTTCCTTCTGGCCTAGCACGGTTATGAACATATTTCTTTAAGACTCCCATGAACCGCTCAAAGGGGAACATGTTGTGAAGAAACACAGGACCGAGAACCATAATCTCTTCGACTAGGTGAACTAAGAGGTGCGTCATAATATTAAAGAAGGTTGGTGGGAACACCAACTCGAAACTGACAAGACATTGGACCACATCCTTCTCTAAACCTTTTAGAGTTAGTGGATCGATAACCTTCTGAGAAATTGCATTCAGAAATGCACATAGCTTCACAATGGGTACTCGAACATTTTCCGGTAGAAGCCCCCTCAATGCAACCGGAAGTAATTGTGTCATAATCACGTGGCAGTCATGAGACTTTAGGTTTTGGAATTTTTGCTCTGCCATGTTTATTATTCCCTTTATATCCGACGAGAAGCCAGATGGAACCTTCATGCTGCGAAGACATTCAAAAAATATTTTCTTCTCTTCTTTCGTAAGAGCGTAGCTCGCAGGACCTTGATGATTCTCCGGAGGGCAGAGTGCGCTAGGACCTTGATGATCACGTCGATTGCAGAGTGAACCTCTAGCTTGATCCAGTAGGGCAGCTCTCAGAATATAGATTTCTTCTTCCACATGGGTACATGGTTATTAGCGTCATTCGGAACAGATAGTGCGCCAGGACCCTTCCCAAAGATTACTTTTAAATCCTTGACCATATCATGTATAACAGAACCATCAGGGCGGGTAGGCTTCGTCCGATTATCTGCCTCCCATTTGAAATGTTTGCCTTTCTTTCTTGCGTGATGTCTGGGTAGAAGAAATCGACGATGCCCCATGTACACATTCTTGTTACCTAAATGTATACTTTCAGTATCATCTAAACAGTGCGTGCATGCATTGTATCCCTTGTTTGACTGTCCTGAAATGTTACTAAGGGCAGGCCAATCATTGATGGTTACAAACAACAGCGCTCGTAGGTCAAATTTTGTTTCTTTGTACTCATCCCACACACGCACACCTTCATCACGCCACAACTGTAAAAGTTCTTCAACCAATGGCCTCAGGTACACATCAATGTCATTGCCAGGTTGCTTCGGGCCTTGGATGAGCACTGGCATCATAATGAACTTCCGCTTCATGCACAGCCAAGGAGGAAGGTTATAGATACATAGAGTCACAGGCCAAGTGCTATGACTGGAGCTCTGCTCTCCAAAAGGATGAAAGCCATCTGTACTTAGACCAAATCTTAAGTTCCTAGCGTCATCTGCAAACGTCTTGAACTCCCTGTCGATTTTTCTCCACTGCGGCCCATCAGCGGGGTGCCTCATCATCCGGTCTTTCTTACGGTCTTCTTTGTGCCATCGTAACAACTTTGCATGCTCTTTGTTTTGGAACAAACGTTTCAACCGTGGTATTATAGGAGCATACCACATCACCTTGGCAGAAATCCTCTTCCTTGGACAATCATGCTCGCCCTCAACATCACCAGGGTCATCTCGCCAAATCTTATACCGCAATGCACCGCATACAGGACAAGCATTCAAATTTTGTACTGGCCGCGTAGAGGATGCAGTCATTAATGCATGCATGTATCTTCTGCACCTCTAATTCTAGAGGGCAGACAACCTTCTTTGCTTCATACGTACTGGAGGGCAATTCGTTGTCCCTTGGAAGCATCTTCTTAAATATTTTCAGCAAATTTTCAAATGCCTTGTCAGTAGTACCACTCTCTGCCTTCCATTGTAGCAATTCCAGTGTGCTACCTAGCTTTTTCTGGTCATTTTCGCAAGTTGGGTACAACAATTTGGTGTGATCAGCTAACATGCGCTCCAACTTCAACCTCTCGTTTTCACTTCCACAGTCCATTTGTGCATCACGAATGGCCCGACGAAGATCATCGTCAGGCTCATCAACGATGGGATCTTCTTCAACATCGTCTTCCCCCATTGAAGTACCACCGTGTTCATCGAACATAGGATAGTTGTCATTATCCTCTTCTTCTTCATTGTCTTCCGTTATAACCCATGTTTCTCCGTGCTTGGTCCAACAATAATAACCAGACATGAAACCATTCCGCAACAGGTGGCCGTGAATAACTAATGAGCAAGAGTGATCCTTCATATTCTTACAAAGACTGCATGGACAACATATAAAACCATTCTTCCGCTTGTTTATCTCAGCCACACGGAGAAAATCATGCATGCCATCAATGAAATCGGGTAAACGTCGGTCACCGTACATCCATTGCCGTCTCATCTGCATATATATACAAGTTCATCAAGCAAAGTAGAGTAGCGACCAATACATAGTTATCAAACACCAAATTAATTAATACAAGTTCATCAAGCAAAGTAGAGTAGCGACCGCGACCAAATGTAATACATAGTTCTCACGAAACATACATCAATTGAAACTAACATACAACTATCTAAAGAATTTAAATCCAACAACAAATGCGATCAGAATCGCAACCAAGGTAACTATTGAACCAACAGCATAATGATACCAAGCCTCTTGACTAATGACATATTTTCTAATCTTTTTAAGCTTCAAGCGCATCGCATCCATCTTCATCTCATGAGCAGCGACGACGACCCCGTGATCATCATCGATGTCGGCAATCTTCAAGTCCAATACCATCTTCTCTTCTAGGCATTGGAGACGAAGATCTTCACTTATCTTCAATTTTGCTTTCAAATCGTCGTTTTCTTTTTTA
This sequence comes from Poa pratensis, assembly GCA_947311845.1. Classification (NCBI taxonomy): domain Eukaryota; kingdom Viridiplantae; phylum Streptophyta; class Magnoliopsida; order Poales; family Poaceae; genus Poa; species Poa pratensis. Next base: position 47,387,537 of record CAMZMU010000063.1, read on the forward strand.
AAAACTCGACAATAGGGTCGGTTGGAATTTCCGGTTCAACTACCTCCTAAATAAAAATATATCTATGTCAAGTTGGTCGGCATGATTGTTATAAACACGAAACGAAATAAATAGTTATAAAAATATACCACATCCGAATCATAGACCGGACGAGGTCCGACGGGGACGGATATCAAAACCATGACACTATACACATAAAAAAACATAAGGAAATTATACAAGAAATGACTATGCATTTAAATCATACAAGTAATTTAAAATAAAAGATTAAAAAAGAGACTCACCGAGATGACGGGACGGCGCGGGCTATCGACGGCGGAGAGGACGGGGACGGGCCGACACTAAAACCCACAAATCATAATTTAGTTTGAGCTCAAATTGCATATAGAAAAAATAAATCTCTAACTTAGATATTTCATCAAACACCTAGCTAGCACTAAAAATACTCAATGAGCTAAATGAGCTAAACAAGCAACGAAACGAGCGCCGGAAGAAATAGTTTGCAGTGCTCACCCTTGGATAGATGCAGCGCCGTCAATCTTAGCAAATGGTGGAAACAAATGGGCAAGAAATCGAGGTCGGGTGAAGGAAAAATGGAGATGAAACTCGAGCTCAAAGTGGCCATGGCCGGCTCGGGGTGGAAGATGATATAGGGGAACCTTTAGTCCCGGTTCATGCCACCAACCGGGACTAAAGGTCCATCCGAGGCGGGCCAGCGCCTCAGGATGTGTCAGAACCTTTAGTCCCGGTTCGTGGCACCAACCGGGACTAAAGCTTCTATCATTTTTTGAAAATCAACTTTTGTTTGAATTCCTATCTTTAAAACCGTAAATCGTAATTCGACAAATAATATGTATAAATGGATCAGAAAAATGATAGGAATCTAAATATTGTGTCTGTATCATCTTTTGCATAAATATTAAATGATTATGTTATAATATTTATTAATTCATTTTTTGTTATTCGTAGATAATCATATTATTATTTTAAGTCCAAACCTATTTATGTAAATATTTATGATTAAGTACTAATAGAAAGTAATAACAATTGCGCTGACACTAACAATGGTTTCCCGGTTACCCGGCTTCCCGGCTTCACGGCTTCACGTTTTCCCGGCTTCCCGGTTTCACGTTTTCACGTCTTCCCGGCTTCCCGGTTTCACCTTTTCCCGTTTCCCGGTTTCACGTTTTCCCGGCTTCCAGGTTTCACGTTTTCACGTTTTCCCGGTTTTCCGGTTTCACGTTTTCCCCGGCTTCCCGGTATCCGTATCCTTATACCGGTAAATCGAATTTCGGAAAGTAATATTTATGAATCGATCGGAAAATGATATGAATCCAAATATTTCGATCATTAATTTTTAGGTTAACCGGATACATGAGAGAAGACACAACGTACGGCACACACACATCTCGCTATATTGATCTACTCATCAACGACATTAAGACGATCGCCATTGGTATTATAGCCACGTAGACTATCCCACTTCCGCGCAATCTCGAAGCCGAGGCGAGCGTCAAGAGCGGCATACTCGACTTGCTCGTAGCTCAATGGCACGTTGCCCCATCCGCGAATCCGGAGGTCTTCTTCGTCGTCGTCGTTCTTATCCTTCTTCTTCTTCTTGTTCTTCTTCTCCAGTTTTGTCCCAATGATAGCATTGGAGAGAGCAACAAGACTCGGAGTAGTATTGCCGGTTGGGTTCCGCCTATCCCTCTAGAGGTCGACCGCGGACGGAATTTCAATTTCGTAGCAGCGCATCATCCGCATGTCATTGCGGATAGCCACGCCGTAAAACTTGATGGTCTTGTCACCTAAGAAATCCACGAGGAGCTGCGGCTTCCGATCAGCCCAGCAGATCTGGAAGACAAGTGTCTCAGTCGCCACCGAGAGTTGAAGGACGGCGGCGCGCTGCTGTTTCTCGGGTGGAAGATTGTTCTGTGGACCCGGGAGAGCGTCGGTGAACTCGCAGTCGAGTCCAACGCACTTGATCGGTGCGGCGTTGAGATAGAATTTCTTCACGTCGCGGATCCACCTCTCCACGCGTGATGCACGGAGGGTGACCCATACCTTGAAGCGCATACCCTCCTTGTTGAAGTAGTACAACCGAGACCAAGGCCGAGGCCATGGAACGCACGCGACTCGCTCCATTGGAATAGAAGAGAGGGTTCGAGAGAGAGTGTTTTTGCGAGATTAGAGAAAGATGATTGTGTGCTTAAGGCCAAGATTTGTCTTGCTTTATATAGGGCAGAGAGGGGAGGCCGGCGGGCAGGGGAGGCCGACGGGCAGGGAATTGGCCGGAGTTAAGACGGCGGCTGATCATCTTCCAAGGCAAATTAAAACGGCGGCTGTGTTGATCAAACTTCCAAAGCAACGACAGCGCGCGGGAGGCAAAACGTTTGAAACCTAGTCCCGGTTCGTGCCACGAACCGGGACTAAAGGTTCTTGCACGGGCCCCTGCCGCTTCGGCTGCATGTGGCCGACCTTTAGTCCCGGTACGTGGCTGGAACCGGGACTAAAGGTCCCTCACCAACCGGGACGGGGCTGGGGGCGTCGCGTGGCGCTGAAACTGGGCGTAGCGTGGACCTTTAGTCCCCGTTCGTAATAATTTGGAGACTAAAGGTCCGAACTTATTGCCCTTTTTCCACTAGTGTAGCAGGACGTTGTAGTCATGCGGGGGTGTTAGTTTTGAAGTTTGATGGCGTGTCCGGAAACATGTTGCTCTAGTCTGATTATTTCAACGACAATGGTTTTGCTTCGGGCAAACTAGTTGGAGGTACGTAAGGTTGTTGATCAGCGATGGAGCCGCGTCGAACTCGGGTGAATAGATAATATGTATTCCGTCTCTTTGGTGGTCGCTTTGATGGTGTCGAAGGAGGGGGGTAGGCGCTGGTTTTTTGTATAGTTTAATCCTAACTTTTTAGTTATGTAAGGTCAATGTGTGTGCGTCTTGTAACTTGATCTTTATTTATAACTTGACTACCAGATAATATCTGCATTTTCTAACATAAATCTGTAATGCTAACTAGCTCTTCTTACAATTTCCAGGTACATATTGTCTAATCTTGGCTTCCTTCAGGTGACTCTTCAGAAGTTGAAGTCAAATTGCTATGTGACAGTTGAAGCCTCTTCCTACAAGCAACCTACCATTGAGAGCGCAAAAACATGGGGTTCGATCAGAACTTTCTACAATATATTCTCTGAGATCAAGCTGTAGCTAGCAGCACACTCACCCCCACCCCCACCATTTCTTGCTCTTTTCATGTGGGCTTACTTGTGTTGTGCCCCCAGCAAGCGGCCTTTCCGCTCTTATGGTTGTAACTGTGTGTGGACTTGCTTGGCATGTTGCTTTATTTATAAAGCGGGGCGAAATCCTGTTTCGAGCTAGCAGCACACGACAACGCCGAAAATACCGAGATCCGCATTGACAAAGGAAAGAAAAGAAATAAAAGTACAAAAATAAGAGAAGTAAAATAGAAACAGAAAATTTCTTTAAAAAAAAAGCAGTTTGTGAGTGCCATGTTAGTGGTAGTTAGCAAACACTAAGTCTGTTATCCTTGCCAAATGCCGCTAACTTGATTTTCAGCAATCTCTTCCGGTTACGGCAGCAAGTGACATGAGACACACTTTTATTCTTGAGTGATGTGGTGTTGGTGAGTGTTGAACCCAACGATTGTACCTCCTTTGCCGGAGGTCGCCTTTTATCGAGTGTGGCTGCTAATACACTCGATTCTTGTTATGTTGTTGAGTGCCTCGTTTTACCGAGTGTTTTTTTTTTTTGGCATTCGGCCGATAATAATTGTTGTCGGGGTCTGCTAAATTCCACTTGGCTAATATCCTAACACTCAGCAACTAGGCCGATTCTGATAGTGTAAGTACGCCAAAACCTTGACAAAAGGAAATCGTTGCCACACTAGAAAATACTTTTCTTTCTAAATCATCATTTGTATTTTTCTTAACAACCATTCATTTATAAAGTACTCCGCCGTACCAAAATAATTCTCACAGATTTGCCCGACGTTTCTATGCATAAAACATGTCTAAATATATCCACTTTTGGGCAAGTTATTTTGGGACGGAGGAAGTAGCAAACTACTCGCCCGACTAAACTATCTTCCTAGCTTACATATCTTCTCCAACAGTTCAATTAAAGCCAGGGGAGAGGTTGCTTTGAGCTCGGCATACCCTGGGCTGGCCATTACATTGTTCCTTTGCATTCTACTCAAAGAGGAAATAAACTGAACACAAGCATCATTTAGCCTCCCGCAACTATGTTGCTCAGCCAAAACCAGTGTAGTCACCACGGTCTTCAAATCAATGTTGTTACAAAGAATGCCTTCACACATTATCTTGAGCCTTTCCATGGCATACCGATCTGCAGCTACGAGCAAATGCCTGATAATCTCTGTGTAGTTATGGCGGTCAAGTTCATCCATTAGGGGCAGCGAATCAGTATATATATAATGGAGCAGCGCCTCAAAGACAGCGGGTTGCATCTCACTTATGGTAATACGACTCATATCATTTTCTGTCGTCCCACCATACAGCTCCGTTTTGAAGACCGGGGAGCGCATCGCAAGCACCATCTTGTGGGCAGGAAACGCCTCTCCTTGTACCTCGAAAACCACATCGGTGTTCTCTTTCTCCTGCAGCAGCTTGCCGAGATACTCAATGATGTCGGAAGGCGGCAGATGGGCAAGGGATTTCACATTATCGAAAAGAGTGATAAATGCGACGCATTCAATGGTGAGGCGATCGTCGCGAAGGTAAGGCGACTTCTCCAGCTCGCTCCTTTCCTTGAACTCGCGAACGCCGTCGCACTTGTAACGACTGCTAGGGCCGAATTCCATTGTGTGCGTTGTCATCGTATATGGCGGTGCGGATCCAGTGACATCCACCAGACTGAGCTGAAAGGATGCCCTCACCCTGGTGTCGGCATCCTTGCTCTCTAGATGGACGAACACCGACACGTAGTCCTTGGTATGCTTGTTGACTCCTCTAGGGAAGAAAGTAATCAGCCAATCGTAACCGCCGACGTCGAACACGGAAGATAGTACGCAGTAGTCTCCGGGTCCATGGTGATCCCGGTGCCCGCTGTACCCTGAGATCTCGAACACGTGTGAGCCAAGCACCGTCTGTGCGCCGGCCTGCGCCGTCGTTGGGGTCATGCCGGAGCTCTGCGCCGTCAGCGCGACACCGGGCCTGGACGTCTTGCCTCCCATCACCGATTCCCTTGTATTCCTCGGACGGGCAAGGGTGATGTCGAGGCTGCGACTTGTCTTGCTCGGGCCGGAGCGGACTCCCTAAGGTTTGCTTGGAGAAGTTGCGATCGCGATCGAGGGCGTTTTTACGCAGGCAACGGCGCCGCCGGACTGGAGTTGGACCAGTACACAAACTCTGAGTGCCCTACCTCCCGATAATTTGATCGGAACTCTCAGGCTTTTTTTTGGAAAGTCTCAGTTGTTGTGCCTAGCCCAACAAAAGTAAATAGACGAACTCGGCTCAGTCCGTTCTCCATCACCTATCTAGGCCTGCTAATCAGCCCAACAAGCAACAACCTCGTTATCCATTATGAAAAAACAAACTTGAGAGAGACAAAGAAAACGAGAGCCGGCACAAGATGTTCCAACATCGACCAAAGTTTTCATTCCTGGTGGTCGTCAGCAAGGGACTTGTTGCAGGGTTCAGTATTGAAAATATTTAACAATTTGGTCATTCTTACTAGCTGTGCAATTTGGCAAGAGAGGAACGGACGCGTTTTTACAAATTAATTAACGACTACAAAACAATTCAGCAGATTCTTAATCAAATTAAATTAGACACGAGACAGTGGGCATTGGCCAGCAGGGGTCGTCTGCTCCTTTCTTCAGGGTGATTTCGTTGGGGTTACGTGGAGTGGTCATCTATGTCATGAGCTAGGCTAGTTTGAGCTTGGTCGTTCTAGCTGTATTTTCTTTTCTTTGTTCAGGCTAGGGCCTGGGAAGCGAAACTTCAACAGACGATAGGACATTTAGTGAAGCAAGTCCTATAAGATACTAAGATTTTGCTTTGGTACCAATAACGTTGACTTGAGTGAATCATCATGAAGTTATGTGCTGTATCAGACAGTGTTAATTAACAGGTGCAACGCCTTGTTGGAGTACAGGTGCCGGTGCTGTGGAAATCCTAGAACTTACAGTAATGTTTCGTTATCTTGCAACCCATAGTTTTTTTTAGATAAAGGGTTTTATTACTTAATGATTAAGCATTACACCCGGCCTCTTGCAACCCACAGTTACTCTCGTTAAGACTTTCATTTGTGCCAGCGAATTAACCATGCATGTATTCTATGTAGCTGCCGGGTACATAAAATGTGTTAGGTTATTTCCATGGAACACCCCTTATTGTCCCTGCTCCTGCAGGATTTCAGGTACTGTGTTTCTGCACAACACCATTCGTACAGTAAGCTCCATTATTCGAACATTTATGCATACAAATTCTCTGATTTTTTCTACGTGATTTGAAGTTTCTGATTTTACCAGGCTCTAAAATCAACTTATATACGACTGATATGAATCAATTATTCTCGCAAAAAAGTAGTTCAAATGGGAATCAAAAGAATAAAAAATAGTACACTTATGCTAGTGTCGAAATGGTAAGTACTCAGGCTGGTACATTGACAAAAGGGAATCAATATGCACAACAAATCTATTTCTCTCCGAAAAACATGAGATATGTTTTGAACAAAACTAGACATAAACAAAGAAGCAAGCTATTTATATGGGACTAAACTACCAATGTGTAGCGAAGACTTTGATCTGCCAAGCCTTGTGTTCTTCCATAGTTCATCTAAAACCAAAGGACAGTTTGCTTTGAGCTCAGCATACTCTTGGCTTGCCATTACTTCATTTATTTGCATTTTATCCAAAGAGGCAATAAACTGAACGCATTCATCATTTAGCCTGACGCAACGATGTTGATCAGCCAAAGCTAGTGTAGCCACCACGGTGTTCACATCAATGTTCTCACAAAGGATGTTTTCACATAGAATCTTCAGCCTCTCCATTGCATACCGATCGGCCACGACAAGCAAATGCCCAGTAGTGTCGATGTAGTCTTTGCGGCCAAGATCATCCATGGCGGGCAGGGAATCAGTGTAGATAAAATAAAGCAGGGCCTCAAAGACAACGGGTTGAATGTCACCGATGATGATCCGATTCATGTCTTTTTCTCTCATCGCGTCATATAGCTTAGCACTACAGGAATGGCGAGCTATGCCGACGGCCGGACTCTATGCCGACGGCTTTTTGTCGGGGCCGTCGGCATAGGCTCCGACGAGGAATGTCCATCGACGCGGCCGTCGGCACAGGTTTAGCCGTCGGCACAGGGTCTATGCCGACGGCAAAGCCGTAGGCATAGGTTCAAAAGGCTATGCCGACGGCAAAGCCGTAGGCATAGCTATGTTTTTTTTTTCTGTTTTCGTTAAATATGAAATAATTCATATCTTTAAATCTATAAATCAAAATTTAACAAATAAAATGTCTAAATTGATTAGAAAAATGAGAGGAATCCAAATATGACATCCATATCATCTTTTTCATCATGCATATGACTTTTTGCAACAAATTATGTCACGGGTCTATTTCGACCATTTTTAAAAAAAATAAAAGAATGTGAAAAAATACCCAAAAAAATAAATCATTTGGCATGGACTCCTTATATGTGTACTAGTTGCTAGGGAAAATGATAAACTTGAGTTTTGAAAAAAATTCCACAAAACTTCTTCACAAAAAGATCAATCATCTATAAACATGTATAAGTTTCGAGTCAAATGACCTAGATATGATCATCTATGTATCATAGTTTGTGATAATGTGACCATATTTGACACATAGGTTTGTCTTGTTATGACAAACAATGTTGCAGAACTAAGTTTTTTCAAATTATGTTTATAAATATCATTTTCATTTCTTAATTGTAAAAAATGATATTTTTTGTGAAGCAAGTACAACAAATATGGTGCAAACTGGCACCCATCCAATTTCCACACAAAGTAGATCATATTTGATGGACAATCCAGAAATATTATGAATTTTCTCGGTTTCTAACTAATTTCGCCTACTTAAATGACTTTATGTATATTTTCCGAAAATAATTCAATTTTGAACTACAAGTATGTGATAGTTTACTCTGAAAATTTTATAAAAATCATTTTAAGAAACAACAATAGTGGTTATATCACAGAACCATCGATGGTTTTAAAAAATGCGACCCCTTTAGATGCATACGCACGATGGTCATTTTGACCTTTTTTGAAAAAAATAAAAGAAAGTGAAAAAATACTTAAAAAAACAAATCATTTGGCATGGAGTCATTATATGTGTACTAGTTGCTAGAGAAAATGATAAAATTGAGTTTTGACAAAATTTCCACAAAACTTCTTCACAAAAAGGTCAATCATCTATAAACACGTATAAGTTTCGAGTCAAATGACCTAGATATGATCATCCCCGTGCCATAGTTTGTGATAATGTGCCCATATTTGACACATAGGTGTGTATTGGTATGACAAACATTTTTGCCAAAAATAATTTTAAAAATAATTTTATAAACATCATTTTTCATTTTTTAAGTGTAAAATTAACTTTTTTTTATTAAGAAAATACCAAAAATATGTTACAAAAAGTCATATGCATGATGAAAAAGATGTTATGGATGTCATATTTGGATTTCTCTCATTTTTCTGATCGATTTAGATATTTTATTTATTAAATTTTGATTTACGGATTTGAAGATATGAAATATTGCATATTAAATGTAAAAAGGAGAAAATAAAGTAAAATAAACTTTATTGTTATTTATTCAAATATTATTATTACATAATCATTGTTTTTATTCAAATAAATTTTCAAAATTTAGACAATAAAAGTGTAACATCATGACACAGGGGTTAATATGTTCGATGGAATAATAACATCAGTAAGTTCTAACATCTCATTTGGAAGCTAATTTAGAATGAACTCAAAAGTTAAGCGTGTTTGGGCTGGAGCAATCTGAGGATGGGTGACCGAACGAGAAGTTTGACCGAGATAAGTACTTTGACCTGAGATTAAGTGTCTAATATGTAATTAGAAATTGTGTGTGGATAAGTTGGAAATTTCAAAATTAAAAAAACATAATTAGAAATTTAAAAAAAATAAAAAATATATTTTTTTTTAAAATAAAAAACTGAGAAAAATAATTTTGAAAACATATGCCGACGGCTCTGTGCCGACGGCAAAGCCGTCGGCACAGGTCTAGCCGGCTATGCCTACGGGCACCTATGCCGACGGACCTATGCCGACGGTAAAAAGACCTGTGCCGACGGCCTTTAAAGGCCGTCGGCATAGGTGGCCATTCCTGTAGTGTAGCTTTGAAGACTGGTGAACGCATCGCGAGCACCGTTTTGTGCGCAGGAAAGGCCACTCCTTCAACCTCAAAAATCACGTCGGTGTCCTCTTTCCCGTGCAACAGCTTCTTGAGATGCTCTATGATGTCAGACGGCGGCACCTCGGGTAACGGTTTCACATCCTTGACAATGGAGATAGCGCACTCGATCGTGAGGCGGTCGTCGTGAAGGCGACCCCTCCAGCTTGCTCCTTTTCATGAAATCATGATGGCCGCAACAC